>OZ005680.1:1212500-1725664 GCA_963930675.1 Gnaphalium uliginosum | reverse complement strand
ACATGTGTCGAAGCTCAAATTTTGTTTCTACACATGTCCCGTTTCAGGTCAGGTCACCCGAGCTTGAAAGCCGAGACTCGAATGTTATCGAGAATGGTCTGTGGTCCTAAACAATAAATATTTCATGACACATAACCTAAACATAATGTATATTAAGAAGATAAATTAAAATTATTGGGGTTTTGTATCTTTCTTCTTATATGTTAATTATTTTGCTTGATATTTCTGTAAAGTCTTATAAATTTTTTACAAATTGATTAACAAATAGAATATTGGTCGAATTATGCAATGTCATAATTAATTAAATTCATAAAATACCACAAGGGAAAGAAAAACTACCATTTAGATGATTTGGAATGAAAGAAAAAAAAAACATTGTTTCACATGACAAAAAATAAAATAAATAAATAAAAATGTCAAATTTATAAGAACAAATCAAACTTCACATAAAAGATGAAATCCTGTAAACAAATTAATAAATGTAAATAAATAAATAAATTTTTGCAATTTGTGAAATTTAATGTTTATCAAAAGAAAAAATCTTCTAGATATTATTTTTTGTGTATATTTCAATAAATGCTCCTTCAAATTCTTTAACATGTACAACATGTCAGGCATAACGTACAATCAGATACGGCATGTTTATCCTGTATTTAACAATTTTTTTTCTGGAACAAGTAGTTGTAGCAAATATATAAGTATGGTAAGCAGTCCGTTTCACATCTGTCACGCAAGCCTCGTGTTATACCAATCTCTTTTATTTAATAAAATCAACCACACAAAACAAATATAAATATAACCAAAAAAACTCATATTGAGAATTAATTGACTTTGTATACGCTCTTTGCAACCAAACTTGTGTTGCAAAGACGTTGTTTGATAATTGAACTACTTGTATACATGAAGTCTTTTTTTCCGGAACTCAGTTCTTGTTTTGGTGCTACACCTGTGGTTGAGGCCGTTGTGGTCGAGAGTCCTAGTCGTGGTAGGAAGCGTATGAGGCAAGGTAAAGGGGCAAAGTATTGGAGGCCGGTGCTGACAGCGATTGCGGAGGACGGGGATGTTCGAAGAGAGAGTGGTGATCAATCGAGGAGTGGGTTAAGATCGGACGAAAAACGGTTGGTTAAAAGTAAAGTGGCGGGAAAGAATCGATCTGATTCGTATGGTTCATCTGATTACAGGTAAATTCTGTTAGCTAGGTTATGTATTTGTTACTATTTTTAAGTAATTTTCAAAATAGTAGTTTAGTTTTTGAGTACTCCGTAATTTTCAAAATAAGTTGTATATATCATTTTTATTACAGTATTTTATATGAAAAAATGTTCAAGTGTGTTTTTATATGTTATGCAGTAACTAAGTGAATTTTAGGTTGTAACATAAATTATAAAGTCACGACTTTTATTATTAATTTCCTAAAAAGACCATATGATAGATTTTTTTTTAATCCGTATAATTCTGCCGTTTAAAAAATATAGTTAAGTAAATTATGTTTGTTAAAATTTTGTTGACTATATAAAGTTGATCAAAAACTGTAGTTTGCAAAATGATTTTGAATTTATCCCTTAATAACAGTTTAACAACAATTTCCTAAATAACGATAGCTCATTATCATACCGGAAACTCGTTTTGTGTTTTTTTTACTAATTTGAATATTTTTAAAAATATTTTTATTTATTATTTACGTATTATTATTATTATTACTTTATTTTATATTTTGTAATTTCTTTTTAATAATCACACTTATTTATTTTGTGGCCAATTGCAGGAAATCAGCTTATCCAATGGCACTCCCAGCATTCTCCCCAACACCGTTCGTATTTTGATTTTGGTGATTGGTTTAATGGTTCACCCGGCCCTTCGAGTTCTTCTTATAAACCTTTGTATAATAATATGAAAAGTGTGAATAAATTATCAATTTTATTTTTAGTAGGAGGTTGGATAAATTGGAATAATGAAGCTTGCAAGTAATTTAAATTTCCCTATTTATGTTTTCGCAATTTTATCATATATACGTATTTGGACAATGAATAAAACTTGTACCAACACGGTGGTTAGGGTTTCTAGTGGTCGTGAAATTGTTTACGGTTCATGATGAATGAATGATAGTGGTTTTTGTATATATAAGAGAAAATGATAAAATATATATTTTTCAGGTGTATAGTATGTGTTTTATGACGAAAAAAAAGTGACTCTTCTGTTAACAAGATACAAAATGAATATGCTAAAACTGAATGCAACTATCATCCAATGGGTCAAGTATTACAAATAAATGTTTCAAGAGAACAAATTATTACAAATAAGTTACGTAATTTTTTATTTAAAAATGTAAATCTAATGCGGAAGTTATAATTCAAGAAAAAGAGTGTTGGATAGCACGTTTTGAAAATCATAATTTCAGATTAGAAAAATATGATAATCATCATAATAGTCATCATAATCATCATTCATAATCATAATTATACGAAAATGGGTTGTAAGATATGATATACGAGTATTTTTATTTTTATTTTTATTTTTTTTACTATAAATGCAAATCGATCGTTTGGCTAGCTGATGGGCTTTTTTGATCTCACCTAAAGCGGGCCGCTTGTTCTAAAACTTGGGGAATACTGTTTTTCGGGCTATGGACTATATAATGCCATCTTATTTTGTAGTAACGGCCCAAATAAAAATTTTCTAAACAGGGTGTGGATAAATAGTCGTAGACTGTTTTAGTTTTATATTTGATGATGATGTATGTGATTCGTATTCTTTGATACATTTTATACACATCGCATATGTGACTATTGTCATAGCCGATTAGCCGTAATTCGTTTAATCGATCTAGTTTGATGTTTGGTTCACGAATCAAACATGACTTATATATTGTGTTAACCGGACTACATCCTTGACTAGATTACATTTTCTAGACTAGATAAACTATACTCATAAAATTATTAATTAAACTTTGTCTACTTATAATATGTATAAATCAATTGAGCATATATCAAGTGGTACCGTCATCGCAAACATTCAAACTCTACATGTGTGACCTATAGGTCAGGGGTTCGAATTCGTTCATCAACATATGTGGTTAATTTGTAGACATGTGATTACCCGGCGTTGATGCTCTACGTGCCATTAAAATATAATACGGGATCGGAGTTACACTCCAAATTACACCGAAGTATCTTACTAATATGTATAAAGAAATATACTTTTAAGAACACCCCCAAAAAGATGGAGCTCAACTATTCGGTAGATTTGGTCAAAACTCAAAACTATAAACTACAATATGGATTGTCCATAATGCCCTTTGACATTTTTACTTTGGGTCCTCTTTTCTAATTCATTTTTAGGCTTGGTTTCCTGTTTTCCCTCCATCTTGCAATTTAGGTCCAAAGTTAGAGCGCCAAAATCACCCGCCAAATAATATTGTTTGCCCAAAACTAAAGATATATTTTAATTTGTAGTCCAATGAGGGATAATATTGTAATTGCTTACACCATGATTTTTAAAAGATGTTTCTACTAGTCCTTTGTAAATTAATTATAGTATCAAACTATCAACTATTAAGTATCAACTTTTACCTTCTTATAGTATCCACGATATAATCTTTTTTTTTTCATCTTAAATAACGGATTAGACCTAAAATGCAAGGAACACTAGATATGTACAATGTTGTGTATGTCCTTACGTTTATTGCAGATATGATAAAACGTTAGTTACTTACTATCAGCTCAGGGTATTCGTAGACTATCTTTTCCGACGAGCTTATGTATGCGAAATTTAGTTCGAGCTAATATTGACCATACGATATATATCAGCATAGTAGCCGAGTAAAACGACAACCGTGACAAATATTTTCTAGCATGTTCTTCATGCTTTTTTCAATCGACTTCAACAAATATCTTGATGTTTTATAAGAGTATGGTTTTATGGTTTTGGGAACATAGTAGCTAAAAGCTCAATTTTCATCATCCAACTTTCGTATGAATTAGAGTAGCTTCGACATTTAATGTCATCCAAGTCGCTTAAGATGCTTTGCGAAGTCGTTAATTTATTTGTCCGGTATTCTATTTTGAAATGTCCTAAAATTATTGTACACTTTTAATTTCAACCAATCAGAAAATATTTTAGTGGGTATATATATTAAATTATATTGGTTGACACATTAAATCAATGTACTTTCTTAAAACTGTATGCATTTCAGTTGGGACAATTAAATTGAAACGGGGTAGTATTCATTTATTGCTACGACAATATAATTTATAAGAAAACCGATTAATCTATGAACAATATAATAAACTAAAAGTTTATAAAAATATAATAATATATTTATCATTTGTAATACATTCAGAATACAATTTTGACAATTTATACGAAAATTGTAATAATATGTTTCACTTTTATGCTCGAATATTTAATAATCATTACTACTTATATTCAGTTGGCCAACTATATCTTCAATATAACATTACAGTTTAAAGATTTTTTCTTCAATTTATCATAAAACATGAGCTTGATTTTCTCATAATATACTCAATAACTCTTTATAACTTTTTTACAAACACCCAATTACATGTGTATCACTTTTATTCCTTGGTGCATTTTGACTTGCAACATTGAAACATTTTCAAAGGCTATCAAACTAAAATCATCATGTAACATTAATGATTAAACAACTAACAAATTTTTTTCTTCATATTTCACATAATGTTATATATCTCAACAAATCTCTGAATTATTATGTGTATCTTTAAAAGAGAATTAATATAACTATATGTATTTGAAAAGATAACACAGTAGATTTTTAATTAATTATATAATTAGATAACAAACATACTATCATTCAATTTGCGAAAATAATACATTGCAACTTTGTATATGAATGTACACGTTATATCAAACTTCATGAAAATTAGTTAATTTAATATCTATATATCTATCTATATATATATAATATATAATTATAATTATAACTATTTTATTATAATTGTTATTATAATTTATTTATAATATATAATATATAATTAAAAGCGGATATTATTGAGCAATCCCCACTTTTCATTAGTCTCATTCCTTCACGATCCTACAATTTAAATTCATTTCTACATCCAATTATGATATTTAAAAAGTGTGTCCATGAGTTTCGTATGATGACATTTTTGATCTATTTTATTAATACGTGTTCAAACTTATAATTAATGAATCATATAATAAAGAATATTAGGGCCTTGATTAGGTTACTTCATTAACGATAAACGATCTAAATTAATCCACCATAATTACACTTTATCCCTCTACTTATTTGTAAAACGTTTAATTTCAAATTGCATCCAATATTTTAAAATATAGTTGTCGGATATATATTAGATTAAAATTAAATAAATTAAATCAATAAAATGAGATAAAATAAATTTAAAACGTAAAAATAAAAGTTTGTATGTACAACAATTTTAATTTAGTCGCCACCATTGTCACGGGTGTCACATTTAATGAATATTATATTAAATTAAATTAATTACCTACAACATTCAATATTTTTGCTATATAATACAAAGTAAATAAATAAAAAGTTTTCATTTGTATTTTTATATTGACATTATACATATATACAACATGACACTTTAAATTTAAGACACAAATTGAAATATTTATTTGATATGAAAAAAAAAACTTAAATTTAGTCATCCTTATTGTCGCAAGTAATTTAATATATATGAAAATGTTGAATTATCATCATAAACAAAAGATTTAGTTGCATAGATGTAACACCCCGAAATTTGTTAAATTTAAAAGTTGTGTACTGTTATGCAACACAAGGGCTAGTGTCGCAGGTAGCGACACATAGCCTAGTGCAACACAAGGCTTGTGTCGCAGTGTCGGGCAGAAAGTCAGTTTTTAAAGATTAATTGTGTAATTTAATGTGAAATTAAAATAAAACATGTTCTATAATCTTCCAGAAACAAGAAAAAAACATTCCAGACTTAAGTGTCTGATTTTGTTAATAATGATTGTGTTACAAGGTTACATTGAATAACAATACTTAGATCACGTGTGTTGTTAGGTATTGAATAACTGAGTATATCTATGAGTTGAGTGGCCAATTGCTGAGTGAACAATTGTGCCCATGAGAATGAGTTGAGTGGCCAATTGCTGAGTGAACAATTGTGCCCATGAGAATGAGTTGAGTAGCTAATTGCTGAGTGAACAATTGTGCCCATGAAAATGAGTTGAGTGGCTAATTGCTGAGTGATCAATTATGCCGTAAGAGTAACGAGTAGGCCAATTGCTAAGTGATCAATTGTGCCAATTGAGTATATGTTGAGTGCATTAATCGTATGAGTGAATGAATAAGACATGAGATGTCTGGTTTGTGATACTGTTGTGAATCAAATCGTATTCCTTTACTTACTAAGCGATGAGCTTATGTTTTGTTGTATGTTGTGTTGATAGGTATGTCTAAAGGAGTGAGAGGCGGGGATATGGGCAAACAACCTGAAGGCTGCTAGTGATAGACTTACTATGGTTGGATAGTAAGAAGACGGACTCGTAAATCATGCTCTGTATAAACGTATGATATTTTGTGAAGATAATGTACAAGTTGTGTCGGACAACGTTAATGTTTGTTTATATTAATATATAAAGTGTTTTGTAAAATTTAATTGAGTATATATATATATAAAAAAAAATCTGGGACGTTTCAATAGATTATATTATATAAGTTTTATAAAGCAAGATAGTATTCGAATTGTAATATTTAAATATTATGTAACATTTATGTTTGTATATAGTCTTTACGAGTAGATAAAATTATAACACACGTGATATATAATGAGACTAATATGAGACTAACGCAAATAAGATATTGCATTTTACTCATTTTACTTTCACCTTACAAAATTCAAAAACAATTAATTCCATCTACATAGATATGTTATATGCGAATGGATTGAACGATATAGAACCTGTTTCCTAATTGCTATTTATAGTTTCTTATAACATTAGTCTTCTTCTTTTCTTTATATTCATAATATATAATCCTTTGTACATTATGCTTACTTAAAAATTAATTGTTACATTTACAGAGTCAAATGTCATAATTCACATTGTCGCGGGTCTTTCAACCAGTTTACTTTTTTATAAGAGGGTAAAATGACATGTTTCAATTATATGTTACTTTACTCTGTATAAAGGAAAATCATAATTAGCGTCGCAAAACACGATGAAGGTAATAAAATATAACTTTTACACACATATTAAAAGTGTTAACATGTTGAAAATCTTATATACGTACTATTAAATAAATGGTATTCGCAATACAATTTTTGATCAAGGAAAACACGTTAATAGGCCATCACACTGTTAATAATGTAATAATAAATTGACATAACGGTATATCTCTTCTCTTAGTGTCTTAAATATAATATAGTAAACACATTTGTGATGTCATCAATTTATAAAATTTTATTTATTCGCTTAAATCCCTCAATTTCAGCTATTTTTAAAAATAAAACTCTTTAAAATTATCAAATTTTAATATAAGAACTTTAAGTTTAAAAATATATAGATTATAATAACATACGTCGACACTTTATACATTTGTTTTTAAATATAAAGTAAAACTGATGATCTTGTGAGGTGTGGTATATGTGATGGAGGTGATTTACCCGGCGTTGTTGGACCTTGTGAAGTGTTCGGTCGTGGTACATTGAAATATGGAGGTGCACTAGTGGGTGACTGGGTGACCCAAATACCTATTTTTTATATATTTATATTAAAATATTATTCAAATCAATTAGCGATCTATTAATCTAAAAGCTTTTAAAAATGTGGAAACAATGAAAAGTATCCAAAACAAATAAAAAGTCAAACCGTTGATCCTTACAACTCTCATTGATTTGCTTATATAACTTTTCCTTTTTTATAAAACAATAATAATCAACGTTATAAACTTTTGATTACGAATTACTTAATACCAATTTTTCTATAATTCATCCATTTTTAGCTATGACATATTTGACAATTGCAACATTATTAGTATCTATTGTTCATCATGTATTTATATTACGTTAGTATTAATATTACTTTTATTTGTTTTGTTATCATGAATTAACAATTTGTTGCTACTTGCTATCAAAAAGATTATCAGTAAAAAAATTAGGTAGGTGCTTAGGTGTTCTATTAAAGTTGAATATCACACCCAATGAAACTTATTTTAATTAATTACAAATCTGATCTTATCTTAAATATATGATATATTTATGTAATCGTTTGTACATTATTAATAAAAAAGCACATTCCTTCACATATCATACCATAGAAGTTATCATAGGCTTCGGGTTGTAGGACTATTGTTTTTACTGAAACTCTATGATCGTGTAATATGAGTGCGAAAAATCTCATAGTTTCATAATTATATTAAAAGACATTATCAAAATCGTTAACCAACTACTAAAGTTACTAAAGCAAAATCGTAACTCACAATGTCTTAGCAGTATATTGTTTTTTAAATACGTTATTTGCTAAGTAACAAATTAAACAATCAAATAAATAATCAATGACCCATGTGTATATACGGGTTTAAAGTCTAGTAATATATAACTATATATAAGTATATATATAGGGCTTATAATTTATGATGTTGAAAGTACAAAAGATTTGTACCGTTGACCAATAAGGAAGTTAACAAAATTTTATAATTTATACTTTTAACCTTCAACTTTTATATAAACACATAAATGGTCTCTCATTTAATGCTAACAACACTAAAACATTTGCGCAGTTCAGTTCCACGGATTATTATCCTATCTTATATATATAATAATACATATATATATAACTTAAATATGTTAATTTTAATCTCTAAAATTCAGATAATATTATGTGAAAACTTAACTATGTTTTGAGTTCTATTTTTCATTTTATAAAAAATGAAACTCATTTTGTACGTGTCAAAAACTAAACTTAAACATTCATTCACATTTAAAGTTAAATTCCATTCATTTTATTGTGTTATCCGTCGCAATTTTATTGTCTATATTAGATAAATGCACACATTTTTTAAAAAGTACAAAAAATCAATATTAATCTATTTAACACATATTTTAGTCGATTGAAATAAAAAATTGACAATTATTTTTAAAATATACTAAAATAAGAATATAAACAATTTAATCGAAATAAATTAAATTACGGATATAACCTAACAAGTTACCGGTGAATTTTTTCTATTTTACACATGTTTTAATTGGTTGAATTGAAATAAAGGTTGACAACTATTTTGAAAATAGACTAAAATAAGAATATTTAAATTACAAATATAACCTAACAAGTTATTACCCGAATAATATAACATAACAATAACAATTATTATTATTATCACTACACAATTATATGCAAGTTAAAATTTCTAACTACAACAAAGATTTAGAATACACATCACAAGAACCCTGTCCAAGTGCCCATAAATTAGAAAGACCAATTTATCCTCGCCGCTGACCAGAATACGTTTTACATATGGATACGGTACCCAGTCGATAAATAAAAGGGGGGGATTACCGAAACAAAAAACAACCATTTTTATTTCACCCAAAAAAAAAAAAGTTTTTGTGTTCGTCTCCCACACCTCCTTAACTCTCATCAAAACAATTTTCTTTCTTTTATAAAACAAATTCACAGATTCATCTTCTTCAGCTAATATATACATACATATATACATATATATCTATATATCATCTTCTGCTTTAATCGATCTGTGTAATTAAGTCCTTTTTCATTCCAAATTAAACCTCTCGAAGATTCGTTTTCGTTCCGATCCAGCCTTGTACTTGATTCAATTCCTTTCGTAAGTTTCGTTTTCGAATTTTAGGGTTTTCAATTTTCACTTACTTTCACTAATTCCGGTTTCAATTTCGTTATTCGGTGTATATATACACATATATTATGTATATGTGTATATATGTATAGGTATTATTTATCGAAACCCTACATTTATGTTTTGATTAATTACTGATTGATTTTGCTTGTTTTTGTTTGATTAAAGATTTTTGGTTGAAGTATGAGCATCGAGAGTCCCGGTGAAGGGGAAAAAAGCTAGGGTTTTGGATAATAAGCATTCTGAGAGTGTTGTATTTCCATGGGAGATGGAGGTGTTGCATGTGTGCATTCGCTGCGATTCGAGACATTTTGCAGCGGTAATGATTGTAGTAAATTTAATATCAGAGTTACAGAAGATAATGTGAAGATGAAGAAGTTCGTTAGAAGAGAAAAGTTTCCTTTAAAAACCGGTGAAAAACCGCGTAATGTCGATAATAATGATAGTGATAACGATAACGATAGTTTTAGTAATGAGTATTATGTAGATGATAGAGATAGAGATGATAGAGGTTATGGGAATGGGCAGAATAATAACAAGGATGAAGTAGAAGAAGGTGAATTGGGCTGCTGGGAGAATGATGATGATTATGTTGTTAATAAACCGAAAAGGTTTGAAATTAAGAGTGAAATTGAGAGGGGAGAGTTTGTAATGGATAGGTGGAGAAGTAAGGATGTTGAAAAAGGTGAGTTTGTTCTGGGAAAGTGGCGAAAAGGTGGTGAATATTCGAATAGGAGAAGGGATTTTGAGGATTCTGGAGGTAAAGATGAAGTGGAGAAAGGTGAATTTATTCCGGACAGATGGCAGGGTAGAGAAGACAATGGTGGTTATATGAAAATGAGACCACATGATTCTGGGAGGGAAAAAGCGTGGAAAACGGAACGACAGTCTTCTGGTAAGTATTCGGGTGAAAAGAATGGGTATCAGTATACGAAAAAGTCTGCAAGGTGGCAAAATAACAACAGAGAGAGAACTCCAAGGACTAGTTCAAAGATAGTAGACGAAGAAGGGATATTGTTAAAGGATGAATTCAGCAATGGTAAAAGGGATTTCCCTTTAGGAAACCGTTTGAAACGACACAGTGTTCATACGGATAACAGCGACAGAAAACACCATGGTGAGTTTAATGATTACGCCCCGTATAAAAGCAGGAGAATTTCTGATGATGGCAGCCGGGCCCTATACAACACAGAGCATTCTTACAAGAATTCTTCGTCCACTCGGAATATTCCATCAGAAAGGTACTCTTCTAGAAACTGTGAATCTCCACTGTCTTCTAGGCCAGCTTATGACAGACATAATAATAGTCCACATCATCCTGACCGGTCCCCACGTGACCGGGCCCGCCAGTATGATAACCGTGATTACGACCACAGGAGCCCTGTTCGCCGTGATAAGTCCCCTTATGGTCGAAAAGGTTATTATGATCACAGAAATCGAAGCCCAAGTTATTCGGAACGATCCCCACGTGAGCAAGCTCGTGGTAATAATGATCGTAGGGAGCGAACTCCAAATGTCATGGAATCTTCTCCGCACAATCGTGGTAGGCCCAGTAATTACCGGAAAACCGGTTCAAGTGAAAAACGGAAGAGTCATTATGAGAGCAGAAGCCAAGAAGAGAAAGTGAATCTAAGGGAGCCACAAATTGCTGTTAAAGAATCTGCAACGAGAACGACTTTGGATACTTGTGATGGATCTGCAGAGAAAAATACTCCCAAAGAAGACGCAAAGCCAGCTCAGGAGGTTAATGGAGCTGCTGAGGAATTACTTTCTATGGAAGAAGACATGGATATATGCGATACCCCACCGCATGTTCCTGAGGTGGAGACATCAGTTACGACCTCTGGAAAATGGTTTTACTTGGACCATCGTGGTGTAGAACAGGGACCGTCTAAACTCTGTGATCTGAAGACACTTGTGGAAGAGGGTTTTCTTGTCTCAGACCACTTGATCAAACACTTGGACAGTCAAAGATGGGTAACTGTCGAAAACGCAGTTTCTCCAGTAGTGACAGCTAATTTCCCTTCTAGCTTTCTTGACAGTGTTACTGAGTTGGTTAGCCCCCCTGAAGCTCCTGGAAATTTGTTAGTAGATGTGGGTGAGTTTGCTTCAACTAGTAACCTGGTAGGTGAAGATGCGATGGCTGTTTCTGCAGAAATAAGTAACGATCAAGAGTCTCGAGAAGATCTTCGAATTGATGCAAGAGTTGAAGCACTTTTTGATGGGCTTCCCAGCATTCCAGGCAGAGAACTTGAGACTGTTGCTGGTAATTGTTATTTTTCATGTACCTTGTTGGAAAATTAAATTTCTTTTTGTGATTTTTTAAAGTAGTTCTTCTGGTTTACTACACTTATATTTATTTTAAAAAATATGTTTGTCTTCATCTGATATTTAATTTCCTGCAGAAGTACTGCAAATGACATTTGCCCACGGTGAGCTGCAGAGATGGGGATACTCTGAAGGTATTATTTTTATTTTGATATGTCATTCCTTAAACAATTTTAGTTTCTATAGTCTTAGCTGTCATATCAGTTATAATGGCATCATGGTGACGTAAACAGCATGATGAATTTAGATTCAACATTTTTTTAGTGGACATGTGTAGTTTAGCGTTAGATGTTACCTGCTCTCTAGGAATATATTTAAGTGGACATGACATCTTAGGTGTCAACATTCAAATGCTAAAAGCCTAAAAGATGGATGGGAAAATTTATGAGGGGCCCACACGTGTCGCTGATATGCTGTACATTTGGAACCACATGATGACGTTAAAACATAGGGTTATTTTGGGCTATACATGCGTAAGATATGTGACATGATGATGTTAGGACATAAGACATTGTCAGTTACGTATGCCGAAAGATGCATGTTTGTACTCGATTCAGATCTATACTTGCTTTGCTATTATTTTCCGTGTTTTCTTGAACACTACAGAGCTACTCGTCTATATGCGTCTTCTAGTTACTGACTTACGGTTATATTAATATCATTTAGAGATGCCATATCTTACCCAAACAGTTGTTTACGTTAAAAACTAATAAAGTATATTGTGAAATAATTATTTTGGTTTTGGGAAACAAATCTGTGATATCAGCAGGATGAGATTTCCACTGTATTTAAGTTACATTAATGTGATACTTGAAGGAAGGTTCTGCATTACATATGCAAATGACTGCAATTATATTGGGGTATTTAAGGATGTATATTGACCCTGAGTTATTGCAGTTCACTTTCCTTAACCTTATAGACCATCCAAGGGTTATCTGTTTTTTATATTGAATCTGCAATTGTACAAGTGTTGCAGCATCAAAGATGGTCCATTTTTTTTCTCTCGATCATATTTGTTTGTTTTTTCTCGATAATACAATACTAATTCGCCGCAAAATTAGTACTATATTATTTTTGGAGATGAAAAAGGGCTCTATTTATTTCACATGATGCTCATTTATCTTCGTACCAAGTTATCATTTACTCCCTTTGTTCCACAAAGAAAATACAATGTTACTCTTGCCATATCATAGTAGAAGCTTTTGATTAATGTTCAAACGCCTAAATATGCCTCCATAAGCCAAATTAGGAAAACTTGTGGACCACCTTCAATTTTGCTAATATATGCCATTGATTGCTAATGGAAAAATAGGTAAATTTGGAAAAAAGATGCTTAGTAAAAAGGAACCTTTTGAGTATTTGGGACGAATTAAGTGTTGCAAAATTTTAGGATGGAGGGAGTACTAGTAACCAACCTGATTTAATTACAAAATCAAAGGACTCCCTTTGAAAATTGAAATTTCTCACATGAATGTGCCTTTAATAAGTATCTTAATTGTCATCTTCACAGGTTTCACATTTCATCAAGCTGAGGTTGGGGATCATGACAGTCTCAAAATGGGTGAGGGCATATCCGGTCACCCCGAGCTTCCATCTAAAGAAGTTGCAGATATAAGGTCAACTGGATCTGCAACTTCTGACAAGGACTACTCATTTGAATCCGGAGATATGTGTGACTGGTTTTCTGGCCAGTGGTCATGCAAAGGTGGGGACTGGAAGAGGATTGATGAGACTGCTCAAGATAGATTTTGGAAAAAGAAGAATGTTCTTAATGATGGCTATGCTCTCTGTCAGATGCCCATGTCTGGACATGAAGACCCTCGTAGGCATCAAAAAGAAGAATTGTATCATTCTTATCATGGTAGGCGTCTCGATCTTCCATTTTGGGCTTTTAATCCATTGGATGAGTCAACTGACTACAGGTCAACCCAAACCAAAAATTTTGGTGTAAGGGGAGTAAAAGGAATGATGCTTCCAGTGGTCAGGATAAACACGTGCGTTGTCAAGGACCATGGTTCATTCGTATCTGAACCTCGAATGAAAGCTAGAGGAAAGGAAAGGTACTCTTCAAGGCCTAGTCACCGTTATGGTCCGACTAGTGATTCTAAAAGATCGTCAGAGGAAAGTGTTTCTAGAAGGAAAAGTATTCATGAACATGCTAATCATCATGTCTCCTCGAAGAGCATCTTGCCCATTAGTATGCCAAAGGATCATCTTTCAACTAAAGATGACATGCAATTACATCTTGGTGACTGGTATTATCTTGATGGTGCTGGTCATGAGCGGGGCCCATTGTCATACTCGGAAGTCCAAGTGTTGGCTGATCAAGGTATCATCCAGAAGCATAGTAGCGTTTTCAGGAAGTTTGATAAACTGTGGGTCCCAGTTACCTCCGCATCAGATGGCACGAAAAAGATTGATCATGAGAACTCTAGTGATAAATCTGCAGCGTCAGTTATGGAAATAACAGATGCTGTACAGAGCGGAAGCCTTGCAACTTCAAGTTCATTTAACAATGTGCATCCTCAGTTTATTGGTTATACTCGAGGAAAGCTTCATGAATTAATTATGAAATCGTACAAAAGTCGGGAGTTTGCTGCAGCCATAAATGAAGTTTTGGATCCATGGATCAACCTGAGGCAGCCGAGGAAAGAAATAGAGAAGAACATCTATAATCCAGCTATCACTAATCAACTCGCAAGATCAGGTATTTTAAGATCTCTTTTAAATCTCCATGCATATTTTCTGTCTCCCTTTTTGCTATATGTGATATAGCCATCCTTTTCAGTTCATAATGATGCATTATATATTCTTAATTAGTTTATTTTTAGTCAGTCAATTACTTGCAATACGCAAATGAAAAGCTAGCCTTAAATGTAATTGTTGATTCGCGGGTTTTTGTTTTGAGATATCTCAGTTATCCATGGTTGCTTGGTGGTCCTTAAAAGTTCACTGGTTTACCACACAGTACATTAATTTCATTTCAAAGATCTTGATTCTTCAAAAACTTAGTGTATTATCCCTGAATGTTTATTAATCTCTCAATTCTATATAGTTCCTCAAAACTTAATATGATTTTTGGGCACAGATCAAGGTAACAAAAGAGCCCGGTTGGTGGGTGCTGGAGTCGATGGAGATTATGACATGGAAGATGACATATCTACTTTGGAAAAGAATGAAATTTTGTTTGAAGATTTATGTGTTGACGCCACTTTCTGTAAAGAGAGTAGCATTGGTTCCCCAGTGGAGGATGAAAGTTGGGGTCTATTAGATGGACAGGTGTTGGCACGCGTTTTTCATTTCCTTAGAACCGATATAAGATCCCTTGTCTATGCTAATTTGACTTGTAAGCACTGGAGATCCGTTGTGACCTTCTACAAGGATATCTCTAGACAGGCTGACTTGTCTTCGGTCTCAAATTGCACGGATTCTATGATGCAAAACATAATGGTCAGTTGTTCTTTTATCAACTTAATGTTTATCCTTTTGATAGAAGTTAGCTTTTGTAGGCGTTATTTTATTTGGTGATGTTATATATCATCTCTCTTCCGTGCAGAATGGTTATAATAAAGAGAAAATTACTTCCTTGGTTGTACGTGGTTGCACGAAAATAACTCCTACCATGCTTGAAGAAATTTTGAGGATGCTTCCTTGTCTATCATTTATAGATATCAGAGGCTGCAGCCAGTTTGAAGATTTGGTTCCTAAATTTCCAAATGTCACATGGGTCAGAACCCGTACTTCACAGTCAACAATGATGAACAATCAGTTGACTGAAAGAAGAACGTTTGATAGTCACGTGGAGGATTCTAGCGGGCTTAGAGACTATTTTGAAAGTCTGGACAAGAGAGATGCATCAAATCAGTTATTCCGTAGAAGCATGTACAAACGTTCTAAAGTTTTTGATGCCAGAAAATCATCATCTATGCTATCTAGAGATGCTCAGTTGAGGCGTTTAGCAATGAAGAAATCTGAAAATGGGTACAAGAGGATGAAAGAATTTCTAGCTCTTGGTCTGAAAGACATCATGAAGGAGAATACGTTTGAATTTTTCATTCCCAAAGTAATATATGCCTTAATTTTTTTCCCCTTTTGATGCGAGCCTGTTACTATAACCTCTTATATATTTCTCTTTTTAATGGCCAGGTTGCTGAAATCGAGAGTAAAGTAAGAAATGGTTACTATGCTGGTCGGGGTTTGGGCTCTGTGAAAGACGATATCAAGCGAATGTGTCAAGAAGCAATGCGGTAAGTCAAGTTTTAACGTATATTTTTAATTTGTTCTCTTTGTACTATTTCATGTTTCTTTTATTCACTTTTTAAAACATGTTACTTCAGAGTGAAAAATAAAGGGGAAGCCAGAGATTTGAATCACATCATCACATTATTTATCCAGCTTGCCAAAAGTTTAGAAGATCGTTCCAAGTTTTCTATCGAGAAAGATGCGATGATGAAGAATTGGAAAGATGACTCGCCTCCGGGGTTCAGTTCTGCATCCTCAAAGTCTAAGAAGGTCAATAGAGAAAGAAAGTACAAGGGTAGAAGTAGTGGGTCATCTGTTAATGGTGGTACTGAACATGGATCTTATGCATCTGATCGTGAAATTAAAAGACGTCTATCTAAGTTGAACAGAAAAGCCATGGATTCTGGAAGTGATACATCTGATGACCGTTCACGTTCTTCAGAAGAAACAGAGACAGATAGTGAGAGTAGTTCCTCTGGTACCAACAGTGGCATGGGAACACGATCAGAAAGTGGACCAGGCGAGTCAAGAGGGGATGGCTATGCTAGCGCAGATGATGGATTTGATTCCTTTACTGATGACCGTGAATGGGGTGCTCGCATGACAAAAGCGAGCCTTGTTCCTCCAGTTACTAGGAAATACGAAGTAATTGATCACTACGTTATTGTAACAGATCATGAAAATGTGCAAAGAAAGATGGAAGTCACATTGCCCGAAGACTATTCTGAGAAGCTCGTGGCTCAAAAGAATGGAACTGAGGACTCTGACATGGATTTTCCTGAAGTTAAAGACTATAAACCTAGAAAGCAGCTTGGAGATGAAGTGATAGAACAAGAAGTTTATGGCATAGATCCATACACTCACAATCTTCTTTTAGATTCCATGCCCGAGGAATCGGATTGGCATCTTTTGGATAAACATGTGTTTATTGAAGATGTGCTCCTCCGCACTTTGAATAAGCAAGTTAGATCTTTCACAGGCACTGGTAATACTCCTATGAAGTACTCATTGAAGCCAGTTATTGAGGATATTCTAAAAAATGCGAAAGATGACCATGATACACGGACAGCAGAACTTTGTCTGTATATGCTCAAGGCTATGAGCAGCCGTCCTGAGGACAATTATGTTGCTTATAGAAAGGTATGATTTCACTTATATTTCTACATTGTAAAGGTGACAAGATGTGCGGGTTGTATAATAGGTCAAAATGGGTTTTGGGGTGAAACTGGTCCTTGTTGGTATGGCTTGAAATGGCTGGGCTGACCACAAAACACGTTTTGTTAATTTTGAGTACTTAATTGGTTCACTAATTGAGTACATATTGCAATAACAATCTTAATATTCGAATAAAACGATTTTGGTGTTTGTATGCAAAAATAGAATTTGGATAACTTTCAACACGTTTCACCTTTTCTGTTCCCCTTCTAGCTATTTTTTATGTGATCCGCTTGACCTGCTTGAGATAAATCACAAGCCAAAATTACCATTCATGTGTAAAGATCTTAAACTGCCATCTCTATGTTGTTTAAATATCTACCAGGAACCATTGCTTAAGCTTGTAGTATCTGTTAATTAAACCTAACATTAATTTGTTAATTTAGGGGCTTGGTGTTGTTTGTAACAAAGAAGCTGGTTTTACCGAGGATGATTTTGTTGTGGAGTTCTTAGGAGAGGTAAGGATACCATTTGTTTCATTTTGATCTTTAAACTTCACTAAATACTTTGGTTTTTTAAATACATTGGGTCGCGTGTTTTTAGGTTTATCCTGCTTGGAGATGGTTTGAGAAGCAAGATGGTATACGTGCTCTACAAAAAGACAGTAAAGAACCGGCACCTGAGTTCTATAACATCTATCTTGAGAGACCAAAGGTATCTTATTGAAGTTAATGAAATGTCATTCACCATATTTATGGTTTGTCGATTTTATAAATTGTCTTATCATGTTCTTATTTTCGTTATCAGGGAGATGGCGATGGTTATGACTTGGTTGTAGTTGATGCAATGCATAAAGCCAACTACGCTAGCAGGATATGTCATTCTTGTAGACCAAATTGTGAAGCAAAGTACGTTTATACACCCCCACACCCATCTCTGAGTCAAAAGTTTGTATATTTGAGTACATTTCCTGATGCAGTTATCTACTTTTTGTAAAAAAATAAAAATAAAATGCATACATGTTACTTTTGAAATTGGAATTAGTTCATTTGAGTATGAAGTTGAAGTAAAGTACTGACTACAGTGTCCCTGGTTTATATTGAGATCAGAGTAACTGCTGTTGATGGTCAGTATCAAATTGGGATCTATAGCGTGCGACCTATTGTATATGGAGAAGAAGTTACTTTTGATTACAACTCTGTTACGGAGGTTTGTATCTGCCTTAACTGTACCTTCAGCTGTCAAAATATCTTTCGTTTGTATGTTGTTGAAATTCAGTGTTTTTTATATCAACAGAGTAAAGAAGAATACGAGGCATCTGTTTGTTTATGTGGGAGCCAAGTTTGCCGAGGGAGCTTTCTGAATCTGACTGGTGAAGGGGCTTTCCAAAAGGTACGTTTTATGAGAGGTTTTTCTCCGCTTGCATCTCTTGACATGACATGTGGAATGATTGTTTGCAATGTTTCTTTTGTGGTTTTGTTCTCCTAGGTACTTAAAGAATGCCATGGAATTCTAAATAGACATCAGTTGATGCTGGAGGCCTGTGAACTGAATTCCGTATCAGAAGAAGATTATATTGAGCTGAGTAAAGCAGGACTCGGTAGTTGTTTGCTTAGTGGGTTACCTGATTGGCTGGTTGCATACTCTGCACGTGTGGTACGTCCTCTCTTTCTTACTTGTCAGTGGAGGTGGCCTTTAATATATATATATATATATATATATATATATATATATATATATATATAGGGTAGTGATCCATAAGAAAGTGTTTTTTTGGGGGGAAGAGGGGGAAGCGTTAATATTCACCAGGAAGCATCATACATTTACCAATCAAAATGTCAACAAAAAATTATTTTTACCAGTAAATACTAATCAAAATTGATGCTATAAAGAATATATTTACGGATGAATTTCATTTTTAAGTCATAACATTAGTTGATCAATATTTATTTAATAAATTGTTAACATTCATCGCAATGAATGTTGACTAACATTCATCATGATGAATGTTAAAACATAACATTATTTGATGAATATTTTTAATTTTAACATTCATCATCATGAATATTAACTAACATTCAACGTGATGAATATTAACGATTTTGGATCTAATATTCATAAATTGATGTTATAACCTACATAAAGAATTTATCAATGAAGCTTAACATTCATAGCATTGATTCTGATTAATATGTAATATGTTTCACTTTTTTTCTTTGAGATTTGTATGGGTGAAGGTAAGATGCTTCTTGATGAATATTAACGCTTCCCCCTTCCCCCTAAAAAAGCACTTCTATCATTCCACTATATATATATATATATATATATATATATATATATATATATATATGTATACACACTTTCAAATGTGTTGATCTGACCCATACTAAAAATGAATTTTTGTAAACCGAATCTATCTTGACCTGTTAGTCAACCCATCTGACTCACCAATATTGCCACGTCTACTTGTTAGTGAGTGGAGTATTCTTGAAAAACATGAAGTTGCTTCTAACTTTCATTTATATTGCAGGTAAGGTTCATCCATTTTGAAAGAACTAAGCTTCCGGAGGTGATTCTAACTCATAATTTGGAAGAGAAGAGGAAATACTTTACAGATATATGCATGGAAACTGAGAAAAACGAAGCTGAAATTCAGGTAAAATAGGAGTACCGCAGCTTACATTAGTTGCTTCTTTCAGAATTGAATTTCTTTCCCTTAGCTCATGACGACTCCATTGTTCTTGATTGAGACAGGCTGAGGGTGTATTTAATCAAAGGATTCAGAATTTGGCTCTTACACTGGACAAGGTAACTCCTTTGTCTTTCACGTAGCTCATGGCTTGACTTCTCTTGATTTCTTTGTGCTGTTATTTTTTTTTTTTTTGGTAAACTCCAAGTGTCGTGTTTATATAGGTGAGATATGTGATGAAGAATGTGTTTGGAGATCCAAAGCGAGCTCCACCATTACTAGAGAAGCTTACTCCTAAAGAAGTAGTTTCTTTCATCTGGAAAGGTGAGGGATCATTTGTTGATGAACTTATGCAATGCCTTGCACCTCATCTGGAAGATGGATATCTGAGTGAACTGAGGTCCAGCATTCGTGCTCACGATCCATCCTCTTCGGACGATATCCAAGGGGGCCTTCGAAAATCCTTGATATGGTAAACAACAAATCCTCATGTGAAGTACCTTCTAGTTGACTGTGTCAATAAAGGTGGCAAAATTGGCGGGTTGGCTAGCAGTCAAATTGGGTTTGGGTTGGCTTATGGTTTAACACGTGTTCTGATTGAAGATGTCAATTTTAGTACATGTCAAAGCGTACCGGGGTTGGGTTGACCGGCGCTTTTTTCTTTATTTTTTAGAATATAGTATATAATTATAATTACAAGAACTAAATTACATTTTCGGAGGTTGTAAGGATTATAAATAGACTTCCGTAGGATGTGCATTATAAATAGACTCATGGAGACTTTAACCAGTCAACCCGCTCCCCTTTAGCTTAATTTTTTAACCAACCCATTTGATCCGTTTGATATAAAATACAACCCAAACCGAACCACTCATAATTATATGGGTCAAAATGGATTCCTTGAATGTATTGAGTTATGTTTGTCTTTCAGGTTGAGGGATGAGGTCCGAAACCTTCAGTCGTCATTAAAATGTCGTCATGATGCTGCTGCGGACTTGATACACCTTTATGCTCACACAAAGCACTTTTTTAGAGTGAGGGTGAGTCCTATTACTTAAGAAGTCTGACTAAGTTTGTTGGCTTCATATATTCTCATTTTGTTTCCAACTCATCTTGTAGGAGTACGAGACTGTAGTGTCTCCACCTGTTTACATTAGTCCTCTCGATCTGGGTCCCAAATCTGCTGAAAGATTGGGACCGGGGTTGCATGAATACCGCAAGATATATGCTAAGAACTACTGCTTAGGGCAGCTAATATTTTGGCATAACCAAGCTTATGCAGAGCCCGATTCTGACCTCATCAGAGCCAGCAGAGGATGCTTATCATTACCGGAAATTGGATCATTTTATACAAGAACACCGAAACCATCACCACATCGTGTCTATGGCCCAAGAACTGTCAAATCCATGCTATCTAGGATGGTTAGTTTTCCTTTTTCCTTGTACCCGTCTTACTATATTTCTTGCATACTTGCATCATACGCGTAGCTATCTTGGATTAGAAGGGGTGAAATGGACGGGATGAAAAACGGGTCAGAGGGGTTTTGGATCAAAACGGGCGGGTTGACCAGGCACTATTCTTTGAATTCCATGAATTATCATTGGATCCAAGATATTGTGAATTATAATGATTTCTATATAAATAATAAATAGTATATGAATACAATTAGGGAGATTTTTCAACTATTTTGACCTGTTATCTTTTTAGCCATTTTTTGTATGTTACAGATATGTATATATATTTTAACTTTTGCCGTCAAAATATAACAGTTTGGTTGAAATTTCAAGTCTCTAATTTGGACATGCTGAATTGTGTTTTTCTTTTCAGGAGAAGCAGCCGCAAAAGGCATGGCCGAAGGACAAAATATGGTCTTTCAAAAGCTCTCCAAAAGTTTTTGGTAGTCCGATGTTAGATACATTATTAAACAAGGCTCCTTTAGACAAAGACTTGGTACATTGGTTGAAGCACAGACCGCCTATTTTCCAAGCCATGGGGGACCGATAACGACTTTAACTTTCAGAACGTAGCGGTAGATTCCATTCCGGACAACATGGTTATAAGAAGCATTCTGGGCAGGCAAAATCCGGTGGCTTCTTCCATTCTTGTGTACAGTCCCTTTTTGCCCCCCTTTAGGTCTTGTAATTTGTAATTCATTATTGGGTAGGTACAGAAGTACAAGTAATTTTTTTTTTGGTTATTTACTTCATTATATGAGAAGTTGAAAGGGAAGATAAGATCAAAACATTTGCATGTGTTGTCTTACTGTTAGAGAGTTTTTTTCTTCTTTTTTTAGTAGGTTTTGTTAGTCCACATAGTTAATGACTTGTGAATATGTTGCTTAATCTTCATGTATGTGTTGATTTCATAATGTTATAGGCGTATCGGTGGTATAATATTGTGTCCTACATCTGTGTATATATATGTGTGTGTATATATATGTGTGTGTATATATATATATATTAGGATGATTCAGGCAGAAGTGTTTTTTTTTGGGAATGGGGGAAACAATTATTATTCATTAAGAAGCATATATTAACTTCGTTCATACAAATCTCACAAAAACAAAGTGAAATTTAGAAAATGTTAATCAGAATTGATACTATGAATGTTAAGCTTCCTTGATAAATTATTTCTGCAGGTCATAACACCGATCGATGAATATTATATCCAAAATCGTTAATATTCATCGCGGTGAATGTTAGTCTACATTCATGGTGATCAATATTAAAATTAAAAATATTATGTGATAATGTGATGTTTTAACATTCATCATAATGAATGTTAGTTGACATTCATCACAGTGAATGTTAACAATTTATTAAATAAATATTCATCAACTAATGTTATGACTTAAAATTGAAATTTATCCGTTAATATATTCATTATAGCATCAATTTTGATTACTATTTATTGGTAAAAATAATTTTTTGTTGATATTTTGATTGGTAATTGTAAGATGCTTCATGATGAATAATAACTACTTCCCACTTCCCCAGAAAAAGCACTATCTTCTTGATCACTCCCATATATATATATACATATATATATATATACATATATATATATATACATATATATATATACACACACATATATATATACATACATATATACACACACATATATATACATATATATACACACATATATATATACATACATACATATATATATACATACATACATATATATATATATATACTAGATACAAACCCGTGCGATGAACGACAATCTAAAATGTACAATCTTTTTTCAAACGATATACATTTTCTAACATTACTCTGTATCCATTTGAATTTATAACATTAATAATCCGATCTCATTACAAAAGTTACTAATTAATTGACAATAACCATAAGTTATTTATTAATTGACAAATATATATATATATATATATATATATATATATATATATATATATATGATAATTCACGCTCATAATGAACAACAGTTAACAAACTCATTCAAATTATGCTAGTATGTATAGTTTTGTATCAGGTAAAACTTTATTACTGCGCATCTAAAATCATTTTAAATACAAAACAAACCTTGAAAAAGTGGCATATGCCACAAATTACTTCAAGATTAAAGTTTGATGATAACCAACAATATACAATTCAATTAATCTACAATCAATAAAAAGAAGTTGAAAGTTAATTAGAAGAAACTATAAACTAACATATGATCTATTAAATTAAATATTTGATTACTACAAACATAGAAAATAATTATACTACTACCACGTTTTTATTGCTCCTTAAACCTACTAAAATTTAACAAAAACACTTATCAGTTGTTGTACTCACTTCAACATTATATGATAAAATATCATTACAAAAATAAACTCAAACTTATTTAAAAAAAAAAAGACCCACGAACCTTAATAGAGCATTCAACTTTCATTTATAGCAACGATCGGTGATCCATGGCCTACAATATGAATGATAACTACAATTTTAATAAAAAGTAGTTACAAACAGTTGTAATCATTATATGACTAAATCATCCTATGAACCCAATAAAGATAACACGAAAAAGACATTAACAATCAAGAAAAGTTAATGGTACGGAATCTAGATTAGTAAACACGATTATAGTGACTTTATTCTATCAATGACATTATAAACAAAGAGAGTCGTGTGAATGAATCTCACGTGAAAAAATTAAGCTAGATTGCGATATAGAGAATGATAGGAGAATTAAAGATTTAAGCATTTATATAATTTAATAATAACAATTATCATCTGTTAAGGTGTTGTTGTTTTAGTCCGACTCCACCTCTTTAGGTGTTAACGATGAATTTTAAATATTTAAAAATTAATTTGAGACCAAATAGAGTAGAATATAAATAATATTAATTTGAATCCCATTTAATTTGTTAATTAATAATAATAAAGAAAACAAAAAAAATGCCACATGGCAAATTGTGAAGCTTCGATTCATATTAATTTGTTTACGTGGCAAACTCTGGAGTAACCTTTTATACTCTCATAGTGAGTACAACAACAACTTTATGTGAGAATGGAAGAATTAATAAGAATGCGTCACGTGTCACAAAACTCATTTTCCCTCACGTTTTTAAAAATTAAATATCTCCCAAACGGTAAGTCGAAAAATCATAAAAGTTGCACAGTAAAAATCAGCGTTTTTTTCTCTTCGATTAGAGATCTCACAAGATATACTTTCGACAACTTTTTTTTTTCGTTTTCGTTGGGCAGGTAACGCATGTGATACCATGTAACACATGTGATACTAACGAGTAAAACATGTGTTACTAATATTGTACAATCATAAAAAAAATCGTCGAAAGTATATCATGTGAGATGTCTAATCGAAAAGAAAAAAATACTGATTTTTATGGTGCAATTTTTATAATTTTTCAATGAACCATTCTTGAGATATTTAATTTTTAAAAACGTGGGGGAAAGTGGTTTTGTGACACGTGGCAGATTCCTATTGGTTTCTCCGTTTTCACAAAAAAATTCGTTCTCATTTGAACTGACTCTATATAGGGAAGGTTTAAATGAGAATCATAAAGAATACGTAAATCTTCATATGTGATTAACTTTATACACATGTGAACATTAATATTCGTTCAAATGAGAAATAAAAAAATGTCAAAAATATAAAATTGCGTATAAAACACGTAAAAACAAATATGCTTACAACTGAACAGTTCACATGTGAACAAATCAGTTAAAGTTAGTTAAAATAAGTTTTAACACAATATTTTTCAATTTTAAAGGTCTTCTTGATTCTTATTAACATTTTTATAAATATTTTAACATTATCACATGTGAACAATCACATATTCGAGCGGTTATCACAAGTTGTTACTTTTTAATTGGTTCTCATTTGAAACCGACACTATATATATATATATATATATATGAGCGTTCAAGAGGAAAGTGGTTTTTTTGGGAGAAATGAGAAGTGTTAATGTTCATCACGAATAATATTACACTTACCAATCAAAATGTCAATAAAAAAATTATTTTACTAATAAATATTAATCAAAGTCAATACTATAAAGAAAATATATTAACGGAAGAATTTTATTTTTAATTCATAACATTAGTTGATGAATATTTATTTAATAAACTGTTAACATTCACCGTGATGAATGTTAACAAATATTCATTACGATGAATGTTAAAACATCACATATTTGAAAAATATTTTTCATTTTAACATTTACCACTATGAATGTTAACTAACATTAATCACAAAAAATATTAACAATTTTGGTTCTAGTATTCATAAATTGATGTTATAACCCGCAAAAAGAAATTTATCAAGGAAGCTTAACATTTATAGCGTCGATTCTAATTAACATTAATTAAATTTCATTTTGTTTTTTTATTGAGATTTGTATTTTCGAAGTTAAGATGCCTCGTGATGAACAATAACGTTTCCCCTTTCTTTCAAAAAAAGTGTTTCTCTCAGGATCACCCCACTATATATATATATATATATATATATATATATATATATATACCGCCCGCGCGCGAGATCAGATCGACTACTCTACTACCATCATGCCGAATTTCTTCAATAGGACCCTATCTTCCGCTACTGGTGGACTGTTGCACATAAAGGCCGACAGAAGCAACCTTTCTTAGCGCGCTTTTCAAGCGCTTAGCTTCTGCTAGAAAAAGGCGGCAAGGCCATAAAGTAAGTGAAGTTGCAAGCCTAAGCCAAGAAGGTACGAACGAAGTGACGGGCCCTTTTAGAGATAGGGGGCGGCTATATATATATAGGGTCCGGATCCCGAGGGAAACACTATTTTCTGGGAAAACAGGAAAGCTACACATTCATCAACGATGAATGTTAGCGAATTCCTTTAATATTCATCATAAGATATTATAGGTTATAAAAAATAATTTATTGAGGAATATTAGTAGTTATAACAGCGGTTTTAATTAATATTTATTGGTAAAAATATGTTTTTATACATTTTGATTATCACTCATCGTAGACAAATGTTAACAAATAACTTTTCAAAGAAACTGATAGTATCCACTTCAGTTAACATTTATTAACGATGAATGTTAGAAAATTCTGTTAATATTCATCATATAATATTATAAGTTATAAAAATTATTTATCTATTAATATTAGTAGGTATAACATCTGTTTTGATTAATTATTCTTGGTCTTTTTTTTTTTACGTTTGATTATAGTTCATCGCGAATGAATTGTTTGCTTGCCTCATTCCCTCAAAAAATTGCTTCTCTCTTGATGTCTACCCTATATATATATATATATATATATATATAGAGAGAGAGAGAGAGAGATAGAGAGTGAAAGGATCCCGTGAGAACTAACAACTGGTGAAAACCATAAAAATTAAATGTAAATACAAAATGCATCTAATAATCTTTAATTTATTTTATTTGAAAGTATATGCATTTTATATTTTGCATGTCATGGTTCTAATATGATCCTTACCATATATATATATATATATATATATATATATATATATATATATATATATATATATATATATATATATATATATATATATCGTCATAAGCACTTTCTCCAATGAGAAATGATATTGATAAATGCTATTTTTACTACACATTGATTCATACACAACTAGTTATTGTGTCTTGACAAGTTTACCAAAACTAGCATTACATCTATCGACTTTAGTTTAGCTCGACACCATCGTCGCTTTTCGTCTATCCTTTGTTTTACAACACTTGATATGTTATAAGAAAACGTGTTAAAAAATCGATAGTTTCAACTTTCAAACGAATAACTTATAAGAGTACCAGAACCATTTTCCAACCTCCATGAAAAACTGAAAATTGCAACATATATTTCTTATATAACAGAACGTAAAGCTAATATTACATAATGCAACGTTCTATGCTATTGAACTCACACACGAGTTTCGCCTTTTTGACATCACCGAAGAGCGTAACAAACATTTCACTAGTAACTGAACAGTTAACAGACTATATCGTGATTCATGCTTCAATATTCCATATTAGTATGTCACTAGTAAATGAAAGTTTATAACTAGACTGAATCATACACTGATGCAGCGGGCTTTTGTCTAAACAAGCCTTGCTTAATAAAACGTCGAACATTGGACTATCAACAACTTTTGGACAGCTCTTGAAACTTGAAAGAGCATATTTGGTCCTTTCGCCATGCATTGTGGGTCTGCTTCTCCTGAGAACACAATTTCGAAAAAAAGAAAGAATAGCAACTACATCAACAACTTTGATTTCTGACGTGAACGGCCGCTCAACAGACTGAATATTTTTTAATTAATTTAAATTTTCAAATTGGTTTTATAAGTCGACTAAAGACTCGAATAGTTAAAAATGAGTACCTGAAGTACTTTTGTTTTGGTCAAGTGGGTATAATACATAAATTTTAATCATCAGACCGATTGAAAGTTACCCAAATAATATCCAAATGCTTATAACATCCTAATCTTTTTAATTAAAAAGACTAGGAATCTTGAAGATTGTTAAGTACTATGGGCTTTTGGAATCACTGTACCTGGCTTTTCTTTTCAAACAAAAAACCATCATTCTTGCAAAAGTGTAACAAAGAAGCATCACTTTATTATGTCTATATAATATAATTATTGCATCAGATATAATTATAGCAACTATATTAGTATTACAATACTAATCAAATTTTTTTAATAAGGTAGTTAGAGAGGTTAACTGCATTAAATCACACTTCGGAAAATTTTCAACCCGTTGACCCATTCGACCAGATTTCTTTTTAGCTCTTCTAATATTTGACCAATTGTGTGATGAAACATGACACAAATTGAACAATTCATTACTAAACTATCCAAATTGCCATCTCTACTTAAAGCAGTTATTACCTGTATGAGATGTAACCAGAAAACTAAGGAGACATGTCCTCATCTGAGCTTGAATAATCTATCTTTCCCTCTTTTAACGTTGGAAACAGTTTATCGCAAATGTTTGTCCACGTTTGCTGACGGGTCGCTGGTTCTTTTTTGCCAGCCGGGATGTCTTTCTTTTTGCTGTTCATTTCTTTCTTAATGTCGTTACATACTTTATCCAACAGTTTCAAGAAATCACGAACTATGACAAACAGTCTTAGCCCTTCATCTTTGGCTGAATTCCCATGGAAAAAATCCCCTGTGCTCTTGACCAGTTCCATTATCCTCTTCTCCTCTTCAAGCATCCACGTGATCTCCGCTTCCGCAGGCTCCATAAAACCGTTGAAAGCCGCACAAAACTCCTCAGCTTCTTCTGTTGTACTCAACTCATCGTCTATCAAATCTTTTGTTTTCTTCAACATATTTGCTAACTTCAAAACTGTCGATGTAATGTGATCACCGTCGATTATTGCTGCTTTTTTTACATCATGAAGCTCTTTGTTTAATTGGGAGACAACCTCAAGGCCGAGTTTTCGGTAATATTCTAACGACTCTTCAACCCGTTCTTCTTGAAGATCTTTTGTCTTAGTGGTTGATGGGCTCCCACTAGCCCGTTTGTTCCGGGCTACTTTAATTCCTTCTGACCGGATGATTTCTTGAACTACAAAGGTTAGCAGTGTGGTCTTGCCATCTGTGCCTTTAACATCAGAGAGTTTTAAAAGGGAATCGAGCTTGATGGCCTGGGCCCCACCACGGTATGTACCAACATTCATACGGTTACCTGTCTTCAAAACAGCTTCAAGAAGTTTGAGGAAGAGTCTACTATTTTTCAGCTTTGTGCAAGCTACCTGTGACAGTGAATGGAAAAAATAGAATTATGGAGATCACACTGAAAGGGTAAAACAGTCATTTTAAACTTGAGCACAATGTGAAAAGCTCATGTTGCTATTAAGGAGTGTTTGGGATTGCTTGTTCATATATTATTGTTTTTACAGCAGATAAGAGATCCAAACACCATCTAAATTGAAGATGAAATTGTACCTCTAAAGTCTCAAATGCATTTTTAAGTGGAGAAGATTCCTCATGAATAGTACTCATTAACAACAAAGCTTCTAAACGTTTATACACAAACGGGATTTCGACCATGACTTTAAGGAAACGATCAGCAGGGCCAAGAAGTGCAAGGTCCCCATTATATAAACGAAGTTTTAGTTCTTCTTCTTGTGTTGGTGGCATTTTTATCAAAGCTGAAATGAGCTCTACAGGGAGATCAGTACCTAATCATGTCAAATGGACAAGAAATAATTAAGCAGTTGATCATGGTCAGAAAATTACAAAGAGCTGCCGACTCTTTTAATATAGTTCTTGGCTCATTAGATAATACATTGTGTTATCGCATAAAGGCAGGAAAAAGTGCAAATTGCTATAAATAGCAGCATATTATCACTTCATTTTTAATTTGGTTACTGGACCTTAATTATCGTTTCTAAACCACCATACTTTTCAATATTTATTTTTCAGGTAACTCTGACTTGAAACCTGTTACATGCTGAAGGCTGAAAGGTTTTTATAACGATCCATAGGAGTACGAAGTTGAGTGAATATTATAACGGTATTTGAACGTTTGATGTTTTTATTGGAGTAACAATTTTATGGTTCAGTTACAAAATTAGAAATGAAGTAAAAGTGCATTTCTACTTCTTGCAATATTGGTTAAAATGTACTTAGTTTGCAAGAACCACTGATTCCTGCAAGGTATAACAATGTATACTCTGTACTCTCTTTTGCATTTTCACAAGATGTAAAGCCAAGTATCATCATTCAAGAAATCAATAACTCGAATATAAAGTGCATATTATCTGGGGAGTCACCTTCCATGAGGGCATTATAGACTTTCTCTGTCGTCACGTGCAATGCTTTTAGAGTAATGGCCAAATTCTGTGCTTTTTTAGGATCAATAATCTGAATCAGCTTTGGTTGAGAATTCAAGTTTGACGAGGATTTCCCTCGATCACCCTTACTTTGGGCAGAAGCATGGCCAAAGAGAGTTTCCATCATCTCTTCGTTTAATCTGTCCATTGAAAAGGCTCTTTAGTTTGATGTAGTGGTGACTAGAGGTGTGTCGAGCGGGTGGGGCAGTGATTCATACTTTAGCAAGGGAATTGGTCCAGGTTGGGTTGACCCGCAAACACTTTTTATCTAGTTTTTATATTTAACTATATATAATGAACGTGTTATTTATGATTTAAAAAACATAATTAACGAACGTGTTTGACAGCTTTCCCCATTTATCTGAACCTTCTGATATGACCCATTTGACCCGTTTGAGATCAAATACAAACCAAATCTACCCATTTGATAAGTAAATGGGTCGAAGTTGACACATTAACTAATCAACATATAATGAACAACAAATTTGAGTTAAGAGCCTTACTGGAACGATCCTCCCTTAATTTCATTCCAAACCATGGATTGACCAGGACTTGCGTTCATTTTGTCCCAGAAAAGCGGTTTTAACTTTTTTTTTTGACTATTAGAACCTCCGTTTTGATCATTTTCATCTCCAGAAGTGGAAAGTCCTTGAGGGGCAGGTGGTCTGTTCTTATTTCCTGGTTTTGGTGGATTAGGTGGGCGACGACCTCCTAGCGGAGGCGGTGGTGGTGCTTTTGGGGCGGGAGGAGCAGGTGGTGCTGGTGGTGGTGGTTGTGTGTTTGATGGTGGAGCTGTTCTTCCTGGTGGCAGCGGTAAATTTCCAACTTCTGGTGTTTGATAAGCATTGCCAGACAAATCATTTGTGTTGGATGAATGAATCAAACTTGTATTACCTTCAACTGGCTGGGATGTTAGATAAACGCCTGACAAACAAAAACATTTATATTAGCATACGACTATGTTAAGGTGGCAATCACGGCCCATTTACTTATAGACGAGTTGATTCAAAATCATAAAGAAATATAAATGCGTCAAAAGTTACCGAAAGTGTATTTTTAATTAAAAAACCTCCTTTATCATTCTATTCGCAAAAAATAGAAAATTGAACCGTGGACAACAGAATGTTTCTGGTCATCCAAAGTTGTGAAATTATATGTTAGCTACAAACTCACAATAAATTTTTACCAGAAGCACGAGCCGGGCATGCGCCAACACAGAGGTTTTCGTCGTTTTCTGCACACTCGGATCCGACTTTCCTCTCATTGCGACCAAGACAACAAAACAATAACAACAGAAAAAGGGACAGTGTTGCCACTGCAGTCGAAACAATAATACCGATCAGTATCACATGATCAGGGGGCTTTTTTTTGGAATGATGTTTATTTGCGCTTTTTTCCACTTTCAGTATGACCTTCTTTCCAGGATCATGGGAAAAATGTTCCACGCGAGATGCCCGTTTTCGGGTAGAGCCCAATGACCCATGTGGGCCTCCCTTTCTTCTTTTGTGGTGACGTTTTTTGAAAGTGCTTCTTGGATGAATATGGAGTTTATATACAAACTCTTGACATTCATCTCTGCAAGAAGCATGAGACAGAAAGTGTTTGGACTTTAAAGACAGCAAAATAGATCGTTTCAGTTGTGGAGGCAGATCGGTGATGGCATTATGCACAAGTGTCTTTCTTGAGAGTTTTGTGTTGTCGTTCGAGTATAGTTTAGTGATCTCTTCAAGCTCTTTCCTACAATGTATCCATACTTGCTCTGCCTGGACAAAAAAAATTCCATTAGATGAAGCTAAAATCTTGCTTATATTATTTGCTTACATCTTTTTCCATTTTGTGGGCTACATTCCAATTTTTTTCTTGGAAGTTAATGAAAAAACAATCATGCCTTCATTGGTGATCAAACTAGAAACGGGTGGATTTGGGTAATAGTGTTGTACTTTTCCTAATGGGTCAATTGGGTAAGATTCTAAAACCCTGTTAACATGGTGACTGGTTGAACATATGAAACGGGTCGAACATCAGCAATATGTCTTCAAAATGCATTAAACCTCATATCTGAAAATCAGTTATGTGTAAAGAACAGAAGTGACAAAAAAGTGTGTGCATTTAGGCCCAACCCGATCCTACCCATCTTCACATGTTCTAAAATTTTAACTGTTTTGAGCTGTTACTCAAGCCGCCCGTTTTGTCACTCCAGCTCATATATAAGAAAAAAATGTTAATGTCAATATTGAATGAACTAAAGGAATTAGAATACAATAAGCATTAAAGTGTATGCTTAAAACATGATAAAGAAATAAATTTTCCCATCTAAAACTTAACCATGGGGTGCCAGTCCAGCGCCCCACAAATTCAAACTGGTGAAGAACAACAAAATCACCCACACTTTTTGTAGGGATGATGGCACCAGGAGGGTTTCGAACCTTAAACATCTAACATTTTCTCTATTTTGTGAGGGTATATACTTTGTGTTTGTTTCTTGAAATATTTCAATCCTAACATTTAGATTTTTATCATATGTCACAGATTTCGATATGAATCTTTCAACAATAATAATTTACAGGAACAAAAAAATCATGCATGCACACAAATATAAAATCTTAATCACAGGGACAATAAGGAATCATACGGTATTTTCGTCTATTTCTTCAAACGTCCAATGGCCATTGTTATTCGATGAGCCTTCATTTGTGATTCTGCGATTTCCTTCAGAAAAATCGGTCACCAACATGCAAAAAACAGCTACAAAAATACCTAAAGAATGGACCCTTATAGCGCCCATCAGTATTCATTTTGTGATTTTTACTTCCAAATCTCCAATTAAAACGCGAAAAATATGAATAATCTCACAAAATCTCTAACTAAAATTGAAAGAATATATAAAATAATTAGGTTTTGCAACAATTAAGGCGAGATTGCTGAGGTAACCCCAAAAGCAAAATGGAATGGAAACTTTTATATCAAATGATTGAAAAATTAATCAAGAACACAAACACATAATTGTTCTCAAACAGTTAGCATGCTGAAGCTGAACTTTGCTAAAATATGATTGAAATGTTAGAAAGAAACCAAAAAAAAGTAAAAAAATAAATAAAAACGATTTAATATGAAAATCTTCATAGATTTGGTTTGGTGAAGATGAATTTTTTTGGATGGTTTGGAAATTGTGATTGGGTATAACGGCTATTGTTCAAGACCGGTAATATCGTTATTAAAGAGGTATGCAACCCACAAACCCCAACTCGTGTATTATTTTTACTATATTGCAATTTAATACTGTATTATTATATTACTGTACAATCATGTTTTCGTGTTTTCTCGAATTATTAATTAATTTAATTTATTAATATATTAATAATAATATTTATATTAACAATAATAATAAATTAATAATAATAATAATAATTTTACCAAACATAGTCATAAGATTTATGGATTATATTACAACTTTTAAAAAATAACTGTCAACTACTATGAAACCGTCAATCATATATAGTTAAATAAATGTGAACTTTAATTTAACTACTTTTTAACAACTATTTATCGGTTATTCATAATTTGTTATTTGTATTCATAGTCCTTATGGTTATGTCTAGTAAAATAATAATAATAATAATAAATAATAATAACTAATTAACAGATATATTAACAAACAAACCGCCTAAAACACATTTTAATCTATCCAATACAATTTTCAAAATTAAGTCTAAACTATTTTCTTGACAAAATTATCTTTTACGTTTTTTTTAAAGCAAAAAATAATAATAAATATACTCTTTACTAATTGATTTAAGATTTTATGTTCACTCTTTAAATAATAATGTAATAAATAATATTATAAAATAATTCATACATATTGCTACTTTAAAATTTAAATTAATTAAATATTAAAATAATAATAATAATAATAATAATAGTAATATAATAATAATTAATAATAATAATAATGATGATGATGATAATAATAATAATTGACGCATTTGACTTAATAATTATCGTCTTTGACTTTAAATCCACTCGGCGTTTGATTTACGAAAATTATTACCGCGTTTGAGTTTTAATTTACCAGACGTTTGATTTACGCAAACAAACCGACCAAGAAACTCCGCTTAAAAAACGCGCAATTTTCTTTCTTTAAACTCACTTCACCACCACCATCGTCTATTTGCCACTGTAACAACGACAACACCACCACCGTCTCCATCATGTGTTTCACTAACCACACCGCCACCACCACCACCACCATATTTGTCTCTCCCTTCGAAATCTGTCTAGATCCCTATGTTTTATGGTCGCCGTTTTGGTGTTGACGGTGGCGTTCATGGTTGCCGTTGGTGGTTAAAATCGGACGTTGGTGGCCGAAATATGATGGTGTTGGTATGTGGTTCATTAGATTTGTTTTGGTTAAACTTCTTGTTTTGCTTGAATCGTCAAGTCTTTGAATCAAATGTGGGTTGATTTTCTCTGGTTTTCTTGAAGCCAATAATTGATACTCTGCTGGCCGCAATTATTGTTTGTTTCTTTGATTGCTATGTTGTAAGTTTTTTTGACCAAAAATTATTCTTTGAAACCTACGAATATGTTGCAACTTGTTTGTACTTTATTTCTGGTCGATTTTTTTGGCAATGGTGACAAACTTTATTCTGTTGGTTTATAACTTTTTCTAGTTAGTCTATGGGTTTCTAGTCTGCTGGTTTGTCAAAATCTATTTGAAATTGAAGGTTTCGATATGGGTTTGGCTTGAAATTTGTTGGTTTTTAGTTTTAATGTGGGTTTATGTTGTCGCTTGTAGAAAACGTTGTGGGTTTCGATGTTGGTCTGCCAAAATCTGTTCTAAATTGACGGTTTCATATGGGTTTATAGGCTTATAAAAAACGTCACTTGTGGGTTTCGATGTTGGTTTCCCTGAATTTGTTTAAAATTGATGGTTACGATATGTGTTAAAGCTCTGTTGGCTTGAAATTAATTGTTGATGGTTTTGATGTGGGTTTATATCGTGGTATGTGATATATGTCCCTTGTGGGTTTCGATGTTGGTTTCCCAAAATCTGTTTGGAATTGCCGGTTTCGATATGGGTTTATGCCTTTGCTTCTAAAAAAACGTGTGGGTTTATATTGTGGCTTGCAAAAAAAGTCCATTGTGGGTTTCGATGTTGGTTTTGATCAAAGTAAGGTTGAATTTGAATTTTTTCAAAAAGAGTTTCCATGTCATCAATTCAGCAGTAACATATAACTTTTCATACATTTTGAGTGTTGCTTAATCTGATTTTCTTCTGTGTTTTGACTAGTCACAAAGGAGCAGTTAGGCAGTTAGGCAGCCGTATATAAGAGTTGTAGGAATAGAAGAAACAAATGAAGCTACTTGTGGCCCGGCTAATTTTACAACAGAAGAGGTAGTTTCTTTAGTTTATCACAATATTCTAAGATGCACTATTTGTGACTGAAGTAATATCTTGTGACTATTACTAGATGCAAACAATGTTGTCTTTCAGAGCAGCCTTTTCATAATCACGGCATATTGAGATTTGAGTAGACTGACTATATGAAAAAAAGCTTTTGTATCAGTTTTCATTCTCTAATGAATACAGAAGTAGGGATTTTCTTGCTTAGATCTTGTCTGTTGTTACTGATGAGTTTTCTATTCTCTTACTAGATTAACATGCAATGCGGAAATAAAAATTAATATAAGGCATGAAGGAAACTAAACCCTAAATGATCTTAACTTAATAATAATAAGCAACAAAACTAAATAAATAGATAAATACTAACCTTTGAAACAACTGGATTTTCACACGCAGACCACCTTAGCAGACCTTCTTGTCTTGGAGGCGAGTACTCAAACCAGAGCACTTCTAATAGCTCACACCCACGAACCAAAGAGAAAAATTCCAACTCCTAAGCTCCCGAATCTAATCGAGTAACTCTTACAAGGAGTAAGAATGAGAAAGAGAGAATTGTGTGATTTGAAGCCATGACATGCCCTCTATATATATAGGGAGAGGGAAACTCGGGTTTCTTTCCTTAAGCGATGTCGAATGGTCCAACCGGCGGTTGGGCTTCTTCCTGCCCAAGTACCCGAGCCACGACTTGCGTGCTCCACCGCCTAACTCCAGCCACCGGTTGAACCTTCCAACCGGCGGTTGGATTTGGTTTCCAGAATGTTCCATTCATTTCTAATTAATTCATCAACTATGATAATTAATAAACCAAATAATTAACCATAATATTAATTCCAATTAATATTATCTCTCATTTATTTCTCTTAACTGTTTGTTGAGGGCGACCCAAAAAGGACTCTACTTTTAATGATATGTTTACTAATTAGTTATGAACTTGGACACTATATCCAACAGTCTCCCACTTGGACAAGTCGTCAACTATTATTGGTCTAAGTCTATCCCATTAACTAAGCAGATAGTGCCATCCAACGCAACTGCCGAACTCTGAATCATATCAAGAGACAGTCCTTAGATAAGTGATCAAATATTCCTTTGTTCTACTGATATCGTATGAAACTGAGACATGGATTTTAATCAATCTCAAGATTCAAGATTATGTTTTCTGATTTCCGATTATTTTGACTATATGAGACTACTGAATTGTGCACATCAACTTAGTCTCGGCTAGGCCTAGCACTTTAGAGTCAGTTTTTAATCATCAGATGGCCTATGATATCGCTTTTCCATTTTGGCAAAAGGAATAAATAAATTTCGACTACATAGTACTAGTCAACTCATCATGTTACACCTAGCATACTCTTTACAACTGACATTTACGAGCAGCGTTTGAATAAACTAAAGTAAAACAGATTTGAAAAACTAAAAACTCAATGTATCTCCATTTTAAGAATAGAGGATATTATCATCTTAAAATCAACCCATGAAGTGATCTCTTTAAGTACGGGTCTCTCCTATACTTAAATCCCCATTAAGTACTCATGAGTGTTGCAGCATTCTCCATGCTACGTCTAATCTCCATAGACAATCTACTAACACTCCATGACAGTCTTAAATCAATACGAACTTCCTGTAGTATGAACGACTGAGGAGGTTCGAGTAAAACTAATTACTCGGGAAGTGGATTCCAAACATGCAAAAACGAAACACAATTACAAACAATAGTAAATGGTAGAACTCTTTCAAATAAATAAATTTCCATTATTTAATCACCAAATCTATTACATTTCAATCATTGCTATAATGTTTCAGATTCAAACTAACGACTAAAACTTTATATTATCTCTTAAACCTATGATCCTAGCATGTTCATCGTGTTTGGACCTTGCCAGTGCCTTTGTGAATGGATCAGCCGGATTATCCTTTGATCGTACATGCTTCACAATCACGTGTCCTTCTTCTACCTTTCTTCGAACAAAATGGTATTTCCTTTCTATGTGCTTTGACTTCCCATGATCCTTGAGTTCTTTAGTCAAATCGACTGCACTTTCATTGTCGCAGAATATATCGATGGGGTCTTGTACTGTTGAAACAATTCCAAGATCTCCAAAGAAATTCCTCATCCATATGGCTTCTTTTGAAGCTTCACAAGCTGCAATATACTCAGACTCACATGTGGAGTCTGCTACTGTATCTTACTTTGAACTTTTTCATGTCCCCGCTCCCCCATTCAGTAAGAATACCCAACGAGACTGTGACCGACTATCATCTCTATCTGTTTGGAAATTTGCATCACTATAACCCGTTACTCTGAGTTCTTCTTCTCCGCCATAAACTAAGAACCTGTCTTTAGTATTTCTTAAATATTTGAGAATATTCTTTACAGCTGTCCAATGACCTTCATCAGGATTATGCTGATGTCGACTCACCATGCTCTAAGCAAATGAGACATCAGGCCTTGTACACGTCATGGCATACATGATCGATCCTATAGCCGAAGCATATGGGACTCGACTCATTCTGTCCAGTTCTTTCATAGATTTCGGACATAGATCTTTACTAATCTTTATGTCATGATGTAAGGGTAGATTCCCTTTCTTAGAATTTTTCATTTTAAACCTTTTCAACAATTTATCTAAGTACGTGTCCTGGCTGAGTCCTATGAGACGTTTCGACCTATCTCTGTAAATCTTTATACCAATATGCTGCATCTCCCAAATCTTTCATAGCGAAACATTTTCCCAACCAATCTTTTACACTTTGTAATGTTGGGATATCATTTCCTATGAGTAGTATATCATCTACATATAATACTAGAAAGACTACAACACTCCCACTGACTTTGACATATATACAGGACTCATCTTCGCTTCTAGAAAATCCAAACTGTATGACTTTATCATGGAAGCAGAGATTCCAGCTACGAGAAACCCGTTTAAGTCCATAAATGGTCTTTTCAAGCTTGCACACTCTTTTAAGATACTTTGCATTTTCAAAACCCTCTGGTTGTGCCATAAACACATCCTCTGTAAGTTTTCCGTTAAGGAAAGCGGTTTTGACATCCATCTGCCATATTTCATAATCATGAAATGCAGCTATCGCAAGCATTATCCTAATTGACTTTATCTTAGCTACTGGTGAGAAGGTTTCCTCATAATCAATCCCAAGGGTTTGAGTATAGCCCTTCGCTACTAACCTAACTTTATAAGTGTGTACCTTTTCATCCATGTCTGTCTTCTTTTTGAAGATCCACTTACAACCCACCGTCTTAAGACCGGGTGTAGTGTCAACCAAATTCCAAACTTGGTTGTCATACATATACTGAATCTCGCTTTTCATAGCTTCCTTCCACTTGGCAGCCTCAGGGCCTGCCATCGCTTCCTTGTAGTTAGCAGGCTCATACAAATCAACTAGTGTACTATCACTAATCTTGTCCTTTTCTTCAATATGGAAATCATAATAGAATTGAGGAGGATTGCTAACTCTACTACTTGTTCTGCGAACGGGTAAGGATATGTCTTCAGGTTCAACAGGTGTCACCACCTCTTGTTGAGTGTCAGTGTTTACTATAGGTTCTTCATTGGTCAATTCTTGAATCTCTTCAGGATCTATCTTACTCCCACTGTCCTCTTTAGATATCATTTCTCTCTCAAGGAACACTCCTCTTCGAGCTACAAACACCACATTTTCTTTGGGTCTGTAAAATAAATATACAAACGACTCTTGTGGATAACCGACGAAAAGACACTTTTCAGATCTGGACTCTAGCTTGTCTTGAGTTTCTCGTCTAACGAAAACCTCGCAACCCCAGATCTTGATGTGACCAAGAGAAAGACGTTTCCCTTCCACATCTCATAAGGTGTCTTTGAAACTTCTTAGTGGGTATTTGATTCAAGAGATGTGCGGCTGTCTCTAATGCATAACCCCAGAAGCTTATTGGAAGTGTTGTCCGACTCATCATAGATCGAACCATGTCTAACAGGGTTCCATTTCTCCTATCTGCAACTCCATTAAGTTGTGGTGTTTTAGGAGGAGTTAACTGTGAAACTATTCCACAGTTTCTAAGATGATCGAGAAACTCGATACTAATGTATTCACCTCCCTTATCGGATCGGAGTATCTTTATCTTTCTGCCCAGTTGATTCTCTACTTCGTTTTGATATCTTTTGAATATTTCAAAAGTATCAAACTTATGTTTAATCAGATAAACATATCCAAATCTACTGAAGTCATCAGTAAACGTAACGTAGTAGCGATTTCCATCTTTTGTGGCGTATCGGAATGGTCCACATACATCTGTGTGTACCAAGTCCAATAATCCTTCTCCTCTTTCACATGCTTCAAACTTCTACTTTCTTTAAGTCCCTCTAATACAGTGCAAATGTGAGTACCACACCCTGTATCCAGGACCCACGAATCAGAAGTTGTAGTATTGTGGAGTTCGATCATAAACATACCTGAGTGACTACTCTTTTCGACCTTTCCGTCTTTAAGGTCATTCAAATATTTTGGGCAGCTACGCTTCCAGTGCCCCTTTGTGTTGCAGTATAAGCACACTGCTTCCTTTGGATCATTTGTAGGTGCAATATCAGATTCAAACTTTCTTTTGGAACCACGATTAGACTTTCCAGTCTTTCCTTTCCAAGTTTTTCTTTTCTTTGCTGTAATCATATCACGAATTTATTTTAGGTAGACAATACTTTTGTCAATTTCATTTTCTATGAAATTCCTAGTTCTTTTGAGATTTATTGATTCAATCAATGACATGTTAATCTCGGATATGCTTATCTACCATTCATGACTGGGATGCCGAGGATCATGAATAAGATAGTGAACTTAACCATGCAAAACTCGCGTGGTCCCCGACCCGAGTACGCTCGAGAATCGCGAGTCTCACATCACCTCTCACTTATGTCCTCTCATTAATGTGCCGGTAAACCACACACGCTCCATTAATAGTCCATATGAGAGATCTGCGGTTTTCATGGGCTAGCATACAATTCACATTTGTTATACTTAAAACGGGATTTTGTTTTAGTACTTTAAGTCAATGCATTTGATTTTGACATCATCCTATCAAAAGTCCTCGGTAGCTCCATTGAACGCACAAAGAAGCGGAGAATTAGGTCAGCGCGAAGCATATTAAAAACCCAATTCTTTAGAGAAGTAAAGCGTCCCGCCTTACCTCTCTTATAGTTTGTTCACTATGGGTGAGCCGATTTATCAATTGACTGACAACGTATTTAGACTTTAAATGATACATATATATTGATCATAATATATATAGGTCTTATTAAACTTTTAAAGTATAGGGTTCTATTTTAAACATTTTAAAATTTAGGGGTACAATTTAAGCAATTTAAATATTATTATTTATTCTTGATCCATATTAACATTTAATGATCATACAAATTTATCTATGGATTACTATTTACAATTAACCATTAACTAAGCAGTAACTCCATGTTAAGTGCCTATATTATTAAGCTAAGGCTCTGATGCACTGATGGGTTTTCTATTCCCTTACTAGATTAACATGCAATGTGGAAATAACAATTAATCTAAAGCATGAAGAAAAGTAAACCCTAAAGGATCTTAACTTAATAGTAATAAGCAACAAAACTAAATAAATAGATAAATAAGAAAAACACTAACCTTTGAAACAACCGGATTTCTCACACGCAGACCACCTTAGCAGACCTTCTTGTCTTGGAGGCGAGTACTCAAACCAGAGCACCTCTAATGGCTCACACCCACAAACCAAAGAGAAAAATTCCAACTCCTAAGGTCCCGAATCTAATCGAGTAAACTCTTACAAGGAGTGGGAATGAGAAAGAGAGAATTGTGTGATTTGAAGTCATGACATGCCCTCTATATATATAGGGAGAGGGAAGCTAGGGTTTCTTCCCTTAAGCGATGTGGGATAAGCTGATTCGTCGTTTTAACTGCCGGTTGGACCATCCAGCCGGCGGTTGGGCTTGCTTCCTGCCCAAGTACCCGAGCCACGACCCGCGTGCTCCACCGCCTAACTCTAGCCGCCGGTTGAACCTTCCAACCGGCGGTTGGATTTGGTTTCCAGAATGTTCTATTCATTTCTAATTAATTCATCAACTATGATAATAAATAAACCAAATAATTAACCATAATATTAAGTCCAATTAATATTATCTCTCATTTATTTCTCTTAACTGTTTGTTGAGGGCGACCCAAAAAGGACTATACTTTTAATGATATAGTTACCAATTAGTTATGAACTTGGACACTGTATCCAACAGTTACTCCATAAAACATATGTTCCAAGATTGATTCATCCATATATGGCCACAGAAACGTAAAAAAGGCTGTGGCTTGTCTCTTGTTTGGAGGATCAAGGAAGGTAATGTGTCGTTGGTTGTCTGCTTAATAATTGTCTGGTAGCTAACTTTCTTTGTTTGCGCAGACTATGATGGCGTAAAAATTGAGAGGTTATATAAATGTTTTGCTTTTGGGGGACCCATCCGCTGCTAAGTCACTGGTCAGTTCTAACTCTCGTTTCTTCAGGGATTCATCAATGTCCCAAGCCTCTAGTTTTTAAAATTCGTGGAGGAGACGGCTCCTGTAGCACTATATACTTCTGGGAAACAATTGTCCGCTGCTGGGCTAACGGCTTCTGTCATTCGTAATAACAACACTGTAAGTTATTCTAGTATCTACTAGATATCTTTTCAAAAAAGGTATCCCATATTCTGAAAGTCTGAAACTAATATGAAATTGTATATGGTGCAGTGTAAATATTATTTGGAAGGTGGAGCCATGGTGTTGGCTGATGGAGGTGTTGTCTGCATAGATGAATGTGACAAAATGAGACCAGAGGACAGGTTAGTGTAAGCCAGATTGTTTTCTTTATTTTACATTGTCAAGAGATTTCTTACACGTTTACAATGTGTTATTAGGGTTGCTAGACGTGTGGTCATGGGACAGCAAACAATATTCATTGCTAAAGCAGGAATAACAACTGTTCTCAATTCTAGAACCTCTGTACTTGCAGCTGCAAACCCTCCATCAGGGCGATATGACGAGTTTAAGGTACATACAGCTTCATTTGCATTATGGCTTGCTCATTATTTACAAATCAACTAACAGCATATTTATATTGCAGACTGCACAAGATAACATCGATTTACGGACTCCAATTCTTTCTGGATTTGACCTAATCTTCATTGTGAAAGATGTTAGGATGTACAGCCAAGACAAGGTAATTAACTGTTAATATGAGAATGTGTTCAATATTTTGGCTATGAAAATGTGGGTGTGGTTTAATTGTTATAGCAAATAGCAAATGCAGAATGCTGTTCTGATTTATGATTTTTCCTGCGAACTGATATGCCATCGAATGAGAATTGATTCTGAATTTTGTAATTGGCAATTAAACTAGACTGCAATAAATTATTTTGTACCTGATTTTGCTTCTACAATTATGCTTTTGTAGCAAATTTTCTTATCTGGAATTTTGGCGTTATTGTTACATACGTGGAACTATAGCAGTGAGTCTACAAGTTAGTGTGTCTCATCACACGTAGACTTCACTATTTTGTGTATTGAGACTAAGTTGTTAATTATTTTGTTTGTTATTGAATAGGTGATCCAGCAAAGTGGTTGACAACTACGGATAGCTTATATGGATTATGCCCACCTCGCGTTTGAGAAAATTTTAAAATTATTTGACAACTATGGCTGCTCTTATACTTTGATTTAGTTTGATCTTGTCCACTGCATCTCTTTCAAACAATTAGTTATGCATTTAACAGTGGAAACTATGTTTTGGATTGACAGGGTTGGTCATTTTTGACATGTAATGGAGTTGATTATGTTCACGTTTGGAAGCAGGGATTGGTGAAAGTTGCTTGATAGTCGTGTTTGGTCTATTTTTAAGTTACATTTATTTTTTCCAGATATTTAGCACTGTATCAGAATGAAAATGGAACAACTAATTTAATTTATGTTACAAGTGTTAACTACCTATTTTTTGTAGTTATCTGCAGGAATTATATCAAGTACTTTTGGAGATGATGTCATTATGGAGTTGGTTTTCCCTTTGCCTAAAATTTTGATAAACTTCTTCTGTTATAAACTCGCTTGACATGCAGTTAAACTGTAACTCACTACATGATGGTTAAAATCTTTCTTCTATGCTCTGTTTTCCCCTAAATTCGCCGGACAATGTTTGTGCTGGGAAACTCTTACCTTTAAGTGTTATTGGAGAGAAATGATGGGTGTGATGGTGAAAACTTGAGCAGTTGAGTGGTAAAATCGAAAAATGATTGGCAGATCTAAATTTGTAGGACTAAATATAGACCTAAAGATGTGATTGGAAGATTTGAAAAATTGATTGGATAAGATTAAGAGAGAGAAAAAATTTAGCCAATCAGAAAATTAGCCTACGTTTAGGTCTATGTAATTAGGCATATTAACATTACTCGGTAACATCAACATCTTGCTCATTAAGTATTTTGTATCTTTGTCTAAAATTTTATGCTAACAGTAAAAAAATGGATCCAAATTTGCAAATACTGACTGATGGGATGTATGAATTTGCTTTCTAAAACTGAAATACCAATTTAAAGAGTTAAGGTTTGGTTAGAAATAGGGTAACTAGGCAATATTACGTTCAAGCAGTGTTTAATTCATACATTCTGCATTCTATTTGCTAGAATGCAGTACGTTTGGTGGTTCTTTATTTCCAATTCTTAACTTCAATTTTGACACATCCAAGAGTTTACTTGCATAATTATCTTTTTGGTACTCAGTTGTGATAGTTGAATAATGGCTTGTCTTTTCTACTAGTTTCACTTGCAGCTTTTAGTAAAGACAGTTCTACTACTACCGAGGATGGGACCCACATAGGTATGCTCCTAGAATATTTGATTACATTTGCATAAAGACATAATATTTAGCGTTATCGTCTGTTAACATATTTTTCTATCATTTGTGATCTCAAAAAGTATCATGGCAACACGCCCTCAGGGAAGAGCACGAAAAGTATCTTCGTTGTAAAGTATTCTTCTGAAATCTAGGATATAAGTCTGCTGAGCTTATGATTTTAATCTCGAATGAATTGCTTTGGGTTGTGTTTAATCTCCAACAGAATATATGAAACACGATTAGCTGGAAGGAAAACGGGTCAAATGTGTCAAACAACTCAAACATGATGCAAGTCGCCCTCAATCTATATTTATGGATACACTTTATTTATTTTTTTCTTTCTGGAGACTTTTTTATGGTAAAACTTGAGAGTACGAGACCAATTATTTTTGCTTGAAACTTAATATTTTGAATTACTAAATGTAGGTTAATATTTTTTGTGGTTTTCTTGAGGCCGGTATTCTTGTGGTTTCCTCGATTGTTATGTGGGTTAATGTTTTTGTCGGTTAGTCTTTTTTGAGGCCGGTTAATGGGTTTTGTAACCCGTGTTCTTGTGGGTTTCACCTGCTACTATATCTTATGCGTATGCTGCGAGTCCCTTTTGGCCAAACGACAGCGTTTGAAAGTGATGAATATGGTACAATCAATTTCTACTTCTTCATTTCTGTGGGGTTTTTTTTTGGCTTTTTGGCTTATGATGATGACCTATATTTTGTTGGCTGATAGTTTCAATGTAGCTTTGTTGACAGTCGCTTGCCATTGCCATCACCCTTTAGGTTTATCATCTGTTGGGTTTTGATATGGGTTTATGCTTTATTGTCCTGAAGTTTGTTTTATGGTTTCGATGTGTGTTTATGCCCTGGTTTGTAGAAAAACGTCCCTTGTGGGTTTCAATGTTGCTTTTGATATGATGATCGGGTTATTTTTATTAAACAAGCTACAGTTTGAAACTAAGGAATTTGTTACAATCGATTTGTGCTTCTTTTCTGTCTGGATTTTGGCTATGATGATAAACTTTATTGTGTTAGTTTATAATTTGTTGGCTGATAGTTCCAATGTAGGTTTGTTGACTGTTACTGTCACCCTCCTGGGTTTATAGTCTGTTGGCTTACCAAAATCTGTTTAAAATTGATGGCGTCGATATGGTTTACACGTCATTGGCTTAAAATCTTATGGTTTATGGTTTAAATGTGGGTAAAAATACCCCCGAGTGTATGATGCTTTTTGGGACAAATTGCCTTCCAGATAGGTACAACTGTACAAGGATCTCTCTGATCGTGCAGTACGCCCCACCATGCCGGTTACCACTGCATGTGGTCTTAGGTTCTTTTTTGCAAGGAAGAGAAGCATGCATGCGTGTGGGAAAGTGCTTTAGATCATTTATGCAGAGAATGTTTTCTTAAGCATAGCCCTTAAGGCTATCATTAAAGGCTATGTTTAAAATATTCAGACACGTATTATTTTGTTATACTATGATGATAACCATCTCACTAACCTTTTAATAACCACCCGACTCACCAGATTAGCCAAAACACCGGATAAGAAGCTTTGAAGTTAAGTTTTGATGGTCTGTTGGAACAATCTGAGAAAATGATATATTCTTAGACATTGCATGTTTTTACAAAGGGAGTGATGTAAAATATGTGTCTGGAGTCTTAATTAGATAGTTTAGGTTATATGACACATAGATTGGGATTAATATAATGTTCTTATTGATAACATCTCTTATGTCGGAGGTCTTTCTAGAAGTAGTCTCTTTATCTTTGAGTAGGGGTATGACTGACTACATCTTATCTCCCCCATAGCCCGCCTTTGGCCGGATTAAGTAGTGTTGTTGTATTGATAACATCTCTTATGACCATTAGAAGAAAAAGGATACATTTATATGCATGATCTGATACAAGAAATGGGTTGGCAGATGGTGTGAGTTTCCCAAATAGTAGGCTGTGGCTACGTTACGATCTCTTCAACAAGAAGGTGATAAACCTTTTTACGTAAAATCTAATTTTTCATTTATATGGTGCTCTTGCAGGAACTCAAAGCAAATCGTATACTCTAAAGAACCTTATTGTTTAACAGCTGTATGTGGTGACGTTTTTGAAAGCATGAAGAATCTTCTGCTGCTTTATACTGAACTTGAAATTCTTTCACCTTCAATAGTACGTTGTCGCAACCTAACAAGGTTTCAGGAACCCGGAACATTCAGAGTTTGATGTTGATTGACCGTACAAAACTGTTGGGAGGTTCATGAGTCGAGTCTCTTAGGCATCTCAAAAGGCTTGTTTAGTGTTGACAATTTGTATAAGATAAATCTTGTTAAACGCCCTATGGTTTGTTTTGGAGTATGCAGAGATTGAAAGTTTCTTAGAAGAGTATGCAGAGGTTGAAAGTTTAAGGAGAACAGAATTTGACAAAATATAAAGAAATAAAAAAGATACTCACATTGTACCTTCGGGTACCAAATTATATTGAAAAATATTATTCAAACATTAGTTATAATAAATATGTTCTTCAATTGTGGCAAGAACAATGGCCAGTCGAACTATCACATGATCCGTGACCGCTTTTACAAATTTTATCGCAATCACTGTCCTTATGACAATGGGGAATTTCACGTTTGCTCACTAAGTTGTCGCGGTTGTTGTAACTGAATCCTTTTGGGGTCATCATCGATCCTTTCTCAGCGAAAACTGTACTTGACATTTGCAAACCTGCAAAATATTGACAATTGAATTGAATGTTTGTGATACTTTATACAGAGAAAGATGAAAAATTATTACCTGATATGAAAGGCAATAATGTGACTAACAATAACATGTTTAATGAAATTAACTTCATATTTAACAAATCAAAATACCAATAGACAATGAATAAATGTTCTAGTGTATATCAAGTTCAAACGGCTATTATGCAATAGTCATAGGTGAGATATCTTAGCCTCGTGAATATTGTTTTAACATTTGATTTAATAAAAAGTTTTAAACTTGATGACACAATTCGTAAAATACAAAGATATATATTATATATTGTATTATTTTATATTATATGTTAACTTTTTAAAACAATGTACTAAATAATATTATGAAATATTGCTACTTTAAATATTACTCATTATTATACTTACAAGAATAATAATAATAATAATAATAATAATAATAATAATAATAATAATAATAATAATAATAAAGAATTATAATAATAACACCCATTATACCACTAACAATAATTAATAATTAGTACATTACCCCGCATAACACCGCAGTGACAACTAAGTTGTCTATATTTGTTATCGTAAATACTATGTTCGTTAATAACATGTTACTATTGATTGACTATTAATATAACATTCTCTTTCATATATTCATAGATCATATTTCGCTTTGATGATTGTGTAGATACATGACAAATGTCGTACGGATATGTGTAGATACATTACAATTGATGATTGTGTTCAAGTCAATAACTAAATAGTAACCATTGGACGAGTTCAAGTAAATAACTAATGATATAGTTAATGCATATATGAATTTTCTTTTAGGTAATACACGTAAATGACTAATTTTTAGTTTTTGTTTAACTGTAAGATTGAACATGTCAATGCTTTATAAATAAACTACTCTTGAAATCCGTGTATACACACGGATCATTGAATGTGTATTTAATTTTCAAAAAATATATAGCAAATAATATATAACGTATTAAAAGTTAATTACGAGTTAAATTGAAGAGTTTTGTACATGTGTTAGTATATATGATTATGATTATATATTACATGTTAGCATTTGGTCTTGTTTTGACAATTAATGAGTTGACTATCGAAAATGCAAGTACATTTTTTGTATTTTGTATTGGATTAAAGTATGTTGTGTCTATCCTAATTATGAAGAAAACTTATTAATTAATGTTGGAGGAAATTCATGTAAATATTTTTATAAATTTTATTTTTTTAATCAACAATACTTCTAAAATATATTTGGGTTTATGGACTGGATTACCAAGATATTTTTTTTTTCCTGAGATCACCACTGTACCATTTTATTACTATTGTCAATAACTTACTTTCAAATTATGTGTTAATGTCACCATATTGTTTTTACTTACCTAGAGTAAATGACGTGTCAATGTCAGATACGATATTATAATCCACCTAATTAATTTTTTTATAGATGGCTGCCACGTCATTAAAGTATTCTTTAAATACAAGGGACAAAAGCACTGGCTCTTCATTTCACTCTTTTCCCCCAATTCCAAACCCTAATATTGACGAAAAAATGTCTCCGATTTCAACGGGATCTTCTTCATTAATCCGATCGAGCAACATGGGTTTACGTGATTGTGAGAATCTGCTACCGGAGAACTCCCCGGACGGTACATGGAGGCTGTTTTCACCGCAATGCAACCGCCAGTTTGATATTAGTGTTTACTTTATAAATTTAATAAAATAAAATAGCTACTTTTTTTTTCTAAAATTTGAATTAAATTCCTTTGAATTAAGCTTTTATTTTCCAGTCAGTTCAGTTCCTAATATAAATTTATTAGCGAGTTGTGACTCGTGAAAAAGTGCATTAATAGTAAAAAAAAAGTTTTAGTAAATTTTAGATACTTTTTCAATAAATTAAAATACTACTCCGTAAAACAATAAAGGGTTTATGGACTGGATTACCAAGGTATTTTTTTTTGTCCCGAGATCACCATTGTACCCATTTTATTACCATTGTCAACAATTTACTTTCAAATCATTTGTTAATACACATGTATTTATAATTTCAGGTGTCATTAAAAAAATGAAAAATGCTGACAAATACAAAAGTGATCGGCTTAGCCGGGTACTGGTTAACAAATGGTGATATCGGGACAAAATTTGAAAGTAAGTTTCTTACAATGGTAATAAAATGGGTACAATGGTGATCTCGGGACAAAAAGAAAGTATTTTGGTACTCTAGTCCATAAACCAATATATTTCTATAAAATGTATGATGATTCATGTTTTTTTTTTAAACATGAATATATTATCTCTTTATAGTTATCTAGAGCAGTATATATTTTTTATAAGACAATTCATATATATTATCTTTTAATAATTCAAAGTATAGGTTATTTTTAAAATTAAGTAAACAAAGAGACTCAATTGCTTAATTAAGAAAGTTTTAAGTTGATGACATCACTGTTGGGTTTTCTATATATAATTTAAGATAAGATAAGATAATATTAGATATTAGATAATAATAATAATAATAAATGTTAATAATAATCATAATATAATATAATATGATAATAATAATAATAATGATAATAAATGTTAATACATAATAATAATAATAATAATAATAATAATATAATTACCACGTTTGACTGACTAATAATATTTATTACTGTGTTTGACTTTAAATTTATCCGGCGTTTGATTTACGCAAATTATTACCGCGTTTGACTTTCACTTATATTTTTACCCAGCGTTTGATTTACGCAACCAAACCGACCAGAAAATCTGCTTAAACAATACGCGCGGTGTTCTTTCTATAAAACCTCGATAATTAACCTCGAATAATTAATCTATTTTCAAGAAGCTGTCACCGCACCACCACCATCATCTTTTTGCCCCGCCGTAACGATCACTACTACCACTGCCTCAATCATGTGATCCACTACTTAAGGTCACCGGTTTGGTGGTGATGGTGGCGTTTATGGTTGCCGTTGTACATTCATTTCAGCGTTGGTGGTCGAAATATGATGATGTTGGAATGTGGTTCTTTATATTTGTTTTTGTTAAACTTTCTTATTTGCTTGAATCTTTATGTATTTCAAATCAAATGTGGGTTATTTTTATGTGGTTTTCTTGAAGCCGATAACAGATTTGTTGGTTTGTTTGATTGTTTGGTGGGTTAATGTTTTTTTTTTGTTGCCGGAATCGTATGTTGAAATTCTCCACTCTGGATTAGGTTTAAAATAAATGAACTTTGAAAATAATATTTTTTTACAATAATATGCAGTGGCTTTTTATTTGAAATGTTCTTTTTTGAGGGTTGTGGTCAAAGTAAGGTTGAATTTAGACGTTTCTGAAAATGATACTGGGTGTGAAAATATGGGTATGGTTTGATTGTTGTGTTTTTCATCGCAAATAGCAAATGCAGATCGCTTTTTAATTTTTCCTACTAACTGATATGCTATCGATTGAGAATTGATCCTGAATTTTGTGATTAGCAATTGAAATAGACCGCAATAACTTATTTCGCCCTTGATTTTACTTTTGTAGCAAAGGCAAACTTCCTACATTGTACTTTTCTTACGTACATGGAACTATAGCAGTGAGTTTGATATTTTGTTTGATTGAGACTAAGTTGTCATATTTTTTTTTGTTTGTTATTGAATTGGTTCTCCAGCAAAGAAGTTGACAACTACGGATAGCTTATATGGATTATGTCCACTACTCTTTGAGAAAATTCTAAAATAATCTGACAACTGTAGCTGCTCTCCTAGTTGATTCAGGTTGATCTTGTCCACTGCATCTGTTTCAAACAATTAGGTTATACATCTAACAGTGGAATCTTTTCTCTGGATTTGGCTAAAGTGTTATGAATATCTCATTTTATGCGTTTATTACAGATTATTAAAGATATGTTCGACCTTTTTGTGGCAGGGTTAGTCATTTTTGACATATAATAGAGTTGCTTATGTTTACATTTGGAGGAAGGAATTGTTGAAAGTTGCTTGATAGTCATGTTTGGTCAGTTTTAAGTTACATTTTTTTTTTGCATATATTTAGCTCCGTATCATAAGAGAATCACCACCGATTTAATTGATGGTATAAGTGTATAACTATTTTTTTAGTTATCTGCGGGTATTCTATCAAGTGCTTTTGGAGATGATGTCATTATGGAGTAGTTTTCGCTCTGCTTAAAATTTTGTTGAACTTCTTCTGTCATAAACTGGCTTGACGGGCATTCTAACTTTAACTCATATGTGATGGTTGAAATCTTTTTATATGCTCTGTATTTCCCCTATAATTCGTAGGACGATGCTTGTGTTGGGAAACTTTTAGAAAGAGAAGCATGCACGTGGGAAAGATAGATTAGCCAAAACACCCTATAAGAATATTTTCAAGACACTGAAGCTAATTAGTTCTGATGGGCTGCTGGAACAGTCTGACAAAATTATATTCCCTAGACATATGGAGTGATGTAAAATATGTGATACTTATTGGGATTAATGTTCTCTCTGAAGGATTACAGTTCCGTTGATTGGTTTATTAATTATCCTTTTTCTTCTTTGCCAGAAGCACATGTACATGCATAATCTTGTTCGGCTTAAATTGATGTATGGTGAGATAGAAGATTTATGGAAGGGCAAGCAGGTATCTGTTTTATTTTCATTGATAAATTATACTAATCATCTTTTTGTATTCGTATTCAATTTGGAGTTACCTTGATTATCGTTATGTAACCTTGTTGACAAGACTCTGCTGAACTTGAGATTCGATTGAATATACAGATTTCAAGCATGAACAGTCCACGAAATACTCATGTAAGTTAACACTAAAACCAATTACACACAATAGTCGACCTTTGTATGATTTCGCATAAACCTTTCATATTGTTCGCATTCGCGAAATTGATTTTTCATTGTTCTGTTGTTATTTATATAATTCTCGACATTGTTTAGCGAATTTGTAGTGTTGAATTGAGTTAATGGTTGGAAAAAATACTGTTTAATTTTTTACAACAGGTTTAGCAGAATAGGATTATCGTAGTATGCGAAACCTACATTTTCGCCCAGAAGTCATAAAGCTTAAATATGACAAGACATAAAAACTGAGCATACAGAATTTATATAAATGCAGGAGTTTTTTAGTTGATTGTGAATTTTATTTGGGAGTGATATAGTTTATAATTTTTGATCTTATACTATAATCTTTTAAACGAATTAAGGACGAAACGATACTTTTATTAGTCGATAATACACATGTACACACAGGAGCCACCTTTTTAGTTATTTATTGATATTGAGTATAAATATAAATGAAATGAAAGGAGTTTTATTTCATATACAATAATAATACAACATATGTTTTTGACATATGTAACTGCCAAATTTATGAACTCTTATTGGCATTTGAAAGCTTCATTGTTTGTGATCCTTCTGTGGCTTGTTTTAGAGGAAAGGGATCATGTTGAGGATTCCATCGATAAAATCATTAAACGCACCCCCAACGCTCATGTCGGTTTGATCATCAAATGGGAATGGTTCGAGCATTTCACTTGCTTTTAACAGTTCCTCAATTGGAATCTCAGCTTTTGATCGCATTAACGGGACTACAGTTGTATATTTTCTTGGATCAGAGACGTGATCCTGAAAAAAGGCGATAGATTTTTACCTTGCATGTTTTATACTGTTGGTGATTTTAATAGTATCAATCATTTAAGGTAACTGAGGTTTACATTAAAACGTTAACCATAATAAATCAGATCTTTAAGGGTGACAAACCTGATCAGCATGTAGTTTCTTCACAAATGTTTTGAATATCCTTAAATTTTGCTTTTTTAGCAGCGCGTCTCCTAAACGAAGAAAAGTCAAAGCTTCCATCTTCAGTTTTGGTGGTTCATTTCTGCTGACCCCATTTGGCCTCACACCGACAAGTATTTGATTGTAAGCAACACGGTCATATCGTTCAAGTGCATTTTCACCTGCCATTAGAACTTCCTCTCTTTTCACCCCGCTAAACACCTGTTCTTTCACATATAAAACATTATAAGCTAACAAAATTTAATATTATCTTATAAATTTTCATGTGCTTATTGCTAGTTATTTAACCTGTTGGACAAGTTCCTGAGGTCCACTTTTTGCAGCTGCATCTTGTTCAGAGTCCCTCATCTCGAGGCAAGTGAAGTTGAAAGTACCATAATGCCTTGAAAGAATACGTGCAATGGGGCGATACCCATCTCTATCATTCAAATTGTAGTACCCTGCAGTTAGCTCTGCAGCATGACTATCATCTTTGTACCACCAATGGATACCTGATATCTATTTCATTAAAAAAATTATCTACCATTAATTATTGGAAGAAGGTACTTTTAACATACTGTTTTTGCTACTTTTTACTGACTACAACAATGCTATTTTCTTAACCGACATATTCCATATATGATATGATTTGCTCAAATGTGATATACTATATTGGTATTTTACTTTATTCTTATTAGTATTAGTACCTTGGTAGCTAACTTCACTTTACAACCCAAGAAGGCTTTGTTGGCTTCATCCAAGATCTGATCACCATGGATTATTAACTTGTTTGAATACCAAGTCAAGAAAAACTTTCCCTTTTCACTGAGGTAACCTTTTGATCCAAAAAAAGCCGTTTGATCTGGAGTGTCATTGTATTCTCCAGCATCATCGGGCAATCCCCATTCCGGGTGCCCTGCATTTGTTGCAGCCTCTTCAAAATCCGCTTTCAGATATTTGTCATAGCACTGGAAATACCATTGTTTATGTTAAGAAAAAGGTTATATAAATCTAAATGTTTGAATAACGATTCAATCAACCTTTTAATATAATAGCATTTTAGCATTTTGTTGAGCTTAGTCTCACCTGAAATTCACCTATACCGGGGAAAGCCCAGCCTTGGTTTTGCGGGTACGAGGGGTACCTGAGCTCTCCTGCAGGTCCAAGCCCAACCTCAATATCGGTAAACAGTTCTGCTTCCAAAAGGTCAGCCATGTTCTCTTTGAAGCTCTTCATGTAATCACTATAAAGCTGCATTCATAAACATCCCATTATTGTTTTTATAATCTTACTAGATCTATAATATGCCCGTTTATGAAGAAAATTTGATTATCTCGGGCTCCTATTTCGCTATCACCCAAATTTAGAGACTGTTTTGTCTGTTTTCATTTTGCACTTCTAATGTAAATAGTGTGAAGTTGGGCTTTTAGTAATTATGGCATACTTTTGAATTTTTTACTAAACCTGTGAAAGTTAAGAGCATCCTATATAAAGACTGTATCGCATGCCTAGAAAGTATTTTAAAATATATTATTTTTCTTTTTTCGTGTGTTTTCATCCATCGTTTGCTAGAACATGTCTAGTCTGGCCCTATAAGAACTGTATTTTATATACTGTAAGAAGTATAACCTCAATAGCAGTCCGACCACCAAACAGTGGTTTATCATCTACACCAATTGTGAGATACTCAACGTTACGATTTCCCGCTCTGTTGGTATAGAAAATATCCGGATCGGTTTCTCCCACATCAAGAACCCATTGTGGGATAGGAATGTTGACAACATCTCCAACGTTCCCACCACATTGATGGAATGACATTACAACTTGCATTTTCAGCTTGCAATTTTGAACGAGTTGAAACAACGTCTTGTAAGCACTCCAGTCATACTCCTTAGGTCCTTTGGATTCAACAATTCCCCACCATACGTCACACATGACCCCATCGACCCCTGCTCCCTGTAACTCCTTAAGTTGCTTCTCGAGTCCTTCTTTATCTTTAAGAACATTTTCGCTTGTTATGATATCCAACTGTTCATACACATATATGCATGTCATCTTACATTGAACAGTTGGAAATAAATAAATAAATAAAGTTAGTAATGAATTTACCTGAAGCATAACATAGATTGGTACATAGTTTGCCAGAATCTTGTCTTTATCACTAAGAGGGGTTGATGTCTGCATTTTGCGAAGTGTGAAAGATGAAAGTATATGAGTATTGATTGTAGTTTCCTTTAGAGGTTCTTTGTTAAAAATATTAAAATACTCCTTCCTAAAGCCCCGTAACCAAACCTGAGAGGTAAAATGATAGGTGGTGATTTTCACCCATCAATTTCTTTGACACGTGTACAAGTAACTGCAACTTCATTGTGTTTCATATGACATATTTTTTTCCCCAACTTGGATGCATAATGTGCATTGCCAAAGTGGGACCCATGTATTTGTTTTACTTTCTTTTATATCTATACATGCCATATATAGCATTTTTAGGACCACTTAATCAGGATAACAATTTGTGCGCTTTCTTTAAACTCTCAGGCTACTGCCATCTGAAAGGAGCTTTTGCTGCATTCCAAGAGGTATAATATTTAAGCAGGTGAGCTTAACTTCATTCATCTCTCTGTAACTTTTTCATATGGCTTACCCCTCTCCACATATAGTCAAGTTAAATGCAATTTTATCATTTACTTTATGCTAAAATTGACCATTTAGATCCTGAAGAAAGAATATGCCAAAAAGAACAGAAACCAATAAAATAGTTTACCTTGGGTTCGTTAGTGGAAACCTCTGTAGCTAAAGCGTAAGGCTTTCTGATGATTATGTTAGAACCAAACCCAGGGTTCTTCTCGAATCCATACTCAACTGCTTGCATACTAAACTGTGTCGTTTTAGGGTGCAACTCCGGTTGCTCATTAGGCGGCAAAAAACCTAACTTCTGGCATAACATGCTTGCCATGGTGACACTACTAATATTTGATCAAGAAAACTTTTTGAGTGCAATGAAGATTTGGTACTTTTATAGTATGCATAACATAGAACACTAGAATTTGTAGAGATTGAAGAAAACAATCTGCTTTGTTAGAATTTTTGTGATATTTGTTTAAATTATATGTTATGTGGCTGTGGAAATTTGTTGAGCAGCTCTCATGAAGATCAAACAATCAAGAAATTGATGGTACTTCACCTTTTTAACTTTTGGAAGCATACAAATTTGATTGTGTCTTTGTCTATATTTTTTTGTTTGCCTCTATTTTGGCGTTTCGTTAATGTCGACACAACACTTTGCAATAACAAGAATGATAAGACGGATGCTATACTTACAAAATTTAAAAAATTTATGAAAAAAAAGTAAAATGTGAAATGTACCAATTAGTCTCTATTTGTTATCACATGATGCATCATTTTGTATGATTTGTTTTTGTAACCTTTTCTGTAAGTGTGGAATTTATTTATGATGCATCATTTTGTATGATTTGTTTTTGTAACCTTTTCTGTAAGTGTGGAATTTATTTTTCAATAATAAGTAAAAACTTGATGCAAGTTTGTTTTCAAGCATCATTGGTGTAGGGTCTTTCTTTTTTACGGGTAAACGGAGAAGGTTTTTGTTGTTTAGGTTAACCGGGAAGGGTGAGTATTTTTAATCAGATGTACGAGGTCTAACCGGGATATTCTCGTTACCGTTTCCTACCCTTTCTCTGGCTATTTCAAGATGTGTAGCTAGTGAGGTTTGAACTCGAGACCTCTTGTGAGGATATCAGGACGCCAACCATTAATCCATCTTGATCTTTCCATTTTGTGAATATAAATTAATTTTTGTATTTAACAATCAACATGTATATGAAATGATATAACATGAGAGCCGTAGAAATTTGTTCTTTATTATCCAAATAAAAATGATATAATTTGGTTCAATTATAAATCCATCTACAATATTGTCACCAAAAAAATTGTAACAACTAAATTTTCGGCTCATTTTACAACCACATAATTGAATTGGCCAATTGAGTTAGAGATAGCTTCATCTCATCTACTTGTTAATGCCACACATAGGGTTTATATGCTATAGTTTCTCCATTAGATCACTCACAATCGTAACACAAACTGATGTATCAATTTTTGTCATATCAGCACTTTTGAAAACTGACATAACACTCCCAGTGATAGCAATCACTCAGTTTTTTCGGGTCTTACATTTACTATTATACCTTTATTCTATTCACTAATAAAATAAACAAAAACAAAAAATATTTATTTAATCACGTGGCCACACTTTTTCTTCACTAGAAAGCCTTGCTGCCAATAATATTCAAATAACCGACGACCGTCACTTTGCAAAGTGACAGAACATTAGCACCCCTCTTAAAGAGAATACTCTCCGTATAAATTCAAGTGATACAATAAGGATTTGTGGCTTATCTGTACCTCCTCTGAGATTTGATTGATATTAATATGTTATGCTACTTTAGGAAACCTATAATAATAACCAACAGATTAGTAAACTAGACAATAGTTCATTCGAGTATGCGATTCTTTTAAAGTACGAGAGAATAAATCAGATCCATTAGATGAAGTTAATCGATGGCCCAAATTAGTTGTAGAAGTTGTAGATAGAAGATCGTAGACAGATAGATTGTAAAAGTTGTAGACGTAGATGTAGATATAGATTGTAGATCTGGATTGAGGGGTAGTCTGGTCATCTTACAAACATAACATTCTTTCATGATCGATTCTCTCAGATACGATTCTTTTTCTTCAATAATCTAATTAAAACCTCCATAAACTTCTTCAATCATTAGTTTCATTCTTCAAATCTTCGATTCATCCTTCAGTTTTTCGTTTCCATTGATTATAATTGTTCAAATCGTGGATTCATATTAATCTTCGCATTCATCGGTTCGATTTTTTCTTTAACTTAAACTCTATAGCGATCGTCACTCATTAGGAACCTCGATCAACCATATATCCTCGTCGCGAACCTCTGTAGCCGCTGTCATCGCAAACATCAACCGCTTCTGTCATCTCGAACATCAGCAGCCATCGTCGATATAGATATGGAGATCAATTTCTTTTACGGGTGAAATGGTGGTGGATTTTACAAATAAATTGTATATATCAGTTGAGTAGGGTGTTGATTATCTCAAAATCGATAGTGAGATTTTAGACTGTTGCTTTAATCAAATCAACAGAGATGTTATTCTTGAAGTAAATTTGATACTTACAGCATTCCAATGGTTTACGGTATTGTTGTATCTTGTATTATCATTGTTTTTGGTTACTTTTTGTTTGTATTTGCGTGGGCACTATGACTTATTAACTCAATGTAAATTTATTGGCTATTTAATAGTCCATTTGAACGAGAAACACTTAGTGCATCTTACGTGTTTGATGAAATGCCTACATGAAAGTAAAGTGAGATAGTCGGTTACTTGGAGGAGATACGTTAGAGATTTCGGAAAAGAAAGTCAGACCTTGTTGAAAAAGAAATTAAATTTGACATGTATGTTTGTATTTTTCTTTTTAATTTTTATACAAACCTTTTCAAATGAATCATTGAGATGAAATTGCTTGATATAGTTTATACATTAACTTTCGGCTTAATAAACTTACGATAATTTATCACACGTGACAACTACAATCATATGTGATACAGATATAATTGATTGGTGTGGAATTATATGTAATTACTTTTTAGTATTTTATTCACATGATACGTAACTAGATGTAACGCATGCAATATAACTAATAACACATGTATTAACAACTAATAACACATGTGTTAATAACTAATATCATAACACATGTGTTAACAACTAATAAGACATGTGTTAACAACTAATATCAGATGTGATACAACTAATAACACATGTTAATAACTAATATCAAATGTGTTAACACTTAATAACACATGTGTTAACTACTAATAAAAACCGTTATAACAACTAATAACATATGTGATAACAATTAATGACATATGTGATAACCACTAATAACACACGTGATAACAATTAATAACACATGTGATATAACTATCATTAACATGGATTCTTATTTTATATATTTTCTTGTTTTTCACCAATAAAAATTAGCATGAAATTGTCATTGTATAACAATAAATATCTTAAATTATAAGCATGAAAAAATAACATATTGTATCACATGTCAAATAAGTTCTATTACTAATCACACATAAAATGTTAATATCACATGTGATATTATAGTGTATAGTTTTTAAAATTCACTAAAAAAATTAAAAAAAATTCGTCAAAAGTATACCTTGTAGATCTCAAATCGAAAAGAGAAAACCGCTCATTTTTATAGTGCAACTTTTATAATTTTTCGATTAGCCGTTTTTGAGATATTCAATTTTAAAAAACGTAAAGAAAGTGAGGTTTTAATTGAAATGACCATGGTACACCTACAAATGAAACTTTTTCACTGGTTCTCTAATTCTCTAATTCTCTTCATTTTTATTTTACTCTTTTTGATCCCAACTCTAGTAAACTAAAATTACTTCATAATATCTTGTGACTAAGGGCCCCAATTAATTATTGTTTCACAAACTGCCAACTTTTGTTTGGCCATATACCTCACCATCTATATTACTTGGCTAAAATTATTGGTGAAAGAGGGGCAATTTTTTTTATAGTCAAACAAATATCTACATCTACATATCTACATATATTATATATGTAAGTGAGTTTATATATAAAATTTAGTTACAATCATAGTGTCATAATAGCCCGGGCCAACTAGTTGTCCAATTAGTCAAATATTCATTAACCGTGTCTTTATGAACCTTAAAAAGAAAAAAAATTCATAATAAAAAATTCATAATCCGAGCACCTTTACCATCACAACGCGTGCACGTGCACACACATAGAGATCGAGTGAGATGGGAAAAGTAGACCAGTTTCCTTTGTTTGAAACTAAGGCGGCAAAAGGGCGTCTGTTGTTCAATGTGTATGCAGTTCTGATGGTCTTAGCTATTTGTTTGATATGTGTGTATAGAGTAAGTCATGCACCAGAAATGGGAGAACCTGGAAGATATGCTTGGATTGGGTTGTGTATGGCCGAACTATGGTTCACCGTCTACTGGCTCATAACTCAATTGGTTCTTTTGAAACCTGTTAAACATCACACTTTCAAACAACGACTATCTGATAGGTATGAGAAGGCGCTGCCTGGTGTGGATATATTTGTGTGTACAGCAGACCCAGTGATAGAGCCACCAATAATGATGATAAACACGGTGTTGTCTGCTATGGCATATGATTACCCACCAGAAAAGCTCAATGTTTATGTGTCGGATGATGGGGGATCAGCGTCAATGTTTTTATGCACTGCTACAAGCTTCTCGTTTCTCCAAACATTGGCTACCATTTTGCAAAAAGTACAAAATTGAGCCACGTTCCCCTTCCGCTTACTTTGCCACACATACACATCATACGTCTTCTATTGCAAATGAATGGTCATTTATCAAGGTACATTCGCTTGAAAAATCTAATACTTGATTATAGTTAAGTACACAAGATTATATAATAATATAAGTTCGGTTACTCAACTCCCAACCTTAGAGGTTAATCAATAACTAAGAATTGATATTAATTTTTCTAATGAGAGCCCCAAGGCTATGTTTAAGTTATTCGTACACGCATTATTTAATTGTACAATAATGATAACTACCTCACAAATTTTATAATAACCACCTCACTCACCTTTATTTATGCATATAACTTTTATTAAATACAACCCTTAGGGCCGTTGTTAGAAAAATTCTTGATATTAAAGTGAAGCACAAGAAAAGAAATTTAGCACTGGTTTGGACTCACCATTGATGGGCCACTAATCCATGCGGACGAGGCCTACTACCATACAGATTTGGTCCAAGCAAAGTTCTCCTTAAAGAAACCAGCTAGCCTAGCCAGACCTCTATAAATTGTTTGCATCTAGTGAAATTTGAAGATTGGATCACCACAAATGTTTAAGAGTTATCCCCCACAAATTACCAGTCAACCAACTTATAGGGGTTAAACACAAGATTATGTCAATGGACCAATAACTTAATTGTATATTTCTGTTTGAAAATGTTGGAATTCTAGAACATGTGTGACTTAACCAATACCTCATATAACAAAGCAGAACCAATATGAAGAAATGAAGAAACAAATAGACGATACAAGGAGTCTGGGGAAGATGAAACAAGAACAGAAAAAAGAGCACAAAGGATTTCAAGAATGGGAACTCGGTTCAAACAAACGTGCCCATCAGGCTATTGTCCAACTAATCCACATTTATTGCCTTTCAAAATAAATAATAATACCTTTTAATCATTGATCATTACCCAAGTATCTGACATTAATTTACAGATACTGATAGAGTGATAGATCAACATGTTCCCAATGCTATAGATACTCAAGGGAAAACTTTACCAGGTTTGGTCTACGTGGCACGTGAGAAGAGACCTGAATGGCATCATAACTTCAAAGCAGGAGCCATGAACGATCTCGTACGTGATCTATCTAAGAGCAGCAAATAGAAGGTACTTTTATCTTTATACTCTATATCAAATCCCTGATATTTTTAAACAAATGAACAGATAAGGGTGTCATCACGTATAAGCAACGGCCAAGTTATTCTAAACGTGGACTGCGACATGTACTCAAACGATTCAGAGTCTATACTAGATGCCTTGTGTTTTTTCATGGACCAAGAGAGGATTGCATTTGTACAGTTTCCACAGAGCTTCGACAACCTTACAAGAAATGACATTTACAACAATTCTTTTCATGAGTGAGGTAATTAAGACTCAATAAACCACTTCCAATACAATTTTCAACCTTAATTAGTTCTATAACTAAATCGGTTATTTTTCTGATATAGGTGGAGTTTGGAGGTTTGGACTCTCATGGGGGGTGCCTGTATATCGGAAGTGGCTGTTTTCACAGGAGAGACGCTTTGTATGGCAAAAGCTATAGCGAGAAAACGAGACTTGACTGGGAGAAGCAGAATCACAATAAAGTGATGCAAAGTATTGACATGCTCGAAAATGAATGCAGAATTCTTGCAAGCTGTACCTATGAAGTACACAATACTCAATGGGGAAAGGAGATGGGACTCAAGTACGGTTGTCCAGTGGAAGATGTGATTAGTGGACTAACTATAAAATGAAGAGGTTGGATATCAGTTCATTTTAATCCAGAACGAAAAGGGTTCTTAGGACTTGCTCCAACTACACTATTGGAAACATTGGTACAAAATACGAGATGGGCCAAAGGCGACTTTCAGATCTTCTTATCGAAATACTGCCCCTTTATATATGGGCAGGGGAAGATACCACTAAAACTTCAGATTTCATATTGTTGTTACTTGTTATCGGCTTTAAATTGCTGGCCTACACTATATTATGTTACTGTCCCGTCTTACTGCCTCATATCCGGCATCTCTTTGTTTCCCAAGGTTCGAACTTCTTGAACATTTTTCAAAATTTGAAATCCTTTATGTTTTGCTAATACGACCTTTACAGTTATCAAGCTACTGAGTCCTACCATTTGCATATGTGTTTGTTGGAAAATACGCGTACAGTTTGGGGGAGTTTTATTGGTATAAAAGGCTGGTGGAACGACCAACGAATGTGGCTATACAGAAGATTAACTTCATACCTTTTCGCCTTCTCTGAGGTTTTGCTCAAATCAATGGGGCTCAAGAATACTAATTTCGTTATCACATCAAAGGTTGCTAATGAGGATGCATCTCAGAGATACAACAAAGAGGTAATGGAATTCGGTGTAACTTCACCTCTACTAATGTTCAATATTTTATCAACACTCCCGCTAGTCAATCTTTTTGGTTTTTTCATCGGAGTAAAGCAGGTGATTTTCGACTTGAACACTAAGGATCATTTAAACGAATTAGGAGTACAATTGATTTTGTGTAGTTTAGTAACTATCATAAACCTTCCTTCCTGTATATGAAGGGCTATTCTTTCGTACGGATAATGGCCGTATGCCATTTTCTGTTACTTATCAGTTACCATTTTAGCTATAATAATTTGTACCTTGGTCAATATCTAGATTAATAGTGCTACTATACTAACACTTATAATATATTAATATGAAATTTTATTGATTAACATAATAATTACAAAATTATGTTCTATTGTTCTAATACAAAATAGTTGTTTCAAATGTAGATGGTAGAAAAATAATATGTAGATCTAAATTGATAATTCTAAAATAATGACTAAAAATATTATTGGTTAATTTAGAAAAACGATAGGTGAAAGTTAAAAGAGAGAAAATGTATAAATAATGTGTTAAATGATGAATTTATTAGATCTATTTTTTAATTCAATATTTTTAAACCTATTAGCATTAGTCGTATATGGTATTCAATTTTAGAATAAAATAATGGAGGAATGTTATTATAAAATCATTATTTATTGTAGTAATGGTATGAACGAATATTTTATTTTTTAATCTTTATTATATGTATACTTTTTCACCAAAAAATTATATTAAAATTATAATTTTAGTCTTCTGGATATGACGTTGATTTTATAAATATATAATATATAATTTAAATTTGTGATACATAATTTTTATGCGTGATACGTACTTCAAAATTTTATACTTTATATTATAAAAATTAGTTATGTATCATATATCTTTTAAAATCTTTATCTCATATTAAAAAATATACAATTCTAATAATTTTAATGTAAGTTTTTATCAATTAATTCAGAGTTTTGGTTCCTACCATTTCCTCTTAAGTTCTTATCACCATTCAATAGGCTTAGTACTTTCTACTACAATAAGCGCTTCTCATTTTCATTATAAAAAATATTTCTGTTTAACAAATGTAATTTTGAAGACGGACGATGATAAATCTATCATCATTATTTTTGATAAATACATTAAAGATATTTATTAATATATTTTACTGTATAGATATTTGTGGTGAATTTATCGTTCTGTATCAGCCTCTGAACATACCGTGACAGTTGATTTGAAACTTCGTTTTCAACAAACACGTGCAAACTCTGCCTCCTGCCATTTCACCAACCAACAAAAAGTAGCCATCCATCAACACCTCCACCCTTCACTCTCCCCTTCCACGCTCCCGTACACTATTTTTCACCAAAATCAATCAATCAATAAATTAACTTTAAAAATACATAAAAAATGCACAAAACAAAATCCGCCATTTTCATCTCTAAAATCTTTATTAAAACAAAATTACAAATTAAATAATGTGTTACGTCGGTAAAGCAACCAAAATCTTCATCTTCCTTATTACAGTTTTACTAATCACCAGCCTCTTTTTCGTATTCGGCATTCTCCGCCGTACCGTTCACCCTAAATCACATCAATGCTCCGGCGAATCATGTTATCAATCCGATATCTATCCCCCGCCATCGCCGCCGCCGTTTCCGGAGTTTCCTATTGCGTCCGCTCCTGATCTCACATTTACTCCGCCACTGCCACCGTCTCTATCTCCATCGCGGCCGCCGCCTCCGTCAACTGGCACAAGTTCGAATCCATCTCCGCCGCCTCCCGCCGCCGCGTCTCTCGCATCACCTCCGCCACCGGAATCAAGTGTTAATCAAACTCCGCCGCCACCGGTACGTGTAGTTACGACAGCTCCGCCTCCGCCGGCGGTGGTTCTAGTGGCTCCGCCGCCACCGGTGGTTGTTGTAGCTCCACCACCGGTGTTGAATTCGCCTAGTCAGGTACCGGTGACTCCAGGTCCGGTGAATTCTTCTTAGTGTGATCTGGTGTTTAAATTTAGTGATTAAGTGTTTAATTAGTTATTTATTCATAGATTAAATTTTTCATTTATTTTGATGATGGATGAATAATATTTAGGCTGTTAATAAAAATAAATAGATGGAAATTTTGTATCACTGTATCTATATGACGTGAATTTGACCTTGAGCTCTTGTTAATTGGTCAAAGTGGTCAAACAGAGTTGACAATTAGAAGGTTAATAAGTTCCGGTAAAGTTTCCAATGGTACAATATCTAATGCTAGCGGTACAAGCTGCATGCGTGGTAGAACGAAGTAGGGCTGCGGTTGACTTTAAAAATATAATGTTTTGTTTATCAAATCCAATCTTAGTTTGTCTACAAAATTCATTTACAACCTCTCAATTAGTCAATGAGAAATTATTTGAGTTGAAACAAGTAAATTATCCTCTTTATAGATCTTCAAACACTTGCAATTGGGACCATTATCATATTACCAAACAATGTTTTCTTTTACTCTCGTTCTACTCTTCATCCTTACCGGAATCGTGTTATGGTGGTGCTACTCAACACATGTCCACCGTAAAAGATCACCACCGGGCCCTTTACCGCTACCCATTATAGGAAACCTTTGTCAGTTTGTGTATTTCCTTGATTTCTCATTCACAGAGGATACAATATATATAATACAAGGTGGAGAGACTAATTAGGAACTATACATGGAAATACCAATCAATCTACTAATCAATCCTAACAAACAAATCATTCCACAATTTTTGAGATATACATGCCATTATTATTGAGATTCTAATTATTGGCTAACAGTCCCCCGCAGTTTGAGCCGTAGAAGAACGAAGGCATAAACTGGATCGAAAACGTTGAAACAAATGCTTAGGTAGCCCCTTTGTGAAGATATCCGCATATTGATAGTCGACCGGACATGGAGAACTTTAACGGTGCCAAGACGAACTTTCTCGCGAACAAAGTGTATGTCTAACTCAATATGTTTGGTCCGTTGGTGTTGTACGGGATTGTCGGATAGGTAGACAGCAGAGATGTTGTCACAATAGATAATAGATGCATGTCTAACCGGAACATGGAGTTCAAGCAATAGGTTACGGATCCAGCTAAGTTCGGCTACTGTGTTGGCCACGCCGCGGTATTCGGCTTCCGCACTAGACCGCGAGATAGTGGATTGGCGTTTCGAGGACCATGAAATTAAATTGCCACCCGTGTAGACACAGTAGCCCGATGTAGAACGGCGGGAGTCGGGGCACCCTCCCCAATTGGCATCCGAATACCCGGTCAGTGTAGTAGACTTGGAGGGCAATATGAGTAGACCTTGCGAGATGGTACCCTTGATGTATCGTAAGATCCGTTTGAGCAGTTGAAAGTGTGGTTCGCGTGGGGCATGCATGAAAAGACTAGACTTGTTGTACTGCGTATGTGATGTCCGGTCTGGTTATCGTGAGGTATTGTAGGGCACCAACTAGGCTTCGATACAACGAGATGTCAGAAAATGGGGCACCAGTCGAGGCGCTAAGTTTGGAACCAGCTTCGACCGGGGTGCTAGCAGGTTTACAAGTTGACATTTTAGCACGAGACAAAATTTCCGCTGCATATGTAGATTGAGAAAGGTGCAGGCCATTGTGTTGTCGTTGAACAGCTATACCCAGAAAGTGGTGTAATGGACCAAGATCAGTCATGTGAAATTCAGCAGACAGTGATTCGATGATGGTGCGTAGAAGGGTGTCACTAGATGCTATGAGGATTATGTCGTCCACATACAAAAGTAAATATGCCATTTGATCGCCATTGTGATATATAAACAGTGAGTTGTCACAAACACTGCTCTTGAATCCACATTTGGAAATATAACCTGCAAAACGTTGGTACCAAGCCCGGGGGGCTTGTTTCAAACCATAAAGAGAGCGGTGAAGTTTACACACATGTTGCGGATGCGTAGTGGATTTAAATCCGGGCGGCTGAAACATATACACCGTCTCTTTTAAGTGGCCGTGTAAAAAGGCATTTTTAACGTCCAATTGATGAATCGACCATGCCTTTGATGTAGCGAGGCTGAGAACTGTGCGAACGGTAGTTGGTTTAACGACGGGGCTAAATGTTTCAGCACAATCAACGCCCACGGTTTGACTTTTTCCATTAACAACGAGCCTAGCTTTGTATCGTTCCAACGTTCCATCGGCATGGAATTTGTGTTTGAATAGCCACATGCAACGAATGACATTTGCATCAATAGGTCTTGGTACAAGTTCCCACGTGTTATTTTCCAATAGAGCTTCATATTCGTTAGTCATGGCCGTATTCCAGTTCGGGTCGGTAAGAGCGGTAACATGCGATTTAGGTAGAGGCGAAATGGGAGAGGATGTTGCGGTGTGAAGAGATAATGGATGTCGAGGTTTGAAAATTCCCGATTGAGAACGAGTTTGCATAGGGTGAGTGGACGCTGGAGCAGGTGGTGGGGGTGGGTTTATTGAAGTGGTGTCGAGAGGGTGTGAAGGGGTGGGGATTGGGTCGATATGGGGATTATCGTGTAGTGGGCTGGAGGCGTTGCTGTGGGCCGAAGGTGTTATTGGGGTGTGTATTGGGCTTGTTGGATTATGTTGGGTCGATGGGTGTTGTGTGGTATGTGATGGGTTGGTATAAGTGGTTGGTTGGGTAAAGAGGAGTGGGGATGGGTCTAGGAAGGAGTGGTTGGGCGCTGGTTGAGATGGGTTAGCAAATGGAAATTGTGTTTCGTCAAATGTGACTTGCCTCGAGAAAATGGTTTTGCCGGATGAGATCTCAAGGCATCTGTATCCACGGTAGTTAGTCGGGTATCCGAGGAAAACACATGGTGTAGATCGTGGAGCTAATTTGTGAGGGCGAGTGGATGTAAGGTTTGGATAGCATAGGCAGCCAAACACACGGAGATGGTTGTAGTCGGGTTGACGAAGGTAAAGGAGTGAAGTGGGTGTTTGGTATTGATGTAGTTTGGTGGGAAGGATGTTGTGTAGATAGGCAGCCGTGTGGAGGGCTTCGACCCAAAAGGAGGATGGTAATTTAGCGTGAGTGAGAAGAGCGAACACGATTTCATTTAATCGGCGAATCATGCGCTCGGATTTCCCATTTTGTTGGGAGGTGTGCGGGCAAGAGAACCGTAGTTGAATGCCATGTTGGGTGGCAAAATTTTTAAAATTGGTGTTATCAAACTCTCCTCCCATATCGCACTGAAAGGATTGAATAGAAAGATGGAATTGGGTCTTAACAAATTGATAAAAGTGAGTGAATTTTGTAAATGTTTCTGATTTAAATTTGAGTGGGTAAACCCATGTGTATTGGGTAAAGTCATCGGTCAGAAGCATATAATATTTGTATCCTACATGACTCAAAATAGGGGATGTCCACAAATCACAAGGTAAAATAGCAAAGGGTAATAAAGTGCAAGTTGTAGAATCCTTAAAAGGCAAACGTCGATGTTTTGACAATTGACATGATTGACAAACAAATGGTAACTCATTATTATTGCAAGAAATAAAATTTTTAGAGCTGAGAAATTCCATGACGGGTCGACCCGGATGTCCAAGTCGGTCATGCCAAAAAGAGGAGACTTGAGTGGAAGCAAAGCACGTGGTGGCAGAAGCAAGCTGTGTAACTGGATAAAGATCACTCGTGCTGTTGTGACGACTCAGGATCGTGCCATCCTTGAAATCCTTCACAGAAAAGCCATAAGGGTCAAATTCGATAGAAGTCCAATTATCAATATTGAATTTACGTACGGATATCAGGTTTTTAATAAAGCTGGGATTATAAAGGACGGGGTTAAGGTGTAATTGTTTGGAGGATGTGGACAGGTTGGTGGATTCCGAACCCAAAACTGGAACGCGATTGCCATTACCTACAAATATTGATGATATTGGTGAATACGAAGAAAATGTATTAAGTTTACCTGGATCGTATGTCACATGAGAAGTTGCACCCGTGTCCATAACCCACGGATCCGAACCGGGTTCCATAGAGAGTGTCTCAACGGCTGCTGCTAACTGAGTTAGTTCGAGTGGGTCAGTCTCAGTGAGGTGGGCGTGGGCTGTCTGATTACGCTGTTGAGTTGAGTCATTGTTGGTTGAAGCATTAGGCCTAGCGGGCCTAGGAGCCCAAGGTTGCGCCCAGGCCTGGGTAGGGAATGGGCACGGTGGCGGAAACCAGTATGTAGCATATGGATTTTGTGGAGCCCAGTAAGGAGTAGATGGAGGCTGTTGTTGAGGGCGACTTGAAGCACGGTTTCCTAAAGAGAATCCCCCCCTGTTGTTGTGCATTCTTGTGAGAATCCCGGCGAGAGTCCCGGCGCCCTGAAGCACGGTTTGATGATGAGTGGTTCGGGCGTGGGTTCCCGTGTTGAGAGTTGACGGTAGCAGCAACTAGTGGGGTGGGGTTGAGTTTATCACGTGCAGCAATACGTCGTGCATCAGATTGAAGACGTTCAACGGCCTCCTCCCATTTTGGAAGGGTCTGATTGAGTATAGATGCAGTCGCATCATACTCACGGGGTAAACCATTAACAAGATACAATATCCGCTGAGTATTGTTGACAGGGCAATCAACAGCGGTAAGTTGATCTGAGAGCTCGCGGATGTGCTGACAGTAGGATTCAAGATCGGGCATGGAGGCGAGAGTTATGTTCGAGAGTTCATGCTGGAGGGACGCGGCTCGGGGTCCTTTGTTATTTAAGAACAAGTTCTTGACTCGTTCCCAAGTTTCATATGCCGTGGATTCGTCTTCAAGCACCCTTACGAGAAATTCGTTGGTGAGAGTGCCGTAAATCCATTGTAAAACAACCGCATCGATCTTCTTCCAAGATGGGTATTCGGCTGAGGTGTTGGCGGGTGCCGGCGAACCGTCGATGTGATTAAGCACATCGTACCCAATGGCGTGAAGCTTGAATAGTTTTACCCACGTGGGGTATGTAACATCGGTGCCATCAAGAGGACGAACCACGTTTTTAATGTTTGTGACGGTGTATACCGGGTGAAGGGCCTGTGGTTTGGAGTTGTTTTGGTCACCCATGATGATGATGGATGAAGGTAGGAATTACTGGAACAAAGGTGAAGGAGGATGGAGGCTTGGATCGAGATCACAGCCGTTGCTCTGATACCATGTCAGTTTGTGTATTTCCTTGATTTCTCATTCACAAAGGATACAATATATATAATACAAGGTGGAGAGACTAATTAGGAACTATACATGGAAATACCAATCAATCTACTAATCAATCCTAACAAACAAATCATTCTACAATTTTTGAGATATACATGCCATTATTATTGAGATACTAATTATTGGCTAACAACCTTCACTTACTTGGAAAACTCCCCCATCGCGCCTTTTATAAACTATCTCAACGTTATGGACCTATTATGTCCATTCGTTTAGGCTCCATTAATTGCGTCGTAGTTTCGTCCCCAGATGCTGCAAAACTCTTTTTTGGAACCCATGATGCTATTTTTACTTCTCGTCCAAAACTCGAATTGGCAAAGTACCTTTATTACGGAAATAGAGGAATATTATTAGCAGAAGGTGAGTATTGGCGTAACGTAAGGAAGTTATGTAAAATGGAGCTGTTTGCTCCTGTGAAGATCAATGGATTTGCAAGAATGAGAAAGGAAGAGATTGAGGAAATGATCGAGGATGTTAAAGTTGCGTGCTTGTCGCATGAAGTTGTGAATTTGGGCGAATTTGTAGGCCGCTTGATTGAAGGCATGACATGTAGGATGCTTTTTGGGAAGAAAAATGACGAATCTTTTGTTTTCAAGAAATTAATTGATGATGTTGGAGCAGCACTTGGTACCTTTAACTTGGCGGACTACGTACCCATGCTTAAACCCTTTGATATTCAGGTACATTTCGATCATTATTGCCGTCATTTTCTTTTGTGTTTCGTTGTTGGTCGTTTGGTAGCAATTGAATTTTGATGAGGTTGATGTGTTGGTAGTTTTTGTAGTTGGGTAGCTTTAATTTTCATGAAATATGGGATGACGTAGAGTAGGAACTTATGACTTTAGAGCATCTTTACTAGTAAATTAATAGAGTTTGAATCCACATAGACATGAACATCTTGTATAGACATGCATAGGAGATGGTGGCATCGATTTTGATGATGTGGCGTGGATTTGTTGATGACGTAGCAACATATCTCGCTGCTATGTCAAGAAAAAATGCCTAATAGCTGACGAAGAAGTCATCGAATACATACAACAGTAACAATGTAATGTATCTATTTCTCGTTTGATCAAAATTTGCAGGGGTTGGTTCCAAAATTCAAATCGTTAAGTAAGAATATCGACACAATGTTAGAGACTTTGATAAATGAGCGAGAAAAAGGCAATGCTAGCAGGATTCAAAGATCCGATGAAATGGATTTCTTGGACATTCTGTTTTCTGTAAAAGACAAATATTCAGTTGATGACCATAAAAATCTATCAAATGCAATTGACAAGTCAAGTGTCAAAGCAATTTTAGTGGATGTAATATCGGTTTCTATCGACACTTCAAGAAGTTCTATTGAATGGGTTTTATCGAATCTTGTTAAACACCCAAGAGTTATGAAGAAGCTTCAAAATGAGATGAAGAATATCATTGGAGATAAACGGATTGTGGAAGAAACCGATCTAGAAAAGTTAACTTACTTACATATGGTAATTAAGGAAACATTTCGATTATATCCACTTGTTCCATTATTAATGCCTCGTGTATCTACACAAGATGTAGTGATAAATGGTTACTACATACCAAAAGATACACATGTTTATGTAAATGTTTGGGCATTTGGACGTGACCAAGAAGTATGGTCTGAAAATTGGGCAGAGTTTCTTCCTGAAAGGTTTGTTGATAAAGAAATCGATTTTCGACCTAATTTTCAGCTTATGACATTTAGCACGGGTCGAAGAGGATGTCCTGCGATGAATTTGGGATTACTAAACATTGGGTTGGTAGTTTCGAACTTAGTACATTGCTTCAATTGGGTGTTTCCGAATGACATGTCACCTAGCGAATTGGATATGGATGATAATTTTATGCTGAGCATGTGTAAGCTTAATCCCTTGCTTGCAATTCCAACTGATCACATTTTGGCTGATGGTTTGGTGCACTGACTCAAGCGTATCTACGCATATGATAACATATGATGTCTATGTCAATCAATCAATTATGTTGCTTGGTGATATACATCACACCATACATTCGTAATAACGAAAAATTGAATACCATGTATTGTTGTTCTTCTGGGTTGCTATATACAATCAATTTGTATTTAAAAATTGATATAGATTATAATTATACGAACACGAATTAAATAACTGGCTAAACATAAAAGCCCAAAATAAAAGCCTAAAATAAAAATAAAAACATAAAATAGCCCATAACTTCTTCTTCTAGGAGTCGTTTTTGGGTCTAGATGAGCCTCGATCCAAGCTTCGATTTGGCAGTTCGCGGACCTGAAACGGAGCCCCTATATATATATATATATAAGCACAAAAGGTACAGAACTGCGAGAACTTTTAAATTACATTGTTTTTATACATGCAAACGCAACAAATGTTATTTAATGTTCATATTATTGAACAAAATACATGTTAAACTATAAATATATGAAGTGTTCACATGTGTACATATCAAATGTGCACATGTGAGCGAAAAATATAAATTAGATTTTAAAGGTTATTTTGATGTTTTCTCAAACTATTTTGCTTTGAACTTTAATCTATAGCAATGTTCACATGTGATTGAATCATTAAACATGTTAAAGTCCTTATAATTTAAAAGTTCTTGCACTTCTGTACCGTTTTTGGGTTCTCATTCGAACCTTTGACTATATATATATATATATATATATATATATATATATATATATATATATATGGCAGAGATCAAGAGGGAAACAATTTTTTGAGAGAAGTAGAGAAGATAACCATTAATGCACGATGAGTGATAATCAAACGTAAAAAAATATATTTTTATCAAGAAATATTGACTGTTTTCGTGAAGCCCTTTTTCTAACTCGATCTTAGGCCTCCATATACACCAAGGCCCAATCATCAACACTTATGTCCGCATCAATAATAAGAATAACCAGAATTGTAGTCTCTCACAACATATAATATACAACATTTATTATAACGACGGATCAAATGCTACTTATCAATTGATATCTTCAGAATCCGCAAATTAAACATCTAACCAACGTGGACGTGTGGCGAAAACTACGCAACCAAAGATAATACATAAGGCGATGAGGCATAAATAGTTTGCGAAACGAGGGTAGGGCGTTAGCACAACATATATCCCTGTTACAAATGCAATTGCCATTGCTATGATGGCAAAAACTGTAAGGACTCCAATAAGCCCAACTAATTTAGAAATGGAGATCTCTATGGGACTTGCGATGTTATACTTAATCTGTCTACGAGCAGATAGCAGATGTATGTATCCATATAAAGCAGCACAAGAGAATGAGAATGCTAATGTATTAGTCACCATAAAGGCTTTGAAAGCAGCCTTTTTAAGTAGAATGGGCATCCCTTGCTGTTTGGAGCCCTCATTACCATCAAAACCACCTGGTACTGTAAAACCAGCTGCAAACGTTGCTGTAGCTATAAGAGTGACCACTACAAGAAATTCTTTCGCTTCCTTAAATGCGTCATCAAAATCTTCTTTTCTCAATTTTTTATTGTTTGCAGGCGACACATGCGCATCGCCTACCCTTATACCCATTTCTACAGCCTGCATATATAATTTGGGAAATAACTTCACTATGTAATTAAATTGTTTGACCATCATATCAGAGAGTTGAGACGATTAAGTTTACGTACCTGTAACAATCTCAATCTTTTTTCCTTTGAAGATGCCACGTCCAAAGGAGTTTTACCTTTATTGTTGAGGACATTGATGTCGACCCTTGAATCCATCACTTTTTCAATCATGTCAAGCTCAGAAGCCATACATAAATGTATAGGAGTGTTCCCTTCGTTATCTTTTTGATTGATAAGATATGTGAATGATTCATCTTGAAAGATATATTCAATTACTTCAGTCTTCTTGTTCTCAATAGCAGCATGAAGAATATTCCTGCCTTCACCATCAGTTATTTCTGAGCATCCAGGGCATTTTGATATAAGAACTTGCATTGTTTCACAATGACCTTGACTAGAAGCAATATGAACTAGCGACGATTTTATGCCATCTTCCATTATTATTTCATATCCAAGAGACGTGTCTGCGTTTAAAAGTGTTGCTGTTGCTGATGGATTATTACTTTGAACAGCATGGTGCAATGGGGTCCGGCTATGATCGTCTGGAATGTATAGTAGATCACGATTTGCAGATAGCAGGTACTTAATACACTCTGTGTAACAAAAGTTCATGGGTAATCAATTAAGTACTTTAAATAGATACATCGTTAGTAAGTTATATTAGGAACAATTACCTGTCGATCCTGAAACGGCTGCCGCGTGTAATGATGTTTTGCCATTTGGTCCCTCAAAAGTCCTTGTTTCACACTTTTCCAACATACGTCTCAATATATGAACATAACCTCTTTCAACAAGAAGGTAAATTGGGCTTTCTTTTGAATTGTTGATATAATTTGCAAGTTTAGGAGTTTCTTCGATCAACAAAAATACTACACCAACATGATGATTTTGTATGGCAGCATGCAATGCAGTGTTGTTGTCTATGGTCCTTGTAAGAAGTGACTCAATATGATCATTTTTCATGATTTTGAAATAGTCCACCATTATTTCAAGTATATCCATGTGTCCCTCCTTCGCAGCAACATAAGCGGGTGTCTCCCCTTCGGAATTACGATAGTATAGCAGAGAAGAATGTTCTTTAATAATATCTTTCACATAATTAATGTCTCCAAACTTGGAAACAAGGTGAAGAATCGTATTGTTGCTCGGTGTTAGTTCAAGTTTCCCATTATCAAGTTTTTCTAACGACGTTCGTGTTTCACCTTTATGTGAATTCGGGTATGAATGTACATCCATTACAATGCTACTGTAGACTTTTTCTTCTGCAGGCGGACATACAATAGGTCAAAACTATCGTAATATACATGTTGCAAAATTTGGCATAATGATGTAGACTACAATTAAACAACACGAACTAAATCTGTAACAGAAATAAGCCCTTCTAATTCACGTTGATTCAAAATAATGTCGCGATTAGGTCAAATTCAATTCAATTGAAAAACACAATTTGAGAGAAAATTCTATTTTTATAAAAATCAAAACTGAATTGTTCTTCCATCAAAACAAACCCTAAAAGCAAAGCAGAAATTCGAATTGGGCCAAAAAAACATAACGGGCCAAACAGAAAGCCCAAAAACAAATTAAAAAACATAAAATGGGCCGTAACTTATTCTTGAAGACGTTTTTGAGCCTCGAAGTTGGCAATTCACGGGCCTGAAACAGAGCCCCTTAGCTTAAGTTATGGCCGTTTTCTTGAAGCTCATTTTCTCATGCGATCATGAGCCTCCATAAACACCAAGACTTGATCTTCAACACTTGGGCCCGCATCAGATAAAAATTGTATTTTTCACCAAACTTTGGACATAATTCAAAACGTTATATGGTTGTGTAACTCTCGATAAGAACTTCGTAACAACATATTACATGTCCAAAATGGATGGGAGGTGAATGAAATATTGAAGCTTAAAGTAAGGTGTATGAAACTAGAAGTTGATGGGTCTTGGTTTGTTCCAACATCGAAAATGGAACACAAATTAGAGGTGTTTTATAAGTGTTCGTGTTTTAATTTTTTTAATAATCTTATTTCCATTATACACTCCAACTCTTACCCGCAGGCGACCCACTGATTTGACCCAAATTGATTCGAAATTAACTACGATGATTTTGGTTTCTTAATAACCCAAATTGATTTGAAATTAATTACAATTATAAATTAATGATTTGAAAAATTGATTCGAAATTAATTACAATTAAAAATTAATGATTTTGATTTCTTAATAAAAATGATTTGCTAAGCCCTAAGCCCTATATAAAGGTGTCATTGGGACATACCGAAAACCTCATTCTTTTCCGATATATTTAACTTACACACAACTAAACTTTGCTGCGATTTTCAGGTTGCCCACCATACCCGGAAAACAGACTCGAACTCTGTTTTAAGGGTATTGTGTTCGACACAAGTTCCGGCATTTACGTTACTTACTTTTTATTTTCTGTTTTGTATTCTGATTTCAGTTTCGTTTACTGTACTACTTCTTACAATATAAAACTTAAACTTTGGTGATGAGTGATAAATGCTTGTAAGGCCATGATGTATGATTAAGAACAAATAAAGCATTTAACTAGATACATGTTAATATGGAAATTTAAATATTGTGAAGTGTTAGATGTGAAATGAATTATTAATTAATTAATTAATTGACAAGCTGTAATAAAGTAATACAAGTAGGTGAGATAATCTATCGTGGGGTTTGGAAAGTCAACGTATGAGGTTTTGAGATGTGATATTATCAATTTATTATGCGAGCTTCAATGTTCGTGTAATAAGTTTAATCGATCTAGTTTAATCTTCGTGTAATTATTATTATGCGAGCTTAAATATTGTGATATTATTAGATGGTAAGCTATGAAATCAAAATTCACAAAAATGACGAGGATCATTAAATATCTTTAAAAGGTAATAGGACGATCATATTACTATCTATATCTCTATGTTTCATATAAATTAGTATTGTAATTGTAATATTACCTTCTTGTATATCCACAACCTGCATTAATGGTGAGGCTGGACGATCCACGTTTTCTCTTTTTACTGCCTCCAAAATCGAAATTATGAATTCGTCGTGTTCAGGGTCACATAAACTGGAAATTGGAACCTTCAAACCTATATCCCTCTCCAATAGACGCTTAAGAGATGCATTCTCGAACAGTACCTTGGCCACTTGTAAATGATTGTTTTCAACTGCCACGCTAAAGGCTGTTTGATTCAACTTGTTACGCTTCAATAAGAAGTCTTGAACCTCCCCCTCCCCTGTTTCACCAGTGTGCAAATTTGTATTCGTTTGTTTTGCACATTCTATAAAACCCCATACCATGTGTGAGTATCCAAGACGTGATGCGTATATCAATGGAGTATCTTCCCCAACCCACTGACAAATCTTATAGATTTCTCGGATTTGCCTACGAAGTGCAGAATTCATTGGCTTCCTTGATCTGCATAAATCATTTCCTCTTCTTAACTGATTTTTGGCGATGTTTATATCTGTTGTGTAATGTATTGCTTTCCACATTATTTTGGGGATGAATTCTGCCATGGTAAATGGGTATGACTCAAGTAAGATGGAATTCTTGAAAAGGTGAGTTTTTTTTTTTTTTTTTGAGAAAAAGAAGAATATATATATATATATATATATATATATATATATATATATATATAAGAGCGGCTTCAACAAGTATTGAAGAGAATACTTAGATACTTGATAACTTGAAGCTAGTAAACGAAGGAATTTGGCTTGTGAACATTATTATGGAGTATTAAACACCTTTTTCAAGATCTATGATATCAGAAGGATCATGGGACTTTCCTTCTTAGTTTTTTTTATTGTTTGAAATATGAAGTTTTATAAAAATTCACTGTCATTATATTATATTATATACCTATACTGCTAAAATATATTGTCATATGTGAAAAGAAAAAAGAAAAAAAAAAGACTTGTCTTTATATTAGTTAGAAAGATTTCTTTTCTAAATTCAACTTATCAAAATATTCAATTTTACTAAAACAATAGTATTTATATGACATGGTCAATTTGTTTTCAGTATACCTCAGAGTATTATTGTTAACTTCCATTTGAATATGTATACACTACAAATAGATTGGACATATCTCAAATGGTACCGTCACTGTAAACGTTTAAACCGCACACGTGTGACGATAGATCAGAAGTTTGAATATGTAACTCAACATATGTAGGCGATTTGTGAACATATGATTTGTCGGTCATTAATGCACATTGACCGTACCACTGAAATATGCTAATTTATAAAGACTCCATGGGACAGGTTTTAAAAGGAGCGAGAATGAATTTCCAATCCACCATGTTACTTGGATTTAAATTTTCGGTGAGTGAGAATTAAACGTTTCTCTTGTTTTAATTACTATAAGCCAATAACACATGAAGCTGTACTTCTTCCATCTTAAAATTGAATGTCAATTATCAATTTGCACATAATTTAAGAAAAGTATACCATTAAAGTGTAAACTAATAAAATTTTATGTTGATCGTTGAAAAGCATTTTGATTGGTTCAAAGTTTAAAACATAACACAAACTAAAAAAAATATGAACATTTAGTTTGAAACGAATGAAGTACTTGTTATTATACAAGTAATAGTTTACGAGATGACAAACGTATTTTATTTTCTACACACCGTTTAAGTTTTTATATTGAAAGTTGTTATATTATTATTATTATTTTTAATTTGTAACATATTTACCTGATTGGATGATATAGTCACTGACAGCTATCCTGCCTTGATCAACTTGCAGTTTGTCTTCACAAAATGATATTTTATTGATTTTAAAAATACATTAAAAAATCAAAAGTTGTGTACATCTAGATTTAGACTTGCGCGGGCTTCGTGCCAGATTTACATATATTTACTGATCTAATTTTTGAAGAAATGATTCATGTACTTAAAAGAAAAGAAAAAAAACCAATTAGATTTCTAAAAGAATAACTACTCATGTTTAAGATCCTTGAAATGCTTACCAAATTCATATACTTTCAAATCAAACTGATTTCCAGTGTGTGTGCAGATAGTAATTGAGAACTTACGAACACTTCTCTTACCAATTGAAAATTTATGAAACCTCAGTGCATGTTTAAACTATCCGATTCGACAAATGCTTATTCAAGCATTTTTAAGCAGCACCAGAAAACAATACTTGATGTCTTTGTTCACCTTTCAATAAAATTGTATGTGCTCAACAACGATATATGTAGTTGCGATAACTTCTATTTTAATTAGTTTGTTTGATACACGTAGTTTTTGAGTTGTTTTGAACATTTTACTTTTATGAACCGAGCTTCTTTTTTGAAACCATAGAATATCTTAGTTGAAATAAAAAAAAATTTAAGCTCACTCCACTTGGTAGTTTGTTAAGTTTATTTTAAATAGTGAAATGCACTACACTCTTAAACAACCAATAATATTTTGACCGTGATTTTAAATTGTGATACAGATTGTCAATATTATTAGGTAGCGCGTTGTGTCACAACTAATGTGAAAAACTAACCTTAAATTATTGTAATAAATAGTTCCTTAAACCGGCTGTTTTCAATGGTCTACTCCGATCCTGAATTTTTTTATTGAAATAAAAGAATAAAAAATGATAGAAAGGAAAAACAACATATATATAAGTTTCCTAGTCGAAAAGAAAAGAAACGAAATGAAAGTTACACGCTATATGTTACTGGATTTAAGAGAAATAAAAGGAAATAACATTTTAGAACATGCTTAACCTTCATAAAAAAAGTTAAAAATACTTCCTATTTTTTTTAGTTCTCTCAAAAAATAACTAGGAAGCAGAGTCATGACACGATCAAGTGCTTGGCAGGTTAAACTTGTAATTTCTCTTTTTCGAAAAAATCAAAATAGTATTATAGGGAACACATATCGAACATCATGGATTCACTCGAAACGTTTTACAATGCCTTTAAATCTTTCAACTTTACACCATTAGGTAAATTGTAATCAAATACACGTTGCTTATTATTTATAGATCTTATATGTCGAAGTGTTTCCATTCAATTATATTTATAAATTAATCAAGAAGATAACAAATTACAGAAGTAGATTTAAATATGTTCTTGGTCAAGCATGAATCATGCCATTGAGTTTAAATACACATGTGTTAATATGTTGCGTTTAGGGTTTAGGGTTTAGGATTTAGGGTTTTTGTAAAACCCTAAACCCTAAACGCTTTACAAAACCCTAAATCTTATCCTACTAAAATATAAACCCTAAACCCTGCTAAAATCTAAACTCTAAACCCTAAACCCTGCTAAACCCTAAACCTTAAACTCTAATCGTAACCCTAAATCAAATGTACAACCATACACTAACACATCTGTTAGTAATTTATAAAACCCACCAAAAAAACAAAAACAAAATCGTCAAAAGTATGCCTTGTGAGATGTCTAATTGAAGAGGAGAAAACGCTGAATTTTATGGTGCAATTTTTATAATTTTTTGATTTGCCGTTTGTGAGATAATTAGTTTTTAAGATGTTGGGAGTAAATAGGGTTTTGTACATGTGGTACACTCTCATTGGTACTTCTATTCTTTCAAAAAATATTATAATCTAATGAACTTTTGTCACGTACTTAATCATGTATTTATTATTTGTTATTATTTAATAAAAGGTGACTACATACTACATGCCATAAGAATGGATAAAATATGTAGTAGTACACACTAGTATTTATTTTCTAAATATTGGTACTTAAATTGATGAGAATTTTTTATTTTTTATTTTTGGTTTTATGGTTCAACTGATGCATATAATTAGGATGTGTTTGACTAATTAGTTAGAACTTAAAGATGTGAATTGATATGTATGATAAAAAAAATATATTAAATAATTTATAAAGATTATTTGTGTAATTTCTCACTCATAAGTTTGAATTATACTTTAAAAAATACTTTTAGTAGAGTTTTTTTTAGAACTTATGTTTTAAATAAAAATTTTGAATGCCAAACAATGCTAATGCTAGAAGTTTGAGCTTAAAGAAAAAATACGTTTAAACTTCTATTAGAGTAAATTGCATAAATGATCCTTGTGGTTTACATCAATTTATGAAAATCGTCCCTATATTTTCTTTTTCACCTTTTCAGTCCGATAAGTTTACGTTTTGATCAAGAATGGTCCCTCACCCACCTAAAATGACTAAAGTACCCATTGACCATTTAGATCCTGACTATCTGAAAATAACAAGAGAAAAGGGTAGTTTAGTCATTTTAAGTGGATGACGGACCATTTTTGAGGAAAATGTAAACTTATTGTACTGAAAAGGTGAAAAAGAAAGTGCAGAGACGATTTTCGGACCATTTGTAAAATTTACTCCTTCTATTATAAGCTATGTTGCAAAACACACCCTTAATCAATGTTGAGTATAACCTTTTAACAATTCAACTATCATGGCTTACATATATGATATCTCCACTTCCCGATTTTCTTTATAATTTTTTTTGGTTATTTGTTAGAAAAGTTTAAGTGTCCTATTCTTGATATGGAAGTGTCACATTTAGAGAATCCCAAATATATTATACATGGAAATATCAAAAAACGTGTACATAAGGAATACGAGAATTCTACCTTGTTGAAGGTTTCGAATACTTATAATATAATTATCATGTTACTCCAATTAAATTTAATCTCACTTAAACCATACATATTCATCTAAGATTGTCAATTTTAAAATAATAGCGAGCTATAATATAAAATAAACCAAAATTGTTGACATAAAGTTTTACTTACAAAATGATTTAATATTACTAAAAAGATTGTATAACAAGTTTGAAGAGTAAATGACACGTAATGTTCGGTGTTACAAACATGTTGTAAATTTGTATCGACAACAACTTATTTCTATTGTTAACATTAATGTAGCAACTAATTTTACTTTTTAATTATGAACGATCTGCAAATAGTTTAATGTCTATTGGAAGCTTAGTTCTATTAATTATTCCTAAATAACATGTATTTTTGATGAGTAGGTATCTAGCAATCAGAGAAAGTAATTACAATTATTATCTTTATATTATATGACTAGGTTATAAATCCGTGATTACACGGATTTTCTAAAAGGCTTTTGTACTTTAAATATAAGTAAGTTAATATGTAGTCATTAGTTACTTAAACATTAATAATGTTAAGTATTAAACTATGTAATTCAATGGTTCTTGGGATGGATATATAAACATACGGTTATAATAATTAAATTAAAATGTGTATTTCACATAAAACCATCTTTCGTTTATTCGAATGTTAAACCCGTAAATACACATGCATTTCGCATAAAACTATATTTCGTTTATTTGAATGTTAAACATGTGAATACATACTATACGGATACCGAATAAAAGTATTTTTGATAAACCCCAGTAAATACACATGCATTTCACATAAAACTATCTATATATACATAACGAAAAGGTGCCTACGAAAGGTTGTGTTGGTTCGTTGGTACCCCTTCACGAACCATTGTATCCTTTCAATCCTAACTTCCACCCTTTCCTATGGTCATGTCTTTTGGTTGTGTCTTTTCGGCAAGAGTCACACCCTTTCACTTTATTTACATAATAATCATATACTATATTCTATTTACGTTTCTAACACTAATCTTCTAACTTTTACTATTGTTTTGTCATTACATCTCCAATATTCCCTCCAACATATAGTTCCTTTGATCTTCAGCATCATTGTCATTAGTGCTGCAGTATTCTTGATTGCGTCTTCATCTTCTCGTATAAGTGGTATCGTCTTTGTTATCATATTCTTGAGTCGATTGTCTCACAACTTTATTTGATATTGACTTTCACATCCTTCTTCGATTCTTGTGCAGTAGTCTCACACAATTCCACTTAGTCTTGAACAAATCTTTGATGACTTCACACCATCTTCATTCTTCAATTTAACTTGTTCCTTACGAACTTTGCTTCTCACGAACTTGTCTTCACACTGTTTTTCACTTTGATTAGTCACTAATCTGTTCTTCACGAACCATCCTTCACGGCTTCCTTTGGTTATTTCACATAACCTCTTCTTTTGTACAATTATTTTAATTCTCTCACAGAATTATCTTGATCCTTCACAGATTGAAACCGTATCACACGCGTTTCCTTTTAATTCATTCACTGAATTCACTACGCCTTTCACATGTTATTTTCCGCATCACACGGCTTTGCTTTGTTCGCATCACACGAACAAGCTTTCTAACTTTCTAATTTTCGTCAATTAGGCACATTAGAAGTGTCGGTTCATCATCATTCTCTATTAAGAGTGATACATCTTCCTCCTTTTTCTTGCTTGCACATTCATAAGCATAGTGCCCAAACTTTCCACACTTGTAACAAGTTATTTGCGACTTATCACCATTCCTTTGTGGTTTGTTGTCGGTTCCTTCTGACTCATCTGAGGTGTATCCTTCACCTTTATTTCTTCCTCTTCCTCGTCCTCGTGACGAAGCTTGTCCATATTCTCCAAAATGCTTTCTTTGAGTAAAGTTTTTGTTGTGACGTGTAAATAACAACTTGTCTTGATTGTCACTTTCCCTATTTTTCTTAAACTTTATTCTTTCCTCATACGTTTTGAGTCTCCCAATTGCTTCTTCTATTGTCATCTTACTTAGATCAGAATATTGTTCTATCGATGCAACTATTTGCAGGTATCTCTCTGGTACAACATTTAATAACTTTCGTACCACCATTTGATCTTCAAACACGTGCCCTAGACTAGCAGCTTTATTGACCAATGTTGTCAATTTTCCAGCGAAGGTATCGATTGTCTCATCTTCCTTCATATGTAACATCTCAAAGTCGGATTTGAGTGTTTGCAACTTGGCTTGTTGAACTCTTCGTTTGCCAACATGTCTAGCTTTCAAAGCATCCCATATGGCCTTTGTCGTTTTGTGCTTTGTTATTTGAAGCAATTGTTCTTCGGGTAAACCTTGGTAAATGTATGCGATGGCAGTCTTTTCCTTTTTGTTATCGGGTTGAGTTGTCTTCTGCGACTCTATCATTTCCCATAAACCATTCGCTTCTAGAATGATTTGCATTCGAATTGCCCATACAGAGTAATTCGTGGGTTTTAATATTGGGCATTGGAATTGAGGTGTCGTACCTAATTCTTTCTTTGAACTTTGTCCCTCTTCAACTGTCATATCTCTAGGATATTCTTAAAACTCCAAATGAAATATCTAACACTAAGTGTCGCGAAATTTCAATTCTTACTCGAATAATCTAAGGTTGCGCAATCTCTAAATTATCCTACTGGTATAACAAGGAGTGTTATCACTAGGTTATTATACTATTAACTTGGAAATAAAAGCAAAAATTTATTTCCTATCTATACTTTTAAGAGAAATGGAGGGTTTTGTGTTTGGAACCTGGGTTGTATTTTTGACACGCCTTTTCGTTTTCGTGGTTCCTAGCGATGCATTTTCTTTCTCGTGCGACTGCCGGTATCGTGCTCTGGTTAACCGCCGGTTTGACCGGTGTAACCGCCTCTATTATCTCTTCAACCGGTGGTGGTGGTTCTCTCTGAACCGTTGCGATCCCGTTTTACTTTTGATTTGCGAACTCTAGGGTTTCGCGATTTGGGATTCGGTGTGCCGGTTCTAATTCGGGCCTACTTCCTGGACAACTATGAACCGTTGTGATGGTTCAATCGGGGTTGCGAATCTCTGATTACAAATAGGTGTGTTCGCTCCTTTTATTTCGTACCGATTCACTTGTATTGCTTCTGTTTAAATCGCTTGATGTTGTCCCTGTTATGCTTTTTGTTGTGAATCTCGATTCGAGAACTATAATCGTGCCTTTGATTGATGATTATAATAATCTGTGATTTTCTTGCTTTCGGTTTGTTCTTCGTATGCAATAATTTGCAAATGAAACGTATTTGAAACCTTTGATGCCGGTTGAATTAATCACTGTATGTGATTGATCCCTCGGTGACAAATGGATTCAAAAAACAGAAATTTTCTTTGAACACTTTGTATTCGATTGGTGTTCAAATTTGCAGAAAGTTTCTTGACTGAATGTTCTTCACGGTTTTGATTCAAACAGATGCTTGATAAACTTGGTATATGATTGAACTTGGTTAACAACCAATGCTCTAATACCAATTGTTGGCCCCGATCCCTCGGATCTTTGAATTTAACTTTGTTCAATCTAATCTAATATTTGAGAGAATTGAAATGAAATACAAACTTAATTGCATTCAAAGAATTTCCGAGTTTTTGTTCTGTACATAACTTCTATCTATATATACATAACGAAAAGGTGCCTACGAAAGGTTGTGTTGGTTCGTTGGTACCCCTTCACGAACCATTGTATCCTTTCAATCCTAACTTCCACTCTTTCCTACGGTCATGTCTTTTGGTGTCTTTTCGCCAAGAGTCACACCCATTCACTTTATTTACATAATAATCATATACTATATTCTATTTACGTTTCTAACACTAATCTTCTAACTTTTACTATTGTTTTGTCATTACATCTCCAATAGATAAGATAAGATAAAGATAAAAAGATACAATAGTATGTCTAACAACATATATATATTATACGAGTATAAAGAAGACAATTAATAGAGTATGGTGACTAAGCTCCCGACGGCCAACGTACAGCCATAGACAATAATTGGGGTAATGAAGCATAAACAGAATGCCAAAACCAGGTAAGGTGTAATTAGCACAACGAATATCCCTGTTGCAAATGCCATTGCCATTGTTACGATGGCACCTACCGTAAGAATATTAATAACTCCTACTGCTGTAGAAAACGACTCAACTACAGTTGGATGAATCGAGTTTTCAACAGTACGATCGGTTTCAAGATGATTATACCGCTGACGATTAATTACCACACAGATGTATGCATATAAAGCACCACCAGAGCATGCGAATGCTAACGCATTAGTCACCATAAAGGCTTGGAAAGCCAACTTTTTAAGTACAATCAGAATCCCATGTTTGGGGCCTTCATTACCAGCAGTACCACCTGGCACTGTAAAAGCCGCCGCATAGCTTGCTGTCACTATAAGAGTCACGAGTATAAGAAAATCTTTCACTAGCATAAAGTCTTCGTCAATCTCTGCAATCTCTTCTTTTGTCAACTTACGTTTTTTTGGTGTCGGCACACATGGATTCCGTATACTTATACCCATTTCTACAGCCTGCATATGTATAATTTGTTCCATCACTTATATTATCCTTTTTCATAATGTGATCACAATATATATAATGGGTAATAAGTTTGGATTTGTAGCAAGTATATGTTAATTAATATACCTTATTTAAATAACTTCACTCAATCGATATAAGTTCATAAATATTACCTGTAGCAATCTCTGTCGTTTTTTGATTGTAGATGCAACGTCCAAAGGAGTGTGATTTTCATTGTTAAGGACATTAATGTCGGTCCTAGAATCCATCACCTTTTCTATCATGTCAAGCTCATCAGAAACCATATATAAATGAATAGGAGTGTTCCCGTCGTTATCTTTTTGATTGATAAGATATGTTAACGATTCATCTTGAAAGATATATTCAATAACTTCGGTGTTCTTTTTATCGATAGCAACATGCAGAATATTCCTGCCTTTGCTATTAGTTATCTCTGCGCAACCGGGACATTCGGATATAAAAACTTTCAGTATTTCGGAATGACCTTGAGTCGAAGCAATATGAACTAGCGAAGATGTTACGTCATCTTCAATCGTTAATTCATAACCTAGCGAGGTATCTGCATTTAGTACCGCTTTTGTTGCTGATGGATTATTATGATGAACAGCATAGTACAACGGTGTCCGACGATGGTTGTCTGCGATGTACAGTAGATCATGATTTGCACGTAGCAGGTGCTTAATACACTCTGAAACAAAAGTCCATAAAATATAGTCATTAATAATTACTAATATTTATTGGAAATTGATGATATATTCATAAATATATGCTTGAAAACATGACTAATCTTTTTTATTGTTTGACGCATGACTTTCACTTATTTCTGTAGTATTTGTCTTCATAGGCACCAAATGTTTAATGGACGTTACCTTTTTGTTAATAGTAGGACTGGATTTGATGCTAAAAAAAAGGTAACATGTTATGTAAAATTTTGATATAAGAAAGTTTTTTTTTTTTAATAAAAATAACATTAACTCCTTAATTGTGCATTACGATTTTCAAGTTTTTATTTTACCTTTTTTGAAATTTGCCAACAAATAAATTTACTTTTAATATATATTACATGTTATACGATTTGTGTAGTTGCGAAACGACTTAGTTAACAATACGTCATTTTCTAAAAGCTATTTTTCAAATATATTTTTTTGACGTTTTATTATTTTTGTAAATTATTTTCTATTAAATTTTTTATTCATAATAATCACATTTTATAACTTGATAATCACATAAATAATATGTAATTATCAAGTTATATTTTGTTATTATCTCGAACACATGATAATCACATTATATTATAGAATAATCACATTTGATTATCATGTTATATTTTGTGATTATCTTAAATAATGAAAACAATAACGACTATAAAAAAATTCGAAAAGAGTTAATATTTTTTATTTATATTTATATCATAGCTTCCAAAAGTTATTTTAATAATAATCTCATTAAAAAAATTTTGAGGAAAAATGTGTTTCGAATATTTAAAAGTAATTTTGAAGTGTTTCTTACGAAAATTAGTCTTCTTATTTGAACCCATTTCACACGCGAAATGCATTCATATAAAATTATAAAGGATAAAGATTACCCGTCGATCCACAAATGGCTGATGCATGTAATGCTGTTTTGCCGTTTGGTCCCTCAAAGGCTTTTTGCTCACACTTGTCCAGTATAAGTCTTAAAATATGATGATAACTTCTTTCGGCAGCAAGGTAAACTGCGCTTTCTTTCGAATTATTGATACGATTTGCAAGTTGAGGAATTTCTTTGATCAACAAAAATACTACACCTACATGATGGTTTTGTATGGCAACATGCAATGCAGTGTTGTTGTCTATGGTCCTTTTAACAAGCGATTCGATATCATCGTTTTTCATTTTGAAATAGTGTATCATTGTTTCAAGAATATCCATGTGTCCCTCTCTCGCTGCAACATAAGACGGTGTCTCCCCTTCAGAATTACGAGAGTACAGCAGCGAAGGATGTTCTTTAAGAATATCATTCACATATTCAACGTCTCCGTACTTGGAAACAAGGTGAAGAATCGTATTATTGTTTGGTGTCAGCTCAAGTTTACCATGATCAAGCTTGTCCAAAGACGTCCGTGTTTCACTTTTATGGAACTTCGGGTATGAATGCACATCCATTATAATGTTACTGTAGACTTTTGCTTCTGTAGGCGAACATACATTACGTCAAAACTATATGATTAATGCTTGTAACGCCATGAATTAAAATTAACGACTAATATACATTTGATACAATTATTAGACACACATATACGAAGGGGCTTAAGCTTAACAGTAGTCAATAGGTTGTGAGTTTAAATTTTGAGAAGAAAAAATGTGTATATCGTGTGAGATATATATTGCATAGGATGATTGTCGTTCTAAAAAAATAAAAACATAATTCAATCAATACGCACAATTAAATTTATGAAGTTACTATAAATATCTCATACTAACTAATTGTTTCCAATACATGAGTTCAGCTACATTATCATCGGAATTATAATCAATAGATGATGAAAATGACATGATTGTAATACGTACTCCCTCCGTCGCAGTCAAAGTATCCACTTTAAAAACGCACACAGTTAAATGATAGTGCAATCATTACACTGTTATCCAACAAAATATCATATTTACCATTAAATTTTTTTTTTTGTTGGTTGTCGTGTAAAGCGGACATTTATTTTGTGACAATTGAAAATAGCAATTAAGACACTTTTGAACTGTTTTATAAAGTATAACTTTGAATTTTAGCTTTTCAAAAGACATTTTATTGAAAAAGCCCGTCGTTGCCTGGATAACAAAATCTTAGCTTTGGTTTTATGCGAAGTTATCTTCAAAATGCAACCTAGTATGAGTTACATTGCTTTCAAAATAAGGTTACACTGAACCTTGTGGTAAAGGAAAATTATCGTTACAAGTATAAGTGCATAATTACTTACTATATTTATTTATGTTAATATCAAAATAAATAGGATTTTAAGATTACCTTCTTGTATATCGACAATCTGTATTGGTGCTGATGTTTGGCGATCCACATTTGCTCTTTTTGCGGCCTCCAAAACTGAAATTATGATTCCGTCGTGTTTTGGGTCACATAACATGGAAATTGGAACCTTTCCGTTTTGATCCCTTTCCGACATTAGACGCTCCATAGATGCATTCTCCAGCAGTAGCTTCGCCACATCAACACGTTTGTTTTCAACTGCCACGTTGAACGCTGTTTGATTCAACTTGTTACGGAGCCACAAGAATTTTTGAACCTCAATATCCCCTTTTTCACCAGTGTGCAAATTTGTGTTAGTTTGTTTTGCACATTCTATAAAACCTAATGCGATGTGTGAATATCCCTCGCTTAATGCATATATCAACGGCATATCTACCCCATTATTGAGACAAATGCCATAGATTGATTTGATCCTCCGAAGTAGTACAGAATTCATCGCGTTCCTTTTGCATATTCTATCTCCTCTTTTTAAAGAGAGCTTTACATCGCTCATAGTCATGGGAAGTGGATTCTCCAGAAAGCTGATTTTGTTGATACTTAGAGAATGAAGGAACTTGATTTGTATGTGGAGTATTTAACTAGTTTTTGAGTTGCATAATATAGGGTAGAAAAGAAGTGAAGTGAAAGAAACTAAAGAATAAATATATCGATGTGTGATTTTTAAGATAGAAATAAAAAGAAGATAAAAGAAAGATTAAGGAAAATTTAAATCACTCTCCTTTCATAGTCTTCCTCACAAAAATGGAAACATTAAGATTAATTCACTTTTTTATTTTCCTTCTTACTCAAAAACACACTTCACTAACTAATCTTCTTTTTTTATTCTTTTATACTTTCTTCAATGGGCTTTCCTTACCATTATTATTTTTATTATTATTACTATTACTATATTATTTCAATATAAAGTAATTAAATTTAAATAAAAATTATTCTTATTTTCGTTATATACCACACAAACAATATTGTAAATCTTTATTATTTTTTTGACTTCACATAAAATTTTAGTTGTGAACCTTCATTACTTTTTGACTTCACAGCAAATTTTAATTGTGAACCTTCATTACTTTTTGATTTCACATAAATTTATAAAGAAGTGAAACTTTTCACATAAACGTACTTTAAACTATGAACCTTTAATATATTTTGTTTCACACATTTTTTTAATTTGTGAACTTTCCATCTGTTCCAAAAAGACAGGTTTGAGGTTCGAATCTGTGCTTCAGCATATGTGGGTGATTTGTGAACAGATGATTTGCCTGACATTGATGCTCCTTACGACTGTGACAGACACGTATAATTGAAATATGATACAGGAGTTAGGGTTACACTCCAAATTACCCTTTATATATATATATATATATATATATATATATATATATATGTATATGTAGAGAGAGAGAAAGAGTTAGGTTATTGTAAAAAGACTTTTAAAATAAAAAGGGTAAAAAGAATGATACACCATTAGATTGATCCGATCTAGAACTGTATAACTGAATAATATTTAGTTATCGGGTGTGCACAGACTTCAAGGTAGTAAATTGTAATATTCTTCCGACGGGTTAACAACCTTAATCTCGTCAGAAAAAGTTTCGTAAATTTTTAGGAGTTGTTTGCTGGTGGTTCAAAACACAGAGTAAAATCTTTTTGATTTTGAAAATGAATGCAGCATCGCACGGATGCTGAGGACAAAGAAAAAACAGTATCTACCCAAATTATCCTTCGGACGTGAAAGACATATGTCAATTTTTATGGCTTTTTAGCCTTTTTAGTTATAAACGTTTTGTACTTGATCTAACATCTATATATATATAGGGTTAAGTGCACAAATATGTAATTATTTATAGTTTGACAGTCATTGTGTGTCGAATTATTTGAGCTTCCATTGTGTGTAATAAACTTGTTATTCATCGCCATTGTATGTAAGTTTTAGCATTTTTTACTTACGTGTCAGCTGTATGAAGTGACACGTGGCAGCATCACAAGTTGACACGTCACCAAAATATATACAATAGCAACAAACTGAAAGTTTATTAGACACAATGTAACCCCGAGTACTTTGTTTGTTGATGCATAAATGTGTGTCGGTCAGTTGGTCAACGTTTGTGCCTGTCAAAGTTAATTAGTCTGAGTTTATGAAGTGTTAAGTTTGTATATTCGAGTCTGTAAACGAAAAGTGAATATAGAAAATATACAAGTCCAGATTGCGACACTAAGCTAGTGTCGCAAGAGTCGGCAACTGAGCCTTTTTGCATATAGAGAGAAAGGGGGGGACGAGTTAGAGAGAGAGGCAGAGGGTGAAAGTGATTGTAAACGTTTATATTTTAATTGTTAATACAAAGAAAACGTAATAGAGAATTTGTGTGATTCGTTTAATACGTTCAATACTTAATCGTTTGGATTTCGCACTTACGATTGAGATACGATCTGATAGATCCTGAGATGAAGGACCTAGGGGAGTGATCAAAAAGGAAGTGCTTTTTTTTGGGAACGGGTTATTATTCATCATGAAACATCTTACAATTACCAATCAAAACGTCAACAAAAAATTATTTTTACCAATAAATAGTAATCAAAATCGAGGCTATAATGAATATATTAACGGATGAATTTCAGTTTTAAGTCATAACATTAGTTGATGAATATTTATTTAATAAATTGTTAACATTCACCGTGATGAATGTTAACTAATATTCATTACGATGAATGTTAAAACATCACATTATCACAGAATATTTTTAATTTTAACATTCACCGCGATGAATATTAACGATTTTGGATATAATATTCATCAATCGGTGTTATAACCTGCAGAAATAATTTATCAAGGAAGCTTAACATTCATAGCATCAATTCTGATTAATATTTTTTAAATTTCACTTCGTGTTTATGAGATTTGTATGGGCGAATGTAAGATGCTTTATGATGAATAATAACTGCTTTCCCACTTCTTCCAAAAAAAACACTTCCCCCTGGATCATCGCAATATATATATATATATATATATATATATATAGGTTTTTGATCATGTAATTGTATAGTTAATTATTAAGATATATAATGTATATTTGACGAATAGCTTTTCGAAACTTTTAGTAGTGTTATCGATAATTAAGCTTCTATGAACAAAAAGTTTTGATTGGATGTAAGATGTTGTATCAATATTCTGAACTTATCTATTAAATCAGATTAACTTTTTATAAGTTGATAAATGGCTCCACTAAACCATATTATTTTCACACGTATATAAATAAAAATAATTTGCATCACATATACTCTTATGTTACTACTTTTGAATAAGTTTAGGCTAATTTAGAAACTAGGAAAATGCAAAAATGATGCAACTATAATATTAAATTAAAGAAAAGTCAAATTGTTAAGGAATGCAGAATCGAATAATCGATCATTACACATTTTATCTAAGAACTTTTTAAAAACCTTTTCAATTGATTAAAAAATGAATATTTATTATGGTACATAGAATTAATAACATTAAAAATATGATAAAGAGACAATAAAAAAACCATTCCTTCCTCCTTCGGGTGGTCCTTCTGGAAACGGTATCCGAATCTCTTGCCTCTATCTCAACTCTATTCCAATATACAGTGGTTATCTTTATTCTAATTCTCAATTGGTTTCAGATTAAAGATAGACACATAAACCCTAAACTTTAACCCTTAAATCCTAAATCCTAAATCTTAAATTCTAAATCCTAAATCTTAAATTCTAAATCCTAAACTCTAAACTCTAAACGCGACACTAACACATATGTTACTAATATGTAAAACCCACAAAAAAAAACTCGTCGAAAGCATAGCTTGTGAGATCTTAAATCGAAGAGGAGAAAACGCTGAAAAATATGGTGCAATTTTCATAATTTTTCGACTTGTCGTTTGTGAGATATTTAGTTTTTAAAAATGTGGAGAAAAATGTGTTTTGTGACACGTGGCGCATTCCTATTGATTTCCCTATTATCAACACTTTTTCATTCTCATTTCAAACTCACCCTTCATTTCAAACGTTTTGATTTCAAAGAAAAATTTAAGTCGGGCATGTTACACTAAATATGAATCAAATTACACTGAACACTATTCCTTCATTTTTTAATACAAATAATGAAAACTAATTTATATAAACAATTATATATGTTTCTTATTAATACTATTAAAAAATTAAAACTAGCTCAATATAGTAATATCTTGTATTACTTATTTTCTATGTTTATTGGATTAATAAGCTTTTAAATTATCTAAAGTACATTTAGTGAAAAATATAGTGTATATATCGAAGATGCTTTAAAGTTTTAACAATTATAAAATTTACAGCCTTATATTTTCGTATGTATTTGACAACGATGTGTTTTCCTTGCACTTTTGTTGCTGTTTTTTAATAGTCAAATATAACATTTGAAGAATTTAAGCTTTTTTTGTTTAAGTGTTTAAGTGTTAATGGAAGTTAAAATTTAAGGATTAAAGTATTTTATTATTGTACATGTTAACTTCTATGTGTATTCAAATTTTAAAATCAATACAAATGCAACAGCCCAATGGACTTGTACTCCTTTGGATATCATTATTGGGCTTGCAGATTAAAACTATAAATTACTAATATAGTTATCCTTTTATATCGAAATTATGTAACGTACCTGTTTTATTAGCAACATGAGTAATCAACTCTTAGATTTTACTCCAATATTAATAACATAGTATTTTAATCACCGTTTAATTATTATCATTGCTGACATGTGGGTGACCTATATATCTTTAATGACATGATATGACCAGATATATTTATTGTACTTGAACTTTATTTTTTGATGAAATTCATTTGGAACACTAATTTTATAAGTTGAATTCAACACAAAAGACCGACTGTGGAAAAATTAGGGTAAAGAAGTGTTACAAATTTCAAAAATAAGGACTATATGTATACTTTTAAAATTAGAAGGACGAAAACCACTTATATAAACCACAGTGACAATCTATGAAATTTGTTATTTCAAATAATTTAGTATTGTAAGATTACCTTGTATATCCATGGGGAGAATTAGGAAATTCGATGGGTGTGGGCGAAAAAAATTATTATTTGTTTATTTTACATTTTTGTGGGGGCGAAAAAATTTATTCTTTGTTTCTTTTATATTTTTGTGGGGCGAATTATTATAAAAGTCGTTAATACCTTAAAAAAAATTACGTAATTTGAAATTTCTTGTAGGGCGCTTGCCTACGCTGCCCTCGCCCTGTCTCCGCCCCTGTGTATATCCACAATCTGCATTGATACACATGTTTGGCTATCAACGTTTTCTCTTTTTGCTGCCTCCAAATTGAAATTATGAATTCGTCGTGTTCGATCTTGGCTAACATGGTGGAAATTGGAGTCTTTCCATTTTGATCGCTTTCCGACATTATACGCTCCAGAGATGCATTCTGTAACAGTAGCTTCGCGACATCAGCATGATTTTTGTTAGCTGCCACATGTAAGGCTGTTTTGAACATTTTACGAAACACCATACAACGTATGTATATCACATACGATGATGCGTATATTAATGGAATGTCTTCTCCAGCAGTGTATAGATCGACAATCGTTATAGATTGCTTTGATTTTCAGAATTTGTTTAGAATCCAATGGAGTTTCACTAGGATGTACCAATTTCAAAGCCTTCTTCATTGATCTACAAAAACGATCTCCATTTATAAAACTGGCATCTGGGTTGGAAATCATTTGGAAAATGGAAGCCATGAGGAGTGGGTAATTATGAATGAACTTGGTTTGAGAACTTCATTATGGAGTATCATAACAACTTCATTTTAATAAGAACAGATGATTAATCAGGACAATCTTCATTTTAAACTAGATTAATTAGGAGTTCAAAAGCTACATGTAATTGGAAGGAACGTAGGACTGTCCTTTTTAATCTATTATTATATTACTCCATATATTGTTTAATGTAAAGTGTAATAACCAATCACATTCACATATCACATAATTAATAAATATATATATAATTATTCTGATCTCATAATGATAGAAAGCTATATTTACATTATCTTTTACAATTTAACCAATGGAAACTTAGGATGGCATCGATCATTTTCTTTTCATTTTATCTCATTTGAAACTTTTATTAATCTCCTTTTGAATATGTAAATAATATAAAAATATATTCAAAAAAACAATAGAAACCGTATGGTAAATTCCTTCCCCATCCCGTGGTTCATCTTATTTCTAGAAAGTAGAAACGGTATCCGAACCTCTTTTGCCTCTGTCTCACTCTATTCCAACTTCCAAGATGCTCCACCTTTGTTCTTATTCTTAATTCTTAATTCTTACTCCCTCATTCTCAGTTTATTCACACGTATTTCTATTTTGATATTTATTTAAGAGCACGTTTAGCAGGGAGAAATTTATAGAAATAAAATGAAGTTGAGAAATAAAATGTAAAGAAACAAAATAAAGGAGAAATCTAATAAATTTCATTATTTGGTACCATCAGAGAATTGACACGTGAAATAAGAACAAATTCATTTCTTCTTTGTTACCAAAACACTAGAGAAATGAACATGGATATCAAATAAAGTTGTTTTATTTGTTTACTGGTATTATTTAATTTTTTCATATAACAAAAACTAAGAAATCGAGAAACCAAAAACCAAATAAGCATATCATTTATGGATAAACTTGAAGTGAGCAGCAGCAGTTTTAATGAAGTCATAACCTAATTTCAAAGATCGTGACCCAAATCAATTTGCTAATAATACCATTAAAAATCTGAATTATCTTCATCTATACATAATAAAACAATATCGAAAACTGCATATACAAGAAAAGAATGGGAGGTGATGACATATATGTACGTGATTGGTGTTACAACGAAACACGACGGTGAACAAATGGCGCCGACAACGAGCAGATGACGGTGGCGATGGTGATAACGGGGAGCAGATGATGGTGACGACTGCAAGTAGATGAGGCCGACGATGAGTAGTTGCCATGACGATAATTGTCACTTCAAAGTTCAGATCGCCTGAAAAGAGAGAGAGGGGCAGAGGGCTTGGGACCTAGGTTAGAGTTTGTTTCAATTTTTTTTTTTTGTTTATGTGCTACTCACGTGACTTGGGATTTTATACTTCCTTTTTAGTGTTGCTAGCCAATTTCTCCGTAAAGGGACACGGAGATTTCTTTCTTCACTAATTTAATTTATCCGCTTTTCTTTACAAATGGAGTGGAAATCATTTTGTGAAGGAACGAATTTCCCGAGAAAACGATTTCTCCGCATTTACAATTTCTCTGGTCAACCAAACAAGAGCAATGATGTCATTTCCATTTCTCTCGTTTCATTTGCCTGTGCCAAATAGACCCTAAATAATTATCATCTTTCAAAATTAACCAGTCAAATTATTTAAATTTAAAAAAATTAAATTTTATTAGTGGTCAATAGTAATAAATCTTTCAAAATTAACCAGTCAAATTATTTAAATTTAAAAAGATTAAATTTTATTAGTGGTCAATAGTAATAAATGAATTTTTTTAAATTATATATCTTTTATCTAGTGACAATAATTTTGAAACGGATGGAGTAATTAGTTTCAGTTTCAAAGATAAACACTTATAGTTTCAAGTATTTCAATATTAAGGATTTTAGGTTTGACTTTATTTTAAGAGTAAATTTCATAAATGGTCTATGTGGTTTACACTGATTTACGAAAATCGTCTCTGCACTTCTTTTTTTACCTTTCGATCCAATAACCTTATGTTTTGCATGAAAATGATCTTCATTCATTTAAATTGACTAGAATACTCTTACATTCTTATTTATTCATTTTTATTGATTATTGATGATAAACTATTTTTATTTTTATTTTTATACACACGTATAAACAACAAATAAACTTCTAAACTTCAATATTCATCATCGTCACCTTCATCATCACGCCTTTCCACTTCCACCATCAGCATCAGTCCATCAAGATCACCATCAAACCACCATAACCAATCCTTCTACCACAAAATCTCAATATCAACCCCAATGCCCCACATATGAATAATAGAACCCACAAATCTACATCAGTTACAAACTAATACATTGGACCACACATGGAAAAACGAAGCCAAAACGAGATCGATAAGGAAAACAAAATCGAAACCCATTTGGCTGGAGTTTGTTGTGGCCTCTGGCCGGCATTTTCTACGGCCTTTGGACGGAATTTGTTGCGGCCCAAAGAACTTTGTTCGATCTGTAAGACGATTAGAAAAAATACGAATCTTCGTCGAAGTACATCGCGCCGGAAATTCTGTTTCTTTAGCGCCGCATATTTATTCACGGCGTCGATTTCACGTACTTGAGATCTGCTTGATTATTCTAGATGTCAATTTCACAATCATGATATCAGATCTGCTCGATTATTCTTGGTCGTATATAAGATCTGCTCGATTTTATGTATATAGTGATTGTGACATGGAAGATGATGATGGGTCTGGTAGACCTATTTGAGGGAGGGAAGAAGGTTTGATGGTTTTTTGTTTAAATGATCAAAAAGTTATTTTCTATTATCGATCCATCGATTAATATTGTGAAAATCAATTAAATAAGTTAAAAATGAATAAAATAAGTTTGAAAGGGTATTGTGGTCATTTAAGTAAATGAGGGATTATTTGTAAGCAAAATATAAAGTTATTAGATTGAAAAGGTGGAAAAAATACAATATAGACGAATTTCGTAAATGGATGTAAACTATCTATAAAATTTACTTTTTGTTGGACCCATTGTACTGAATCTAAATCGAATCAATTCGACAATTGAAAGCGCGGAATACAATCAATTGAACAATGCAGGTTAACAATCACACGAAATTAGTCGATTAGCTTTTATATATATCAAGCACAACGAATCAACCAAATACAATCAATATTTCACAGATAGCTTGAATACTCTCTAGGTTCATCAACCCTAGAACTGAACCCGTAAGTCTCTATTTATAGCCAAACCCTAAACAACCTGCAACACAAACTCTGTGTCGCCAAACCGACCTATGCGACACAAGCCTTGTGTCGCTATTGCGACACAAGCTCTGTGTCGCCTAAACAATGACTTCAATTATATATATATATATATATATATATATATATATATATATATATATATATATATATATATATTTAAACAAATAACGTTTTATATCACTGAACAAATTATTACAAACTACTCAGACCTAGACCAACTGACAGACATACAAAACATGTATCAACAAACTCCCCCGTGTCTTCAGCTTGGTCTTCAAAATTTCTTCATTCAGCCTCGGTCTTCTAACACTTCCAACTGGCAGGAAAATTTCCTCCAGCGTGTACTCCTTGAGCTATGCAAATGTTGACAACCTTTTGATATCTCATAGCTTCAGTCTTGAACTCTTGACGATAATCAATCTTCTTGACATGAAGAGCTTCAAGGTCTTTCTTTGTAAGGTTGATCAAGCTCAAAGGATCATACACTCTAATCTTCGATAGTTTGGCTTTCCATAGGTCTTCAGGCTCTGTATCGGAAATATAAACAATCTCTGCTTCGCCTGTATAACCGTCATATGTCCACAGTTGTAGTCTGCTCAAAAAGTCAACTGGGAGCTTTTCCAGAGGAACAAACTTTAAAGTCTTTGGAGATTTATATACAATCTTAACCCAGGACTTGTTGGTAAACGGATGCATCTTGTTTCGGTAAATGTACCTTGTCCCCAGATTCAGTCTCAAAAGATAAAACACTTTAGTGTTGACCTCTTTCCTCAAAATTCTTTGTAATTGATTGGCTAACTCGTTGTTCGTGGGATTAATAATGTTCAGTTGCGCCAAGTGCAGTATCTCACAATAAGGTAGTGTGCTTAACACTTTAAAATTCACGGTGAAATACTGCATCCCATCTTTCCTCTTGATAACGATCACTTTATTCACTTCATCAAACTTCCAACTAATAATTTGACCCTTAAAGCGTTTGCTGCTGATTTTGTAGAACTTGCAAGTCTTTGACAGATTTGGCTCAGCAGCAGTGGAAGTAGATGTTTCAGTCGTAGCCGGAGCAGGAGTGGAAGTTGCAGCTTGTTCTTCCTCAATAACCTCCTCTGTATCAGAAATCTCCATCTCCTCTCCCAAATTTACTTCGTTAGCATTCACGAAATCTTCGTGAACATTCTCTTCTTCAACATCAACCTCTTCCTCATCATAAACAAACTCCTCATTATCATTCTCTATATCTTCTTCATTTATTAGACTTTGTAGATACTCAAGATTGGCTTCGGAGTAATCTACATTTAGGGCAATTGGTTGTCCTAGTATTGGTGCAGAAGACGCGAAATAATCTAAAGAGATATTTTCATTGATAGAATCATTGTTTACATTATCATTGGGAGTCCTAGGTGATGTTTCTAAGGCACTAGGGCCTGACTCCCCCGTAACATTAGCTAGGGCTTCCAATTCTAAAATTCTACTTTTCAACTCTGGAACCCTAGCAGCAGAATTCTCCAACTCTGAAATTCTTGCAGCTTGAACTTGAATAACAGCGGATTGATCAGCCAACTGCTTGTTCATTATGTCAAGAAGAGCCATTATATGATCTAGCGTTGGCGGTTGTGGCTGAGAAGTTGGTGGAGCTGTAGAGCGAGCGCGATCTAAAGATGGCTCGTTGATAACAACGTGAGCGCGTTTGCGTTTTGTGATCGGAGGCTCTAGCTCATAGTCTGAATCTGGGTCCTCATGAGGACGCTTGCCAGTGTTCTTTGGAATGTGGACTCGTCCCTGACGTATACGGCGCTGAATACGCTCATAACGTTTGTAATCTAGGTTACGCAGGCGGTCACACGTTCTGGTATCAGGGACATCCCCTTCAGAATCGGTTGGGGTGTCGTTCGGATCCACAGAGACAGTATCATCCGAGTCCGGATCAGCAGCAGTCTCGTCAACTGTACCAAAATTTTCAATATCCACTAACACATTTTGCAGTGGCACGGTCTCTCCTTCCTCAAAAATAGGAATATTTACAAAAGCCTCAGCATCGGCAGTTGGCGGCGGAGGAGCAACCGGATCTTCAAAATCATCATTAGCTGGAGGGACATAACCCCCATTCACTATATGGCCGAACAACGGCACATCTGGCGGAGCTGCAACTCCTTTACCATAAGAGCTGCAGATAGCAAAAATCCGCAAATTCATATGCGTTTGGCGGAAAGTTGCGTTAGGATTCACCGAAAGATCTGGTAATAAATGGTTGATCAGCAATTGGATAAACCTTGGGTACATGACCCATTTGTCATTGTCAGCTTTGGCATTTTCCACCATTTCACGGATTAGATATCCGGAAAAATTGTACGGTTTATTGTAGACCAGGGCCAGCATGGCGGAGACTGTTATCATACCTTTGCCCTTGAAGAATTTCATCAAACACAAGTGAGGATGTTGAGAAATTAAAAAGTTTTCTTTTAAGGTTAATTATTTCTGACTGTGAGTCAGCAAGTTCCTTTCTAAGATCAGCTAGTAATTTAAAATAACTATTAATTGCATCCTGTTGACTAAAATTTTTAGCTTTTAGTTCCTTTCGGTCAGAAAATGCAGCATCTAGTTTCTTATCAAAAGCTTTTTCATTATCTTTTAGGATCTTATTAGCCTTAGCAAGTTTTTCTAATTCAGTATTCAGGCGTTGATTATCCTCGGAGTATCTATTAATTTTACCAGTTAATATAATGCATGGTATACAAGAGAATGGTTCTTCAATGGGTACCTCATGCACACTGGAGATTTCAGCCATAAGAGCACTGTTTTGTTCATCATCTGCTTCTTCACTCCAATCATACGCCTCTTCATTTTGAATAAGAAGAGCATTCAAAACAGGCGTTTTCTCTGGAGTACTCGGAGATGGTCTTGTGTAGGCGGATGGTTTTGAGAAGCCAGAAGCAGGATGCTTTGCCTTCTCACATTCCCTAGCGAAGTGCCCAAGATTTTGGCAGTTGTAGCACTTCACCTTACTTTTATCAAAACCCAGACCGGTATCACTATCATCATCCAGATTCTTTCTCATAGTCTTCTTTAAATATTTCTTTGCTCTCCTGGTTAGCATAGCAAAGTTCCAACGCAGATCCATCCTTTCAAGATCATCAGGATCTATCTGTTCAAAGTCCCTCCCAGTAAGATCAATTGTGCTTGTCTTCTCTGAAAGGAAACTGTCATAAGCACTAAGAAATGCTTGAAAAACAGCAGCATTCTCTTCAGTATCGGGAGAAACTGGAGTATTTGAAGAGTATGATGTTCTTCCTACGGAAAGTGTAGCTGATTTAGTAGGTGATGCAGAAGCCACACCAGATCCACCATATAATAATGCCACACCAGTAGTGGGAGACGAACTTCCATACAAGCTTGGTTCTTGAACCTGTGCACTCGACTTTGTTTCTTTTCGCTGCATATCTAGTGCATAAGCTTGTAATCTTCCAACAAGATCATCTAACAAAAGACTCATCACTCTTTCATCTTCCTCCATCATCATTACACGATGATTTCATTTCTTAGGCAAAGCGCCTAAGAGTTTCTTGTTCACATCCTGAGTAGTTAAAGTCACACCTCCATCAGTCAACTCACTTACCAGATGTGAGTAGCGAATAAACAATGCATTAACGGATTCATTTGGCAATATGTCAAACAATTCATATTGCTTTTTAATAAGTGCAAGTTTACTCGTTTAATATCTCTCATTTCCACCACACCGTTGTTCAATGGCCTTCCACAAATCAAAAGCAATGTCATAGTGTTTGAACATTTTCAGAACATCAGCTGACATGCTCATTGTGATCGCTGAATGAACTTTTCTCTCCAAATCGCAAGCCTTTTTCTCATCCGGAGTCAAAGATCGAATAGGTTTTGGCAGAGGGTTGATAGAATTGAATTGGCCATCAGATGGTGGATGTACATAACGCTCCAGCAGAGGAATTAACATATCAGGATCATTATATGAAATGAAAGCTACAAAGCGTTGCCTCCATTCCACATAATCAGTGTTTGCAGTAAATAGTGGAGGTTTGTTTGTGCTTCCAACTTCATTACTATGCTGTAATAGCTGAGTAAAGCTTTGAAAATACATTGTATTACCTGCACACTAGACAAAACACACAAAAAAAAATTATTTTTCAAATATTAAACAACGACACTAAGATTGTGTTGCAGACAAATGGCGACACTAAGATTAGTGTCGCTAACCTGCAAAAACAAGTTAGAACAGATGCGACACAAAGGTAATGTCGCAAGCAGAGACAAATGGCGACACAAGGGGTAGTGTCGCAATAAAAGCAACTGGCGACACAAGGGTTGTGTCGCAAGCAGTGAATAAATGAAAAAGTCCAAATGCGACACAAAGGTTATGTCGCTATCCAATGTCGCTGTCCAATGTCTCAAGTTTATGTCGCACCCAATGTCGCAATGGTAATGTCGCAGATAACCCTAATGCGACACAGAGTGATTGTGTCGCACAAATAGCTTATGTCGCTAAAACCCTAGTGGCAACAGAGAGGTTGTGTCGCTATGCTGCGAACTCAGCCGCACTTAAACCCCAAAATTCGAATATTTTCGTAAACCCCACGAAAATTAACGACCTGCAATCGAACGAACCTTCAATGATCTTTCAGAAAAACCAGATTTCAAGTTTTTACCACGTCTAATCAAGAGTAATTGCCAAAAAGTATGTGACTTAACCCGAAAAACGCACAAAATCGATTCAATACCACAAAATCTAACGATTTTGGCTCTGATACCACTTGTTGGACCCTTTGTACTGGATCTAAATCGAATCAATTCAACAATTGAAAGCGCCGAATACAATCAATTGAACAATGCACGTTAACAATCACACGAAACTAGTCGATTAGCTTTTATATATATCAAGCACAACGAATCAACCAAATACAATCAATACCTCACCGATAGCTTGAATACTCTCTAGGTTCGTCAACCCTAGAACTGAACCCGTAAGTCTCTATTTATAGCCAAACCCTAAACAACCTGCAACACAAGCTCTGTGTTGCCAAACCGACGTATGCGACACAAGCCCTGTGTCGCTATTCCTGTGTCGCTATTCCTGTGTCGCCTAAACAGTGACTTCAATTATATATATTTAAACAAATAACGTTTTATATCACTGAACAAATTATTACAAACTACTCAGACCTAGACCAACTGACAGACAAACAAAACATGTATCAACACTTTTATTTAAATACTAGTTTTACGGGCCCGTGCGATGCACGACAATTTAAAGCATACAATTTGTATTCCTATTAATTTAACCAAATCAATTATTTATTAAGCAATTTGTTAAATAAAATTGTATTTAGTACGTATTATAAAAACAACGTTAGATGTTAATCGTAATATGATAAATATTATATACAAAGTTCATATTTTTACACTAATAAGATCATAACTAAATATATATCAAGTTATTTTTTGATATTTTATTTTCTAATTATAATAATAATAATAATAATAATAATAATAATGATAAAGTAATAATATTAATTAAATAATTTATAGGACTTTGTTTTCGTATGTGACTCCTCTTTTCATATTATTATAATATATATATAGCATTTATGTTTATTATTTATTAATTATTATAAAATATTAAAACAATAATATAATATTAATTAAATAATTTGTTAACTGAAATTAAAAGATTGACACGTGGTATTCGTGTTTACGTGACAAATTATGTAACTTTCTTTTATACTCCTTTAGAATATATATATATATATATATATATATATATATATATATATATATATATACTAGATGCAAACCCGTACGATGTACGGAAATCTCAAATTTACAATATTTAATTTTATGGTACATCAAAAGAAGATTATCTACGTCGAACTTTTTTAGAAAAGTAAATAAATTTAGATATCAAGTGTATTATCAATTGAATAATGTAAATACATAATACAAACATAAATAATCAAGAAAATTCACCAATATAATTATTAAAATATATTCTAAACATAATAAAACTACACACGACAATAATAATTAATAGATAATTATTAATAAATTAATTATTATAAACATATCCTTATTTAATAATAATTTGACAATTGTGATAATAAATTATGGTTATCCTAAATTATTTAAAATATAATTAAGTTATTAATTTAAAAATTATAAGAAATTGCCACGTAGAATTTTATGTCAAATGGCAAGTTGTGAAGCTTTCTTTTATACTCTTTTAGTATATATATATATATACACTGTGTACCTAGATTGGGCTCAAATCCAAACAGAAACACAATTAAAATGGGATTTGGCCTCAAAAGTGAACATGAGAATCACAATGGTCTAAGACCATCTCGAGTGCATCGAATTTTTCTTGAACTTAAAGCACTGTCACATCAGCATTTTACCTTTTCACTAAAAATTTCTACAATGCATTGAACCTTACACTTTTTATTAGACTGACATATCATCGTACTATTTTTAATAATTACAATTTATTCTTCATATTTATATCAACTTATATATGTTAAATAATAAATAACTAAACAGTATGGTAACACTATGACAGAATAATGAATATTGCTAGAAATCCTCGTAAAACAAGTAAGCGAGATCTTTGTAAATTGTTTTTAACTACAATAAAAAAAATGTAATAATAACAAAACAGAAAAAGATAAAAAGAAAAAAAAGATAAACAAACTTGACGTGTTAATGTGAATAATTTAATCCTCTTGTTCAGCTCTTTAAAAATGCAATAGAATTCTTATTGGGCTTCCTATTTTCATGTGATATGTGGGTTTCGGCCCCACTACTCCATTTTAATACGCGTGTGTACAGACACAGATGTATCTTAATACGTTTGACTACCTGACATCTCTACAATAGTATTACACGGAGCCATGTCATTTTTATTTATTCATTACACTTTGACAACTAGACCTATTGTAGATGCTCTAAGAGGGTAATCCTGCCCACTTAGTCCACAGTTGACTAATCCTGATGCATTACAATACAAATATTTAGCTGTCATGTTTTTGTGACAACATTGTTTGATAATACATAATGCATCATAGTTCAATAAAGAATACTGTATCATTGTTTCATAAACAAATACTGCAGTGCATCATCGTTTAGTAAAAATACTGCATCGTAAACAGAAGTTAGGTGTATTAGACATTAGTATTAGGTTAATGGACCCTAAACCCATTATTAGTCTAGGGTCTACTAATCTAATACTAATGTCTAATAAGGCGATCCTAAACATGACAAATTCATAATTTAGTAAAAGAACCTAATTAAGAAACCACATGTTAATCGAAAGAATAGAATAAGATCATTAGCATTATAGAAGTTTCACCGTATCACTATTAGATAAACATTACCTAAAGATAACTGGAGTAACAAATATATTCTCTAATGGTCACACATGATACTTTCCTGCTCATCAACTACAGAAGCCGTGAAGGCCGTAAGGATAATAAAAATGGTGATGAAGCATAAAAAGATTGCCAAAGTAAGGTACAATGATATCACACGTGACACCAACGACTATCACACGTGACACCAACGACTATCACATATGACACCAACGACTATCACATATGACACCAATGACTATCACACGTGACACCAACGACTATCACACGTGATACTAATATTGTACAATTTGTAAAATCCATAAAAAAAAGTCGTTAAAAGTATATCATGTGAGATGTCTAATCGAAAAGGAAAATATGATGATTTTTATGGTGCAACTTTAATAATTTTTCAATGGGTAATTCTTAAGATAATTAATTTTTAAAAACATGGTAAAAAGTGAGTTTTGTGACACATGACACATTATTATTGGTTTCCTTTATTGTCACCAAAATTCTCATTCTCATTTGAACCTCACTTTTAAAACTTATAATATCCCCACAAATAATCATATAGCTTTGATTGATTTATCAAAAAAAATTGGTAGATACATTACAGGGTAATGATTTTATTAAGTTAAAATGGATATATTAAATATTTATACGGTTTAAGGATGGAAAATATGTAATTTTCTTAAGACTAAAAATAAACTTTCGGGTTTACCACTTTATCATGTGTTCATACGTTCACTGTGTATGACATCTGCATTATTAAATTATAAATTTTTATTTACAACTCTACATAAATTTTATTATTTAGTACTTATATATTTGAAAAATATTAGAATATTAGATTAGATTAGATTAGATAGACTAATTAATAATAATTTAATAATTAAGGTCGTTCAAATGTTTGGTTGAATGTTCTTGAGTTCCACATCACTAATGTCAACCATTAATGGTACCTGGATTGGGCTCAAATCCAAACAAAAGCTCGGCCCAACCATTAACGGTCTAACTCTAAGAGGGTAACCGGCCCGCTATGTCCACAATTGACTAATGTATTGTGAACAACTTGTAAGTTGTAACCTTGATTACACCCTCCACGAGTCCACGTTCCCGTATCGAAGAGAAATGACATGAATAAACATAAACATTTTCTAATATGGTTAACCTCCATAAAAAAACTCAGTGAACACAATGTGATATTTCTTCTTTTCGATTCTCTTCTTTCAAAAAAATAACTCGGAAGAAGAATCATGATACGATTAAACGCATATTGCAGCTTACACTTGTAATTTTTTGTAAAGAATAGTATTCTAGGGAACACGTATCGAACATCATGGCTTCACTCGTAACATTTATATTGTGCCTTTGAATCATATAACTTTACGCCATTAGGTACATTATAATCAAATACACGACACGTATTATTTATAGATCTTAGTCTATTTTGAAGTGTTTCCATTATATTTTAAATATTAATCAAGAAGATAACAAATTACAAAATAGATTTAAATAAGTTCATGGGCAAAGCATGAATCATGCCATTGAGTTTGTTTTTTAAATTGCTATCCGTACATAATCATGTATTATTACCAATCGAGCATATCTCAAGTGGTACCACCACCTCAAACGCCCAGACTTTACATGTATGACATATAGGTCAGGGGTTCGAATCTGTTTCTCAACATATGTGGTTGATTTGTGGACAAGTGATTTACCCGGCGTTGATACTCCTTGCGGGTGGGGCGGACGCGTACCATTGAAATATGGTACGGAGGTCGAGGTACCCTCCAAATTACCATTTTTTATATTATTATTTGGAAAATATATCTTTATAAAGTATCTACTTTTTGTTGTGTTATTAGGATAGGATGACAGGGGTACAACAATAATATTCAATAGACTATCTTATTAATTTGGCCAGATCTCCCAAGACAACCACCGGTGGACCTTCCAAAGTGTCATTTGCAATGAAAATGTGTAATCACTACTTCACTAGGTTCACATTTTTGACATTAAACCATAACACAAAGATATTTCTATGTTCAGACTATTCGCGGAATATGGACCAATTTTGTACTTAATTTGATGTATACGATTTAACCGGTATTCATGTGATCATAGATAATATATCATGTTATCTAATTCCCATTATCAATAGGATTCTTAGTAAGAGATGAGATCATTAGAGTACAAAAATTATTTAAAGTATGAGAGAACCAATGAGATTGTGACATGTGTAAAAAAACTCATTTACCCCCATCTTTTTTAAAATTAATTATCTCACAAACGGCAAATCGAAAAATTATAAAAATTGCACCATAAAATTCAGCGTTTTCTCCTCTTCGATTAGACATCTCAAAAGGTAAAAACGGATGGTATAAATTTAGGAAGACTTTTCCCGCCGGATCTCTTGCAGGAAAGTGATAATCTATCGTGTATTGGTAATTTGTAAAACCCACCCAAAAAACGAAAAAAAACTCGTCGAAAGTATACCTTTTGAGATGTCTAATCGAAGAGGAGACAACGCTGAATTTTATGGTGCAATTTTTATAATTTTTCGATTTGCCGTTTGTGAGATAATTAATTTTTAAGATCTTGAGGATAAATGAATTTTTATACTTGTGGCGCATTTTTATTAAAATATGTTGTATTCTAACGATCAATAGCACTCTTAGTAATAGGACTACAATTCATGATAATTGAGATTGAAGTCGATTTCAAATATGCTGACACCTATACCTCACTTCATTGTCAAAATCATTTGACTCTTTGTAGCATCTCAAAAACTTCAATTTCAATCATTTTTATCACGATTAATCTTTATGCGATCCACTAATTCATCTGTCATAATTAAGAATCCCATCAAGATCATCACCCCGTCAAGAATGTAACATGGTAACCACGTTCAACGAATTACTTAACCCTAATCACTTTATATAGTCTTTTTCAATACGAGAACACGTTGTGCATTATAACACATGTCAATGTACGACTCAATCAAAATCTTATATAGTTTATCATGCACAAAATTAATACGCGTAATTAACACGATAATCTTTACTAATCATTAATCCCATCAAAAACCAAAAATTAACTATTAAACAACTTGTTATTGAAAGTGAATTTGAGAAGAAAAAATGTTTAAGAAAAGAAAATGATTCCCTCCTTTTTTTTACAAGTTGTTATCACCTTGTCACATTACACGTCACACAAACCGTTTACTTTGATGCTGACAAAAAATAAAAATTTAAAAAATTAACACTGTTACTGTTCTTCCATCATCAAACATTATATACAATTATTCCCCAATACAATTATTAATTAAATAATTCCAAACCCATCTTTTCTAACAATTTAGATTAGATTTCATTCGTATCAAAAATCACACTATCAAAGTTTTATTCTTTTTCTTTTTTAATTATAGTAAGATGGAAATTGATCATATGGATGAAAACCCAAATTGGCTGTTTGATTATGGATTGATGGAAGATATCTCCGCCGCTCATTTCACCGCTCCGGCGCCGCCTTCTGCCGGTGGTTTTACGTGGCCATCGCCACCTGGTTTCACCTGCTCAGTTTCAATACCTGCTGTGAGGTTAGTTGGTTGTGTTTTGTTTTTCAGTAAATATTTTGTTATTTTTATGCCAACTGATTATTAGGCTAACTAGTGTAAAGTTAGATTTTATGAATTCAGAGGTAAAGGGTCAACAGCAGCTAATTTATTTATGAGCAATTAAAAAGAAAAAGAATTTTTTTTTTGAAATGTTTATCAGTATAAATAAAAAGTGCTGAAATTGGATTTTAAAATAAAAAGTTATTGAAAAAAGAAAACCCACCTTTCTATATAACTAATTAACTACAACTATACTTTTGAAAACCAACTTTTCTAGTATTTCAAGTATTCGATTTTGTAAGGATACAAAATTCATCATATTTTCTAAATTGGAAATTGAACACATTTTCTATAAAATTATCAGTACTTTTTCATATAACATAGATGAAAAGTTACAGAAATTTAAGAAAAATAGAGATGAAGATTATGGAAAATTTTGCAACTAAACGCGTTGTATGTTTTTGAACTTTGAGAAAATGTTATGTGATGTTGGCGACCTCGTGTGAGACAAAGTGTAAGCATGGACCATGAGAAGTGACACCTATATGGATAAGTTGTACAAAATATTCAGGATTTTCTGTAGGATACTGCCATACTGGACAGGTCCCCTGCACTTTTTTTTGGTTACCGCCACAAAATAAACAACAACATCATTGTTAAGAACATCACTACCGCTGTTAACAGTAACAGTCACACCAACACGCTTGACTACACAAATAAGCGTAGTCCCCACAAGTGGCGATCTAAGATGTCATAGGACAAAAGCATGCTAGATGGGTCGGTTTCTATCACTGACAAAAGACAGAATAGTTTTTGAAGCTTGGTTAATAGTAGAATAGTTTTCCTAGGGACATATACTTGGACGATTATTAAGAGACTACATTTGCAGGGTTGAAAGTCTTCAAAAATCAAACCCATGCATTAAATAGTGAAATATCACACTAAGATGATGTGGAACTTAAACACCAAGACTTGTATCAGTTACTATAATTGAGTGGTAAACATGTGGTCATTGTGCTATTTTACCAAATGAGATTCTTAACTTTTGGCTTCTTATGCTATAATTTTTATTTTCTTATTAACTTTTATGTTGGTAGTTGTGGCATAGTGAACCAATCATTTTCTTGATTTGAGGCTCATTACTTGATTGTTATTGGTTGTTCCTACAGTACTGAAATTGAAAGCTCGTTTATCGATTTTGAGGGACTTAAGGAGGCAGGATCAAGGAAACGGTAAACATCCCTTCCTTTTTCTTCCTGCTATCGAGAGATCGTTAATGTATATAAGTCCTAAAGAACTTTATGGAATTTACTCTTCTACGTGAATCCATTTGCAAGTATTCGAATTAGATGTGATAATCTCGACCCCTTTGCTCATGGGTAGGTCGATTTGGGTTATGTTTAATCTCAATAGCATTAAAATTTGAAAACTTTATCCGAAATGGGTCACATGGGGCGAAAGTGACCAAAAGTGTATTTATAATGCATATAACTTGCTAAATATGGGTCAAATGGGCCGAAAGTTGCCATAATTGTTTTCTTAATTCTTATGCATTAAACCTCTTGATATTATTTATTTAATCATATAAAGTAATATTGTTATCGTAATAATATTGCTTTTTCTAATCATATATAACACATTAATTAGTTATACAAGTTTAAAAAATGACCCTGGCCCATTTTATCTGGTACAAAACTACCCATTTTAACCAGTTAGCCAACCCGCCCATCTTGTCACCTGTAATCCCAATTAACACTTGTACAGTATAAACTTGCAGGTTGAAGTCTGAAACTATCAATGTATGTGGATCCAAAGCTGGCCGCGAGAAATTGCGTAGAGATAGGATGAATGAGAGGCATGTATTTATTACTCTTTACACTCATACCTCAACTTAAAATGTTGAACTTTGACATTAATATTTGAGAATCATTTCAAAGGTTCTTGGAACTGGGCTCGATCCTGGAGCATGGGAGACCACCAAAAACAGATAAGACTGCTATTCTGAGTGATGCTATTCGAATGATAATGCAGCTACGAAGCGAAACAGAGAGGCTCAATGAGTCAAATGTGGATTTGCAGGAGAAAATTAAGGAATTAAAGGTGGGTCCTTCATTTACCTGTTTGATTAGTATTATCCCATAAGTTTCCGACACAAAAAATTAAATACATCAAGTTCATTCAAGTTACCAATATTTTCTGGTGACATGACACATGGCAGTCATATAAGTTGCTAGTATCCACCACTTCATCAATGAGGTCTGATACATAAAAATAGCAATAATTGAATATGTGATACATATAATAGAAACATTTCAATCTATATACATACAATAGAACGTTAACTAAAGTTTGACACATTTTTAGATATTTAACCCGAGAATTATTACTTGTAATGACTTGTTATGATTATTCTGTACCCAATTGATAGGCTGAGAAGAACGAACTTCGTGATGAGAAGCAGCGGCTAAAAAATGAGAAAGACAAGCTGGAACAACAAGTCAAAACCATGAACGTTCAACCAAGCTATCTTGCACATCCCACGGCAATGCGAGCCACATTTGCTGCACAAGAACAAACTGCTGGAAACAAGTTGATGCCATTTGTCGGTTACCCTGGTGTCGCCATGTGGCAATTCATGCCGTCTTCTGTGGTTGACACGTCACAGGATCACGTCCTTAGGCCTCCAGTTGCATAATCATGGGAGTCTTATGGTGTGGTTGCTTTTCTTCCTCCTTAAATTTGTGCATGATACTATGATACACTCAGTTGTTCTTGATTCTGTGGGGCTTGAAGAAGTTTGTGATATAATAATGCATACAAATGGTGAATCATTTCGCCTTTCCTGCTACATTGATGTAATATAAATCCAAATTACCCTCTGTTTTGTAGTGTAATCATATTTTGAGGTCAGATACTATCCAAGGTCCGGCTGTTTTGACCCATTTACTTGTAAATGAGGTAATTTGGTTATGGTTTATCCTTAACAGGCGAAGTTAAAAAATTAAGGGAAACGGGTTGAACAGGTAAGTTGGGTTGAAATTCGGCCAAAGCATATCAGCTAACTTGTGTAATAAGTTTTGAAATCATATTTTACGCATTAACCATGCCTAAAACTTGATTAAAAAAAATGTAAACAGGTAAATCCCACCCCGCCCGTTTTCCCACTTCTACTTGATTGAAATATGTAAATGGGTGAACCAGACCCAAACAGTTGCTCAACCTGCCCATTTCACAACCTTCTGAAACGATGTACCTCTATTAATATTATTTGCCTTGGTTTTTCATGCCTCTATTATCTCATTTATTTATAAATAGATGAATATGTTACAACTGCACAAACGAAGCAACAGACACATGGTTTTGTTACAAGGTAACAAATTATAGAATTCAAACAAACAAAAAACCTCGAATGCATTTTAAAAGACTTCTTAAATTTACAACAGCAGCACCACGAGGAGCCCAAAACCGAGTATAGAACCAGCAGTCATCTTTATGTTTATAGCCGATGAAGGAGGGTTTACAATCACACCGGTAGGGGGTGGTGGTGGTGAACGTGTTGTTGGCCCATTTGTGGGTGGAGTAGGGGATGAAGGAGTGGGGGTTGAAGGAGTGGGGGTTGAAGGTGGGCCAGATGCTGCTGATACTACATCAATCTCAACCTTCATTCCCTGGTTACAATGTCCGGCTGTACCACAGATAAAATATCTTTTTCCTGCAGCCGTAAGTGGGATTGTTGTTGGGCTAGTGGTGGCAGTTGAAAGAGGACTCCTGGTTCCACAAGAATCGTAGTTTGCCTTAGTGACTTCAAGGACATCATGGTTAGATGCGTACTGGAAAACTGCAACAGTTGAAGACTATTGTTAGAAACTATGACAATGGCTATACCATGGGAATGATAGAAGTTTGCAAGATGGTAATGGGTCACGTTGTAGTACGGGTCAAAACGGGTTGGGTCAGTTTGACCCACAAGCATTTCTTTTCACCTTTTGTTTTCTTTTTTTGTTTTTTTTTTTTTATTCTTCTTGTAAATAACTAATGCTAATTGATGTATGATAATTAGAGAAAAGGAAAAAAGAAAGACATTATTATTGCAATAACAATCTGGATCTCTGAATAACAAAGATTTAGGATGTATGCATTATAAGTAGACTTCAGGTGACTTTCGACGTATCTCACTCGTTCCCAGTTTAGTTGAAACGGTTTGATACGTTTGATCAGATAAAACAAACTTTAAAACAACACGTTCATAAGTAAATGAGTGGAAGTTGCTACACTAGTTTTTGTGCAAAACTAAAGAGTGTTATAGAGATAAATTTATTACCTAGATTATCGCCTACTGAAAATTTTTGGGAAGAAGCCCACGACCCAAGATTAGTCACCTGGTCCCACCCTCCTGGAGATCCAACAGTGTGATCCACTGCCACGGCTACATCTAGGAGCATCGTTGTAGCAACTAACACCATTAGTATCCTCATAATCGACACTTTAGCCATTGCCTTTACTTGAGAAAACTAGTTGATTTTCAAGAAAGTACTTGGGTATGATATTTTGCCTAGACGTAAACCATCTATTTATAGAAAGGTACAAAGGAGAAGAATGAACCCTTCAAGAGTTGTTTATTGCTCCACATTTTCGTTGAAGTTTTCATTGTTTCATTATTCAAATGGTGTTAGTTGAAGATTAAGATTAGATGGTGGTGTCATACTGGTGTTGATTTGGTAGATGAAAGATGAACTAGTTGACTTTTCTTGTCATATATGAAATGTTTGTTGACTTGGCTGGTAGGAACATGTTTAGTTGACTATTTCTTATCAAATTAGTATAATGAAACATTAGGTGAAGATGCAGTTTTTTGGATACCTTAGTTGCCATTTAGGATTTCAAATGCGACAGGATAATCTTGTTTTAACAACCACCTTAACTGTATGAATATGCATGTAAAGAAGGGACAACTACATTTGGATGTACAAGAAATTCATAAAACTGTCGACTATAATCGAATTGCATACAAGTATCGAGTTTTATTGACCGACATAGTGTTCGTTCAACGCAAGATGGTTTGTGTAATTCAATTTGAGATGAATCTTGAATGTTATAATACTACTTCTAGGCTTCTTGTGGTTGTTATATATGTGTTTAAGTATATAACTTGAAGATGGGAGAGCAAAATGCTAGATAATAATTATAAAGTGCATATTTGGATGTTGAATATAAATACAAAGAAAGTATAAAAGAGACGAGTTAAAAGATTGGCAATATACAAATTTTGTTCAAACATGAAAGTAAGGTTCAAGGATTTGTACCTCGACGTAGTCTGGAATTATTTATCAAATACGAACAAGTACTAGAGTTATCATTTTGCTATACAATAAAAATATAAAGTTAAAGCAGTATTGTTTATCAACAAAGTTTCAGTTGCACATGATGTTCTCTTGCATCATTAAAAGTCTAAATGATATTCAAACGAAAAGTCTAAATATTATATTATATAAAAAAATTAGATAATTACTAATTATAAACAAAGTTATCATCCATCATGTTACACGGTTTTTTTACAATTTATTGATCGGTTAATTCGTAAATCCACATTAATAATCAAATTTCTTAAAAGTAAAGAACTATATAGGTCAATAAAAATATTATACTAATAAACTAATTTCTACCAACAATTTATATTATCATATTATAATGATGATGATGATGATACAATTATATAAACTAAAACGATAACTGATTTGTGATCACTTAACAATACTTGATTCAAAATCAAGAAAATTACTATCAAATTCAACAAATCCATCAGTTTATCGATATCCGCCCCTACTCTTGACGCCACCTGCTTCAATGACTGCTTATTGGTGGACAAATATTTTGGAAGCAGCCTTGAGAAAATATTAAATATTATAAATATAAGCTTTTAATAATAAAATTATTTAAAAAATGAGATACTTTCTTTCACAACCCAACTTTATATTTTTAAAAATTATAAATTAGAAGTTAGAACACTTGCACCCTTTTTAAGCCTTTTCAATTTTGACTTGTTATGTTTTATTCTTTTCTCTCTCTCCTTTTTTTTCCCTTTTCACTGCGAGTAGTACTCCTTGTATCTTTCTAATTTTACCTAGTTTAACATTGTTCACGAAATGACTTGTATCAACCACATCATTTTGTGAAAGTTTCTTTCTAAATTCGTCAATTTAACTGATAGTTTTATTGAAGAAATACACAAAGAAATTTCATAAAACATTTTAAACCATATAAATAACTTGATAAAGATCATCAATATGATCAATCAACATCAATATTAGTATACAACTATACATTATATATATACCTCAAGTGAGGGAAAATTCATATGCTTCGACAGTTTTGAGCCAGTGTCATTCGATGCATCGATGTTTTTTGTTTCTTCATTCAATTCTTCTGTTGATGGTGAGAACCTTAAAAAACATACCAACACAAAAAACTCCATTCTTCTGTTCATCTTTATAGGTATTTTTCAATCGTACTACACTAAATACTTGTACTTAACCATATGTACTTCTAACGGAATTGCCTAGTCATCATACTATTATTATTATTATTATTATTGTCTTATCTTATAAATTATAATTGACACGAAGGTAACCTTTTGTTGTTTACCCAAACCCTTGGTGATTCTGTTAGGGTTAACATAAATCGAATGTTTATATATGTAGAAGTTCAAAGGTAAAAATTAAGACGAATTAACAAAAATAAAAATGAAATATTGTGTAATTATTGATTATAGAAATTAACTATCAAAATTATTAATAATAACTGAAACTAACTTTTAATATGTTTATATTTCTAGTAATATTTTACCTGACACATCCTATTTGTTTTCAATTTTGAGGTAATATAATTATTAGAATTATGAGAAAATTGAGAGTTAATTTATGTTTTAGATAATTTTTCCCAACAAATTATATACCAATTTTATTTAAATGGTTAAATAAGTTTGGTACTTACGCATAGAGATGAGCAAGGACTGGTTAAAATCAGTTTTCAATCCAGTTCAAAACAGTTCATTTTTTTTATGAAAATAAAAAATCAATCATAAAAAAGACTGGACCGATTTTAGACCAGTTTTTTTTCAAATTTGCCAGTTTTTTAAGGACTGGCAGTCCAGTTTCAAACCAATTTCAGTTCAGTCCAGTCTTTTTCTTTTCCTGATCTACTCTATTGCCAAAAGTTTAAAATTCAAATCACATTAGTATTAACATTGATATTATAATTTTAATTTTTCTATACCTACTTTAAATTGAACATGCAAACTATATTTCTACATTATAATACATGAAGTGTTTTAATGCTAATTTGTAAACGTGAAGAAAATGATGATGAAAATATATGAATGGTTTTGAGTCAAATATATAAAGCTCGAACTCGACTTGTTTGATATTTACAAGCTCGACTTGAGTTCGGCTCGTTTATAATAATATAGTTTAATTTTTATTATTATTTTAGTTATAATATAAATTTTTTTAAAAATAAGTATATATAATAGATCATAGTACTATTATTTTACATATTATATATAAGCATTTTTATAATGTAATTATATACGGAGTATTACATTATTACGGTATATAATCGATTAGGCTTGCGGGCCTGTTCAAGTTCGATGTAAGAAGCTCGAACTCAAGCTCATTTAGCTCAGCTCAACTCGAGTTTTTAACGAGTCGAGATCGAGTAGCTCACGAGTAGCTTGACTTATTTACACCTCTAGAAATACAAACGAGTGAACGATATATAAGCCTAATTAGGTAAACCTAAAAATAGACATAACTCCCTTATTGGTGGAATATTTTCTCTTTGATTTCCTAATTGGTGGAATACGAAACAAGTCATATCCTTTCTATTAGGTTCATATTTAGGCTTATTTAGTTAGGTCTATCTATCATTTTTCAATACATAAATGCATAAAATTAATTACATTGGAAAACTTTTAAAAATTTTACAAAATTATTTAGGATTGTTTTCGGTCTTTTACCAGTTTTGGACTGATTTCAGTCTTTTTAAGACCGCTTTCAGTCTTTAACTGGTTTCAGTCCAGTTCAGGGTCAGTTTTTTTGGACTGAAATCAGTTTCGGTCCAGACTGATTTCAGTTCAGTTTTTAACCGGTCTTTCGCATGAAAGTAGGACTGAATTAGGACCGGTGGACAGTCCTAGGACTCGATCAGTTTTTTTCCAGTCCAGTCTTTTTAGGACCGGTTTCAGTTCAGTTCAAAACCGATTTCAATTTTTAGATTATTTTGCTCATCTCTACACGCGCACGTGCGCACATGCTACACATGAAACCCCGTCTAAAATACATTGAATAGATTAATTTTTATTTTTAAATTATTTACTAGGTCCATGTTAGTCGAATAAAGTAAACTTTATAGATTGTCACGACACGTGTAGTGTATTCTTGATTAAAGAATACTGACCGGTCAAATAATTAAATCACGAACTCTACAATATTGAATGTTTGTTACTGAATATTTGTTACCTGCTACATTTAGGAAGAAGGAAAAAATTTCCAAATATTATTAAAACTATAAAATCATATCATATTTATATTGTACCTCATAGTCAAAAAAAATAATTTTATATCACTAATTGTATTTTATAATATTATAAAGTATAACACTTATATTGTAAAATAATATATTAACGAAAATTGAAAAATGTACATACATTTTAGTGAGACATTGCTATTAAATTAGTTAAAGTACCATATATTCACTTGTAAAATAAGTTATAATATTTATATTTATATGTTTGGCATGTAATGTACATAAAGTTCCCTTTTTTCACACAAATAAGAAAACTACTAGTAGTAATCATAATACTTGTACAGTCTCCTATAAAGAAAATCATTTCCTGCATTGACTTGTACCTTTCACTCCACCTTTTTACTTCAATTCTTTATTCTGGAAAATAAACCCCAAACCACCACTAACCACCGTCAACCACCACAGCCGGAAAAAAAATGGCAATTTTCAGAATCATTCCATCTAATATAAAAGACTTATGTTTAATCATGTCAACTTTCTCTCTCTTCTATCTTCTCTCTCATCCTCTCACATCACCAATCTCCACCGTTAACACCGTCATCTCCGTCGTCCAACCACCTCCGACCACCGTCAGAACCACCACAATCGGTCACCTGTTATTCTCAATAGCATCCTCACAGAAATCATACGTCAGTCGTAAACCCTACCTTCGTCTCTGGTACAACCCTAACTCCACCAACGCCATCGTCTTCCTCGACCGTCCGGTCACCGGCGAAGATTCCGGCGACGTCGAAGAATCTGACCTCCCGCCGGTGATGATCTCCGGAGACACTTCACGGTTTCCGTACACGTTCCCTAAAGGACTCCGGTCCGCGATTCGTGTGGCGCGAATCGTAAAAGAAGCTATCGAATCGCGCGATTCGGACGACATAAAATGGTACATATTCGGTGACGATGATACTGTTTTTGTTACAGAGAATTTAGTTAGGGTTTTGAATAATTATGATCCTGATAAGTGGATATATATTGGAAGTAATTCAGAAAGCTACGAACAGAATTATCGGCATTCGTTTAAAATGGCGTTCGGAGGTGGCGGTTTCGCGATTAGTAGATCGTTAGGTAGGGTTTTAGTTAGGGTTTTGGATTCGTGTTTGATGAGGTATCCACATGTGTATGGAAGTGATTCTAGGGTGTATTCTTGTTTGGTTGAGCTTGGTGTTGAATTAACAAATGTTCCAGGGTTTCATCAGGTGATTACTGTTCTTTTACCTTTGACTTTTTGACTTAAAAAAGTACAGTACCTAACATTTACGAATTGTTTGCTACATTCTATTTAAGGGCGGCTTATAGGGTTTTGGAAAAGCTCATTTTTAACGACTTATCAGGTTATCAACTTGAGCTTACTGGCTAAGCCATAAGCTGAAATTTATAAGCTCATAAACTGTCAAAACCGAGCTCGTAGTCTGTAAAAATAAGCTTAGACATATACTTCGTACCATGTTAGATGGACGAGAGGCATAATAAGTGGTATATGGAGGATGATACATTTTGTATGTCATTATCAGTTTGTAAGTCAATTATCTGGTAAACAAAATTGTACGCGTCAACTAAAACATTCACAAATGGTTGAAGTTATGATAAACAACTCTTGCTTAACCCTTGCAATTTTAGAGACAAATGGAGTATTTGGGAAAAGTTTCTAGAAGTCAATAATTTACTTTTGACCTGTTGACTTTTAGAAGTCAATAATGAAATAATTTTGAACTTCTATGTTATGAATTTCTGATGATTTAATTCACTGTTTGAACAAATTTTTAATGGTTACATTTTTCCATGGTTAGTAATGGTAGGTATCTTAGATATTATTATTATAATTATGTTTAACAGGTTTGACTTTTGACTTTTGTATTCAAATATGATTTGCCTTTGTACTTCTCATGATTGATTTCATTTTCTGAACAAAATGTTGATGATTTCTTTATTAGATTGTCTTATTCGTTTTGATCGCTTTCATCTGATCTGGAAGTACATTGATGACTCGAACGTAGCAATTATACAGAGTAGATTTTAAGCAATGGTCTTACAGAGATTTGTTTGTATAACATTATATTTTGTGGATCCGAACTATATAGATTAAGAACGTATGTCTTTTTTCTTAAGAAATGAAAGGGGATCACATTGCCTAAAACACAAGTAGATTCAGATATATACAGGATTTATAGTAGATGTGAGATTATGTCGATTTTCTAAGTTTGACTTTACAGGTAATTTGTAATTTACTTGAGTTTTTTTGCATGCCAGGTTGATGTTCGAGGAAACTTGTTTGGGATCCTTGCAGCACACCCAGTATCACCATTGTTATCACTTCATCACTTTGACATTATAGATTCAATATTTCCAGGTTTTACAAAGCTTGAAGCAGTCAAACATCTTTTTAAAGCCGTGAAACATGATCCTGCTAGGATCCTCCAGCAGACTGTTTGCTATGATTCGTCCAACTCGATCACGGTATCAGTTTCATGGGGATACGCCATTCAAGTGTTTGACGGTAATCGATTACTACCGGATCTGATTGAGGTGCAGAAAACGTTTAGCTCGTGGAGGCGGAAAGAGAACTTTTTTTCTAGCCTTCATATGTTCAATACACGCGATTATAGTAAAGATTTGTGCAAAAGTCCAGAAGTATTTTTCTTTGAAGATGTCTTTCCAGATAAGAAAAAGTCGTACACTTTTTATAAAAGGAAAATGTTGACGAATTGCTCTAGAAGTAACGTGATTCAGAATTTAATCAATATTAAAGTTTTCTCGGAAAAGGTAGAAGAGGATTCTGATGCAGAGACCAAACAGGTATGCATGTGTTCTGATATTGATTTTAAAAAGAAATGCCAAATTCAATGACCAAAAAGGAATCGGTCAAACAAGTTGGAAGTTGCCAAGGTGTATATTTCATGTGTAGAACCTCCTGAATCATTTTCTTAATAATAAGATTAGTAGCAAAAATATATTTTTTGTAACCATGTATGGCACAATTTTATTTTATATTACCCAATCCTTCTAACAATTACCCATTTTGCCACCTCTAATATTGATACTGCGCGCCATCTGAAGCATGAAAATTGCATGAGTTTAATCTAATTTCCTCGTGCAGATTACTGCCCCCCGTCGTCAGTGCTGTGAAATCTTACGCCCTTACAACGAAACCATGATTATTGCTTTACGAAGTTGTGAAACGGATGAATTGATTGCGATGAACCCATAGTGTTCTTTTTAAGTATGGAGACTCGATGATGAGGTAACCTCTTGAGCCATGTGGCCTACTTCAAAGCACAAGGTAATTCTTAGTAATGATATTTAAAGATAATAATAATTTAAAAAGTCTCTGAATATGATGTGATAAATTTGCTTTACTATTTGTCAAATATCTAAACTGGCTGTTAAGGATGACTTTTGTGTCCCAGTATATGCCTTATGTATTTTGTAATAATTAAGAATGAATAAAGAAGTATTTTATGGATTGGAACATTCAAACTTCTTAGCAGAATGATGGTTACAAGTTACATGGCTTCTTAAAGTTGCTTCAATTTTGGCTAATGACGCTCCATTTCTAGAACAAAGCGAGACGAGTTTTTACTTTTAAAAGTCAAACCAGTTACATGTCGACTTTGATATCGTTAATGATCATCTTCTTTTTTCTGGAAACAGTCGCTATTGCTAATTTGCTATATTGATATATGTAAAGACTGTTTGCAAACTATAGGATATTGGTGAGTGCGGATGATTTATAAATCAAAATTACCGAAATTGAATTTGGGAAGTACTAAATTTGACACTAGTAGGTCAAAAGTCATTTTGGAATTTGGAGTGACAGGTGTATATCTATTTCATTACAAGGATTCATCTGATATATTTGCAGTTGTTTGGTTCCAGGATTATAACCAAAGCACCAGTTGGAATGGAACTGGTGTATGTTTCGAGCTGTTGTCACATCAAATCATGAAGAATTATAATGACCATGAGTGAAGATTGCACATTTGAAAATGAAGATTCAAGCTCTTGATATAATAACCGGTTAGTAAATGTATACAAAGCCGTTCGCTGATTTCAACAAAATCTATTATTTATCTAATTAATGATTCTGAAGATGTTTTTGGTATATACCGTATCCCAACAACGAACAAATTATGGAATGTTAGGTTGTTTATTGTACTATATTTGTATAAAGGATTACGATTACGCTTTTAACATATAAGACGTTATTTTGTATGGATTTTGCATAGAAAAGTGAAATTTTGTTTGCATTTTTGGGGACGATATTGTAGTAACGAAGTCATCCGAGACATGCTTGATGGTATATCGCCTGAAAAACTGTTTTGAGACAAATCCAATGTTAGTAGTTCTTTCATTTCACCAATTTTCGTGGGATCTCTCCAAGAAGAGCATTTTTTGACAAGTTTAGTGCAAGCAATCCATAGAGTTTAGTAAGTTGATGCGGGATTTGTCCTGTTAAGTTGTTGCTTGATAAGTCAATGCTCTTCAACAATCCTAGATTGCTGCTGAATTCACGTATTTTTCCTTGCCAGTTGATTGATGCATAGTCAGCATAATCAAAGGATCGAGGGTAATGATCAGTACTAAAGTTATATAATGGAACTGAAAAACGATGTACGTTTTGTGTTGGTAACAATTCTCGTTGATTCATGGAGGAGAGGTTACTGACACATGAGGGGATGGTTCCGTGCAGGTTGTTCATCGACAAGTCTAGGATTTGAAGATTTACAAGCTGACATAATTGTAAAGGGATGGGTCCTAAGAAGTGGTTTGATCTTAGGCTAAAAGCATACAACCCTGATAAATTGTCCCCAATCCAAACTGGCACATGACCGGAAAACATGTTATCCCCTAAATCCAAAAAGTTTAACTTGGTGCAATTCCTTAACATGAAAGGCAATTCTCCAGAGAAGTGGTGGTTGTGTAAATACAACACCTCGAGTTGAATCAAAGATCCTATTGAAGCGGGAAGCCTTCCAGACAAATTATTGTGAGCTAGATTAAGAACTATTAATTCTTTAAAATGCCACAAACAGTCTGGAATTTGTCCTGAGAATGTGTTATTTGAGAGATCAAGATAGGCCAGAAAACCGTCAACAATTTGGCACAGAAAGGAGATTCCTCCATAGAATTTGTTTTTGGAAAGGTCTAGTGATTGCAAGTTGGAAGCAACATTCGAAATAGGACTAGAAGAGTTGTTGGAACTCAAATCTATTATCGAATATCGTTGAGCAAAATTTGATAATAAATCGGGTACTTCTCCACTTATGTTGTTGGAAGAGAGATTCAAATATGTCAATTGAGAAGGCCACGTGTTCCAAAACTCGACAGAAATTGTGTCCGAAATTTTAGTAGTGGCAAGATTAAGACTGGTAAGATTTTTGAGGGTTTGAATCCATTTAGGAAAGCCAGGCCCTAGCTTGCAAGAACTCAAATAAAAAAACTGTACATAAGAAAGGTTTGACATTTGAGCTTTAGAGGGAACCCAATCAACTTCGAATGAGTTGTTTGAAAGATTTATAATTGAAAGCTTCAACTTTTCGATGTTTTTAGAGATAGCATCACCTCTAAGAGAATTGGAAGAAACGTCTAGTTCTTCAAGCATTGGCAGCTTCCACATTTTCTCACTAATAGTTCCATTTAACCGATTATGAGCAAGGTTTAAAGATTTTAGGGATGTAAAGTTTTGTATCTCATTAGACAATGATCCTGTGAGCTGGCTACGTGGAGCATACAAAAATTGTAATGTAACCGATGTGCATCCAGACAAGTTGTTTAGAAATTCAGCAAGTTTGACAAGTGCAAAGTTGTCACTAAAATATAAAGATGTCAAGTTACAGAGATCTCCAAGGTATTTGGGTATCTCGTCTAACATGTTGTTAGAGAGATCGAGAAATTTAAGTCTATTGCTTGTTAACGGGAACAACCAACTATACATGGACGAGTTGAGAGTATTGTTACCGAGATAAAGGGTAACAATAGATGATGATGATGATGATGAAGAGTTGTGCGATGAAGAAGAATACGGTTGTGTAACGTGTGAGAGGCTGCATCAGTCTAAACTTAAAAATGTTAAGTTTTGGAGACTTGGGATCAAATTCGCCCAATGATTTGCTTTGGCTAAAGAAATCCAATCTAATTGAAGATGTTGCAAATGAGATAAATTAGACAACCAATCTATGTTCTCGATTGTACATCTTCCAGTTGTGTAACCAAGTGAAAGATGTCGCAAGTTTGTGACGTTTCCGAATGCTTGAGGAATTGTTCCACTAAAATCATTCCAAGCAAGGTCAATGTATCTTAATTCAGTCAACGAACCAATGGACATGGGAATGGTTCCGTTTAAATAATTATCAGAAAGATCAAGTGTTGGGATATAAAGATCAGTACTGTTAAGTCTACAAAGTTAGTACTGCCAGTTCACTTTCAAATTTCTACTGTCAAAGCAAGATCAAGATTAGTACTGCTAGATATCAGAGTTAGTACTGTCGGTATGATTTCCAGGGTTAGTACTGCCAGTACGTTTTACAAAGATTAGTACTGCTGGCATGATTTCTGCAGTTTGTACTGCTAGACCAGTTTCCATTGTTTCTACTGCTGGTCTTGTCCAGTAGATATGCGGCGCACGTGGGTCTACAGTTACCTAACCTTGACAAGCGTGCACAACAAAGCATGAGATACTTTACGGCTATAAGCCATGCTTGGATAGGTTGCCATGCTTGGATAGGTTGACTTACATGCATTAATTACTATAACATGTAATTGGAACTCTACATTTTATAAGTAGAGTTCCATACTTTAGAAGCATGCGTATGCATTGTATAAATATAGTTCATTATAACTTAGTTTTTAGACTTGACAATTCTCAGACCTTCACATAGAAACATTGTTAGCTTCAAGGTTATTGTAACCCCAATACAACCAAGTGTATTCGTATTATTTTCATTAATAATATTGGAGCTTTTGTTATATAAATTGTGTACTCTATTCTTTACCATTATACATATCAAATCATTACACAAGCAATATATCAATATATTCCAAACTTAACAAGTATTATTCCGCAAATTTCTTGTTAAGAAATTCAAGCATAGTTATAGTTAAATCTTGATCTTGATCAAGTCGATCCTGACAAGTGGTATCAGAGCATCAGGTTGCTTTGAACTTTTGGAAGTTAAAATTTAGTTTGTTTAAAAGTTATTTTCAAAACTTTTATAAAATGTCTTCTGATGAAACTCAAGCAAATAAAATCCCCATACTCAGACCAGATGAGTATGATATGGGAAAAATAAGATGAAGCAGTACATGTTGCTTACAGACTATCAACTATAGGATATTTGTGTAAATGGTCCTAAGTATCCTGTTAATGGTGATGGTGCCAGGATTCCAAGGGCACCACCAAATACAGATGCTGAAAGAAAGGAAAGAGCTACAGAATTTAAAGCTCTTAGTATTCTGTTGATATCCATTCCTAATGAATATCAAAGAAAAATTGAAAATTGTGAGGATGCAAAGATTCTTTTGGAAGCAATAGAGAAAAGATTTGGTGGCAATGAGAGCACCAAGAAAAATAAAAGATCTTTGTTAAAACAACAATTTGAAAACTTTAATTCTGTCAGATCTGAAACATTAACACAAGTTTTTGATAGATTTTCTAAACTTGTGGGTGATCTTGAAAACCACAATGTTAAGATTGACAAAGATGATCTTAACAGAAAGTTTCTAAGATCACTTGGAGATGAATGGACAATGTACACTGTTACTTTGAGGCATGGCAGTAATTTGGATGATAAGGAGCTTGATGATCTCTATAATGATTTGAGATCGTTTGAACCAGAAGTGGAGAGCAAGAAGCAAGCCACTGGATACACTCCAAATATGCAGAATGTTGCATTTATGTCATCAGGAGGAGTACAAGTAGATCCAAACTCAGCATTTGTGTCTACCTCTGTTGTTACAGGTTCTGCACCTTGATCATCATCACAGGACAAATCTTGTGATCAAGTTCTAGAAGCTTTCTTTGCCAGTCATGTGACTTCGTCACTGACTAATGAAGAGCTAGAACAGATCAGTCCTAATGATCTAGAAGAAATGGACATCAAATGACAGATGGTCATGATTACCATGAGGGCAAAGAGGTACCTACAGAAGGACTGGCAGGAACAACTTCTCCATGAAAAGAGAAGACAATGTTGGTTTTGACAAAAGCAAAGTGGAGTGCTACAACTGCCACAAAATGGATCACTTTGCCAGAGAATGTAGATCTGGAAGGCATGAGGTAAATGGTCAGAGGTCAGGGGGAATTAATGGAGCACAGAGAAGAAGTGTTCCCATTCAAACTTCAGGTCAGGGGGTCAGTACAAGTGCCTTGGTATCCCAAGATGGTATGGAATTTGATTGGAGCTATCAAGATGAACATGAAGCTCAGAATCAGGCATTAATGGCACAAACAGAAGCTGCAAGCACTTCTGATGAAGTCCCATATGAGGTACAAGTTAAACTGTGCTCTAGTATATGTAAGAAAACTGTTAAACATTACAGAGATCACAATTTTAAAATTTGTGATGAATTAAAACAATGGGACATCAAACATAGATATACAACTGCTGCCATAGAAAACCTAGAAGAGACCATTAAGGCATATCAGAAAAATGAAACTCAGTTTGATTATGATGTTAAGTATGCCAGGTGGGAAATTGATGTATTACAAGATAAGGTTGATGAGCTAACCAAAAAATTAGCTGAAGTCACTTGTGAAAAGGAAAGCATAAAATTAAAAGTTTGTGACTTAGAAAATGCATCCAAAAATGTACAAAGTATAATCAAGGCACAGATACATGACAAAATCAAAACAGGCCTAGGTTACAACAGTGTACCCCCACCATACAACAACTACCTTCCACCAAAAACTGATTTAGACATAAATAAATTAAAGAAGAAAATGTCAGAAGAGGTAAAAAAGGTTGATCCTGAGATGAATCAAGATAAAGATCTTGATAAGGTTGAGATAGTTGATTGGACATCTGATGATGAAAAAGAATCTAAATCTGATCGAATTAAAAAAGTTGGGTTAAAATCTGAAACAACGAGCACTAGTTTAAATGATAAGTTGAAAAACAAAAGAGTGCTTACTGGGCTAATTTCTGAAATTTCTGGTGAGAAGTTAGCAGAAGGTAAAAAATTGTTTCAAGAAAAGGTTAAGCTGAGAGTAGAGGAGAAGAAAACCACAGAGAATAAATCTAGGAGAGGCCTAGGATTTGTTACTGAAAAAAATGAAAGCAATTAGTAAAACTAGTAACAGATTTGAACAAGTTAAATCTGTAAATGTTAATTGTGCTAATTGCAAATGTAAAGCAAGCACTTCATCACCATCTCTCAAAACAAAACAATTTCCCAGGGGAAACCAAAGAAACTGGAATCAATCAGTTTCACAAAGACTGGGAAAGAATTTTCAAATGGTGAAGATGAAGGCATGCTTTATCTGTGGAAAAACAAACCATCTTCAGAATAAGTGTCATCATAATCCAAGAAATAAAAGGGTTATGAGATCACCATGGACGGCTACTGACAGAATTAATCATCAAAATTTTAAAAATAAAATTAATTCTGTTAATACTGTCAAGAAGATCAAGGCTCAATCAGTTAATACTGCTACAACAGCATTAATCAGAAACAGAGCCAACAGTAGAAAGACTCAAGCAGCATTAAAAATTAATACTGCCAGGCGTATTAACACTGTTATCAATGTTAATATTGGTAAGCAGAATACTACTGCTTCAGTTAAGACTGTTGCACCAGTTAATACTCGTAGAACAGTTAGAACTGCTAAGGTAGTTAATACTGCTAGACATATTAACACTGCTATCAATTTTAATACTGCTAGGCAAAATTATACTGGTAGCACGTTTAACCCAGTTTCTGCTGCTAAGTCTAACATCAGTTGGACTTGGAAACATCAACCAAAAGTTTCCAAAACCAATAGTACACCACAAGCAATGATCTTTGAAAGAGTTGACTTTGTGGATGTACAAGGGAGACCCAAAACCAAATTGGTTTGGGTTCCCAAAGAAAATTGATAATCTTTACTGTATTTATCTGTGCAGAGCAAGCCAAGAAGTTTATGGCATGTTGATAGTGGATGCTCAAGGCACATGACAGGGGACAAAAGCAAGCTGCAGAACTTCAAACAAATGGATGGAGGATATGTAGCGTTTGGAAGTAATCCTAAAGAAGGAAGGATTACAGGAAAAGGAGTTGTCAACAGTGATAAGATGAGTTTTCATGATGTTTATTATGTTGAACAGTTGAGGTACAATTTGCTAAGTCTAAGTCAAATCACAGAGAAAAAGAATCATGTGCTTTTCACTGACATAGAATGCTTTATTCTTTCTGATAAATTTAAATTAAATGAAAACATGATCCTAATGAAAATTCCCTGAAAAAATATTGTGTACTGTTGTGACTTAGCAAACATGAATCCTCAACAAGAATTAAAGTGTCTTATCTCAAAGGCAACCATTGATGAATCTGATCTTTGGCATAGAAGAATGTGTCACATGAATTTCAAAACAATTAACAAACTGGTTAAAAACAAACTTGTTAGAGGTTTACCTGAGAAGACATATTCGTTGACCATTGTGTTGCATGTCAAAAAGGCAAGCAACACAAATCTTCTTATAAGACCAAGGGTGTGAACTCAAACTTCTCTCCTTTACATTTACTGCATATGGATCTGTTTAGACCAACCAATGTCAGTAGTATAGGAAAGAAAGTTTATTGCTTAGTGATCATTGATGATTTTAGCAGATTTAGTTGGGTACTCTTTCTTAGAACTAAGGATGAAACAGGTGACATACTTAGATCATTCATTACTAGGATTGAAAATCAAACTAATCAGAAAGTTAAAATCATCAGGAGTGATAATGAAACAGAATTTAAAAATCATGAAATGAACAAATTCTGTGAAACAAAAAGAATAGAAAGACAGTTTAGTGCCCCTAGAACTCCACAACAGAATGGAGTAGCAGAAAGAAGAAATAGAACACTAATTGAGGCCGCTAGAACCATGTTAGCAGATGCTAAACTACCCATGACTTTCTGTTGTTAAATCCAAGAAAACAAGGGAACCCAAGCCAACCTCCAAGAAAGCCAAAAGGGCTAAGAAACATGCATCCGAGGCTCCCCTTCCTCAGATGCATCAGCCAATTGATCTAAATAAGGTGGTCAATGAAGAGGAAGGTGACCATATGGAAAGGGCTGCCACTACTGATTTTGTCCAATTGGGAGAACATGACAGTGGTAATGGAATTAGGACCCAATCCATGGCAACACAGGATACAGAGATGCCATTGAATTCTTCTATTGCAGAGGATTCGGTGGATATTAATGTATCCAGTGGTCCCAGGTGCCAAGAAACCACAATGGGGGCTAGTGATGCTCAGACTAGGTCTAAGACATTAGCTAAATCTTCCAATGATCCACTAAGAGAGGGTAATACTTCTAGCAGTGGTGAGAATTGCTTATTACTTAAGGAATTGATGGTAATATGTACCAATTTGTCAGAAGAGGTGGCTAGGCAGAAGGAAATGCTAGCATCTCAAGGAGATGAGATTGTAAGATTGAATGGGGTGGTTAAGCAGCTATTGGAAAAGATGAATACTACTCCAGTTATTACTGCTAGTATTGGAGTTAATACTGCTGATGAAGATAGAGTTAATACTGCTGGGCTAGATGAGCCAGTTAGTACTGTTGAAGTAAATGAAGAGGTTGCTGTTGCTGAGGTATTGATAAGGGTGTCTGAGAGCCCAAAAGAAAAGGAAAAACATAAGCAAAAAGGTGTGAGCATCCAAGAACCATCAGAACACACACCGACAAGAAAAGCACATCAGATTGGAGCAAAGGATAAGGGTAAAAGGATAATGGTTGAAGAGGATAAGCCATTGAAGAGAAAACATCAAATTGGGGCTGATGAGGAATTGGCCAGAAAGTTGCAGGAGGAGGAAAGGATGAGGTATACTGAGGAAGAGGGAGAAGCTGAGCTACAAAGGTTATTAAATGAAAAGAAGAGAAGAGATTCAGAGGCTAAATATAAGAAACAGAAGGAAAAGCCAAAGACTAAGGCTCAGTTGAAGAAGGAGTACATTACATTCCTCAAGGGAGCTGGATTTCATGTAAAAATCCTAGCAACCCTCCAGTTTGAAGATTTAAAGAGGATGTATGAGAGGGAGTTTGAGCTAATGATAAAGGGAAAAGAAGAAATAAGGATGGAGAAGGAAAGAAAGTCAAAGGGGATGAATGATACACCTGCTGAGAGGTTATCAGGACTTTTGAAAGAAAGAAGAAGAGCACACAGAGTAAAAGCTACTTTGAACAGGTGCAGAAGAAGCAGAAAATGGAAAAGGATGTGCATACTGAAGTGCCATCAACTGATCATATTGGTAAAGAGGAGATTAAAGAATTAATTGTATTTGAGGAAAGAGAAGGTGAGAAGGTAACTCCTCTCCAGGTGAAATTTGCTATTATTGATTGGTACTTTAAGATGAACGAGCAGAACAGATGTGTATACAAGGTCAAAAGGGTCGGGGATAGTATTGAGACCTATACATCAATGATTAGGATGATTAAGGAGTTTAACAGAGAGGATGTAGATAGTCTGTATGAAATTGGAGTTCGAAAATATGGAAAGTAGACTAAAATGGACTTTAATCTACTCATCTATGAGTACCTACTAATGATGTATGAGCCTGAGAAGATTCAAAAGCGATTGAGGAAACCATTTGCTCCTGTAACTTCTTGGGTTCTACTGGAAAAATGTGGAGTACATTACATCATGCAGCTGGATGGCACTGTAAGTTTCTTTTTGGTAGAAAGAACATATCCATGGAACTTAAGTGTCTTGATGAACATGGTTCAGTTTAAACTGAGGTCAGTGTGAAATGGCTTATGAGCTAGTGATGAATATACAAAGGTATATTAAAGAGAGTAAGCAGACATCAAAAAAGAAATAAATCTCCAGAATGGTCAAAGATCAACATGTGAAGAAACTTAATGTTGTTGGGTAGAAAGCATAAATTTAGGGGGAGATTGTTGGGATATAAAGATCGGTACTGCTAAGCCTACAAAGTTAGTACTGCCAGTTCACTTCCAAATTTCTACTGCCAAAGCAAGATCAAGATTAGTACTGCCAGATATCAGAGTTAGTACTGCCGGTATGATTTCTAGAATTAGTACTGCCGGTACGTTTTATAAAGATTAGTACTGCTGGCATGATTTCTGCAGTTTGTACAGCTAGACCAGTTTCCATTGTTTCTACTGCTGGTCTTGTCCAGTAGATATGCGGCGCACGTGGGTCTACAGTTACCTAACCTTGACAAGCGTGCACAACAAAGCATGGGATATTTTACGGCTACAAGTCATGCTTGGATAGGTTGACTTACATGCATTAATTACTATAACGTGTAATTGGAACTTTACATTTTATAAGTAGAGATACTTTAGAAGCATGCGTATGCATTGTATAAATATAGTTCATTGTAACTTAGTTTTTAGACTAGACAATTCTCAGACCTTCACATAGAAACATAGTTAGCTTCAAGGTTATTGTAACCCCAATACAACCAAGTGTATTCGTATTATTTTCATTAATAATATTGGAGCTTTTGTTATACAAATTGTGTACTCTGTTCTTTACCATTATACATATCAAATCATTACACAAGCAATATATCAATATATTCCAAACTTAACAAGTATTATTCCGCAAATTTCTTGTTAAGAAGTTCAAGCATAGTTATAGTTAAATCTTGATCTTGATCAAGTCGATCCTGACATCAAGATAACCTAATTTGGCCAACGAACCAATGGACTTGGGAATGGTTCCGACGAAATAATTACCTGAGAGGTCAAGATGAGTCAAGTATGTTAACTTAACCAATGAAGGGCTAACCCCACCTTTAATACGACAATAAGGCAAGTAAAGTTTTGTAACATGACCAGTTTTGCGGTCGCACGTGACTCCCCTCAAGTATGTTAACTTAACCAATGAAGGGCTAACCCCACCTTTAATACGACAATAAGGCAAGTAAAGTTTTGTAACATGACCAGTTTTGCGGTCGCACGTGACTCCCCTCCATTTACAACGCTCGTCTTCGATTCCCCACATAAAGATACAATTTCCATAAGGGCCTTCGTTAGTAGAAACTTTGAAATCGAGCAGAGCGCATCTCTCCTTATCGATGCACTTCTTATTTGTAACACTATTAGGAGCTTTTACAAGGTGTTGGCCATGAGAAATGGCAGTCGTAATCTCAACAAATAGCAAGAGAAATGCCCAAATAAGGAAAGCATGATTCATGAAGGCAGAGATAAATGAAGTGAAGGTTAAAGATGAAGAATTGAATTTAATGGCCTCAAATGGGATGCATAAAGTCGATCACCAATGTGAGTTTTTCAAACTTGTAATATGTACACTTGCAAGACTAAAGATCATTGAATAAGTTGATTGTTTCAAATTAGGCATCCAAAGACTTGCAAGTCTTCACATTTTGTATTTATTAGATAGATTTTTTTCACCATCTTTCGATATTGATATTTATAGCGTTAGAAATATGTTGCTACGAGTTAAATACAAACCAATGGGGCCAAATAAAGAGGCTCATTTACCAAAATTACATCAAATCAAAGATGTTATATAGAACTAGTATCACACAATGACGATGATGAAGGATTTAAACAGCTTTAAAACATGTACACATTAATATCCTCCTGTATACATGAACCTAATTTAGATACAACTAGCAGCAGCGCACTCAATTTTCCTTTAATTGTAAGTTTATATTTTTTAACCCATTTTCAGATAATACAATGATTTTATTTTTATAAACGTTTTTTTATTAACACTAGCATCATTTTAATGATTGCTAAATTAGAAGATAGGGAAAGAATGAACCCCTTTCAAACCCACAGGGGATTATTATTTTATCATCGACCAAACACGAAGCTTCAAACAAGGATAAACGAGCACACACGTTGAGGTTTTAAGAAGTTCTACGATTATAATATTCGAGTCAAGAAACCAAACTGAACACAAAAAAAGTAAGTAAAAGTTTTTGTGTTGTATCCGTTTAATGTATTTTTACCCCTTCTGTTGTTGCAATGAGTTTCAAGTACGATGAAAGACTAGTTTATAAATCCAAGTTAGTTGTAAGAAGAGGGTCGTAGAACTATTTCCTGCTAGAAAGATAGATACTAGAAATGATGGCTACCCCACCAACTGCAACTCCAACAGTTGAAAGAACCTTTGTAACTGAATATGTCGGTTTTGCTGAAGGTAACTCCAGGAGCTCCCTCACCTGCATCAGCCACCATTTAGAATTGTAAAACAGTTAATAATTATATGGGCAATGTTAACGTTACAAATGAACAATATCATGTAACCTTTCCCTTGGCAACCGATAAATCACTAAAAGAACACTAGAGGCAACACTTCAAACAAAATTAGTCAATTAAGGAACTTATCTCTAAAAGGTCAAATAGGCACAACAGGTATATTAAGCTAAAGCGGGTCACATGTGTCAAAAGTCACCGAAAGTATATTCAAAACATAAAACATCCTAAATCAGTTAATATGTTGTTAAAATTTTGACTAACTAATTATTCATACAAATACACAAAATATTGAAAGAACAACAAGTGAAGTTAAATTGATTGATTATACTTTGGCAAAATCCTAACGTAATGTACGTGTGAAACATTCCCAGCTTACATGCATTAACTCATTCGTGATGTTACTTATGTGCATATCCGACTATATAACTTGTTTGATCGACAACTTTAAGAACTTGACCTGTGATGATGGAAGGACCTAAACTGTCTACCTAATAGTCAAAAGTAATCCTTTACTTTTGAAGTCACATAAAAGATAAATGAATTTATTTACCAGATAAAGTATATCAAACTGAAAATGTAGGGATTTAAAGTAAAAAAACATTGAACCAAAAGGGAACCAGCAGTGTTGTGAACACCAACCCCTCCATCCCCAATGCAATTTGCAACATTTGACTGAACATATTTTGCATTTAACCATTAGTTAGATGTCTTAAATATCTTCTTTTTTTGTGAATTCACATCAGTGGCATTATTTCTTTGAAATAAGATAAAATGATAATGAGCATGTAGGTACACTTTATAAGAAAATGAGCACATAAACAAAATTATAAGTTTGCAATTTTCGCAAAAATAAAGGGCAAGACATTGAAGGTGTTCCAAGGGAAGGAATAACTTACATCAACAGGTTGTTCCCAATATTTTTTCATTCCCTGAAGGTGCCCCTTTCCCACAACTGCAACCACAGAACTATGCTCACGGGCAACTTTCAGCAAACTGGACGACATGTACCTACAAGTAAAACCACATCACAAAATACAATATAAAAAACCTTCTTCAGCACAAGTATACGAGAAATATTGTCAGTGGCAAAACAAGTGGCTCGTAAATGGTGGATAAAAGGTCAAAACAGGGCAGGAAAAGTTGACCCTAACAACGTTTTGCCACATTTTTAAACATACATTGTAAATAATCTGTGTATTGTAATGATTACGAGAAATAAATTGTTGCAACTATAATCTAAATATTGTGTTTCCTTTAACGCTGATGTCTTTACTATTACCCACTTGACTTGTTAGAGATATAATACATAACCTGAATCGACCTACTCATAAGTAAATGGAACAAAATTTCCACCTCTAATAGAAAGAAAAGGTGGGTAACTAAGTTCACGAAACGGCTCCTTGGGTTAGCTTTAGAGAGAAAAATTATAAAAGCATGACACTATAGTCAACGCTGTGAGTTTCAGAATTATTATTATGTTCCAAAACACAGTGTTGTATCTACCAACCACCGTGCATTATTTGTTAGAGCATATGTTTTATCATACTTACAGTCATTGTTAATAAGACGATATGTGACTAATACCAAAGTAGCGAAACGAAAGGATATCACTGATATTGATAGAAAAAAAGATACTAACTGGTCTCTTTCGTGTACAAGGGTTTCCATTAGAGTAGGGAATGCTCTACTCATCTCTTTGATAACAAGAGTCAACATGTCCACATCGTCCAATTCCTTCAACTAATAGCAAGAAATACATGCATGAAATACAAAGTGAGAATTAAATCACCCATGTTATTTAAATTTATTTCAGTTTCTTGAACATTAATTGTGAATGAAGATGATGCTGATACAACAAAAGGAAGCACGTACCATTTCATTAAGACGCAGAGGGCTTGGTAAAAATATTGATTGGAACATCAAGGAATACACCAACTTTGTCTTATGCCATAGTGGCATTTTTGACCATGTCCGTCGTAATGTTATCTGTTCAATCGTCACAAAAACATCAACAGAATGACAATGGTGTAAAGTTCAGATTGAATGCATTTGTTGAGACTTAAGACTAAAACATCAGAAATCTAATGGGGGAAACAAAAAAGAGAGAGAGAAAAAACCCAAGGTCTTTATTGACATGAGTTTACAAACTTAACTAGTTTATTGACTTTATTGCTCTGTGACACCCATCAGTTCACTTTTATCTCTCCATATGGTACTAGATTACTAGAAGAATGCGCTTCTGAAAACAGACAATCATGTTGCTCCTGTGAATAGCATTGTTGCCATGCTATAATCTCTGGTGAGTTGTGTCAAAAAAATTTGTTCCTCTCAACCCAGAATGTAAAACATAGAGTGCTTCTACTTCCACAAAAGGGTTGATGAGTTACTCCCAAAATCATTGACCAGATCATATGATGATAGTGAAAAATGGAGATGACGCATCTCCCATTGAAGAGGAAAATAACAAGATTTTGGAACTACAAAGAACAATATACCCTTTTCACACATAGTAACAGTACTATCCTTTCCATTCAAAGAGGTGGCAACAAAGGATGCAGATCATCACTAACGAGTAAAGGAAATCGTTGAATGCAATCTATCAAGTGCATATACACCTTTTTGGTATCTCATACGCGTCTAAGAATGTCATCAGTAGTGGTAGGGAAATTAAAGTCAAGATGAGAGAAACAACTTAACTAAGTAGTGATCATATAGGAGATATAAGTACTTAGGAAATCTAATGGGTGTTTATGTATTAGTTCTATAATATATTAATTTTGAGGAAAAAATAAATTTCCATGATCTTACATTTACTGGACGATCACCAAGAACCACTTTGCCACCATATTTCATGGCCTCTTCATATCCAACACGGAACTCGCTACCAGGGAAAACCTCAAGCCTACTCGCAACCTGAAAGAACAAAATTATGCATCAAGTATATTGTAGATGCAAATAAGATCATGCATTCCATAACTTTATTATGTTATTCCAGATGAGTACAGTTATAAAGGTGCAAAACTCTGAGAATTTAATTTGACAATATCATGCCTTAGCAAGAAACCAGCTGTAGAGGATTCCAAATGCGTTGTGATTTTTCTTCCACATGTCCAACATTTCTCCCATTGTAGGTACCTGCCCAGCCTAAAAATCAGTAAATGTGCAAACTAAGATAGGGTTTTGATAAATGATGCCCTTAGGACATTGGTTTAGATTTCCTAAAATAAATTTAAGAAAGAATAGCAATTTGCATGAAGCCTCCATCAAAACTGATATCCCTTAAGTTTTTGAGCGATAAGCCAATCTGCTGGAAAAAAGTGGTATGAGGTCATGTGAAGCAAAAAAAAAAAGAAAAAAAAAAAGCAAGAAACGCATGGCTCCCTTAATGTTCCCTTCCTAGTTCTTATTTGAAGAAATAATAATTGTCTTGAATGTCAATCAGAGTGCATGATAGATGTTTTTACAGTTAATGTTTATTATATCCTGATATCCAAATTAGATCCCAAGTATCCTAGTCGTGCACACAAATATGTGAAACAGTAGAAAATAAATAAACCCAAGGACCTTCAGATTCTGTGGAGTGAGAACAGCCACACGATTTGAGCATAACTCCAGAAACACAACCTGCGTTCAATTACTCTGCAGTGAGTTAATAGAGATACTGACATCCATAATTTTAAAGAAACCAGCAGGCAGCTAACCTGCTAAAAGATGCATCTATCAATCAAGTGTTATGAGTTATAAAGAGAAGCACCTGTGGTTTCAAGAAACTGATTACAGCTTCAACTTCTTTGCAAGACTCCTACAAAAGGAATGACAAATAGTAAAAATCAACTGGTTATTGCTTTACGTTACAAAAGGTTCATAGTTGGAGTTGGTTTTTATGTGCATGAATGATTATAACTAATTATGATTATGACTTCTGCACTGTGGTGTATATATGTATGTATGTATGTATGTATGTATGTATGTATGTATATATATATATATATATATATATATATATATTATCAGTTATCGTGCATAATGTCACATTAAATCATGTGTTGCTTCCCCAGACCAAGCAAATATAAAATACAAAATAGAACGAAAGTGTCACATCTAATTACATAAAGCCTATTTTAGATTGACAAGATAAAGTAGGAAACAATTAGTTATAAAAAAGTAAAAAATAAATAAAAGAAAAACCCTAAACAAAACAAAGAGATATTATCACATGCTTTGTGTGATGGTGACTTATTTTAGCTTTCATTATCAGAAAATATGGTTTGCTTCTTTGTAACAAAATAGTAATACCATACCTATGATGCCATGAATAAAGATCTAAATCCCATATCACGGCATTTAAGCAAAAATAAAAGGCAAACAAACAAACAAAAAAATCATTTACAATGAACTTGTACAGTTGTAAATGATTCTTAAAAGGTATATTTGTATTTGATTGATGCACCAACAAAAACATAAACGACACCTCTAGCATAATGCAAAGATGTGCACATCATGTTGTGGTGTATGTACACCATCAAAGAGATACCACCATTAGATGGTTCTGTGAAAATCTACTATAATAATACTAACATTACAATTGATAACAGGGAATACTTCAGAAAGTTAAGAAGTTGTGAATGCATCCTTCCTTGCTACTATACCATCTACGATACCAGTTATAACTTACTTGGCAGGTATCAATCAATTATAAAAACAAGCCTTACGTCATTAGCTGACCAATTTAAACGGTTTTGCTATACTATACTGTTGAAATCAAATTATATTCCCATAACTAAGATCATACATTTGTATATCCGTAATAAGGAATCGAATAGGTCTCTTGATTTTCTTAGACAAAATTGTACATATTTTCCTTCAGGGAGATATTCTTTGACAACACTGCAAATTAAATTTCATCTTATTCGCCTTCTAACACCAAAAACCTTCAGTTCATCACTAGAATCCCTCAAACTTACTAATTTAATGCAACAAAACTGACATGAGCACAAATTCAGAATTATTAATCTAACTAAATAAAATTTTGTACAAGTTGGGCACATTTTTCCAGAGAGGACAGAACTTTCCTACTAAATCCTCAATACATCACATACCTACAAGATAGCTTTCGACCAACAAACAGTGTTGGAACATGAAGGCATATTAAATAGTATTCCCTACGACTAAAGGTATTCAATTTGATCTTAGAATCACATTCCTTCCTATTTCTCGTTTAAACTAAGCAGCAAGTGATACAAAGATTAAACCTTCTTAAACTCAATTGGATGCTACAGACACCAGGAAGCCAGAAAAGCAATGCAAGATTGAAAGCTAACTGATCAACGAGTTAATAAAGTAATACATCACGCAAATTGATCTTAAATAAATCTAATTACCATGGAAACATGTGCCGTTCCGACCAAAAAAACATCACAAATTCCTCCTTCAGCAGATGATTCACATGAAAGCGTCACAACACTCCGTGATAGCTCCTCTGGAAGCACTTTCCTTTGCTCACCTTCATCATGTTTACCATTTCAATATTTGTCCTCAATTATAATTTTATGTATGATCAACTAAACACTTTATATAACGCAATATTACATAGCATAATTGAACAGATTAAAACCTTCAGCATTTTTACAATTTCATTTCATTTCATCAATAAAAGCAATAATGATAGCTCTCTCTATAAATTGCCTAAATTCTGTATACGATACAATAAAATCACAAAATGTATTCAAACCTTCAGCCTCATTTTCATTCGCTTCGAGATACTGTTCATCGTCGGCAACAACGCTCCGATCATCTAAGCTCGTAGAAATAGCTCCGTCATCGGAGATATTCGATGCTATCGCGGCGTCAATTTCTGGAGCCTGATTATGCGAATCGGAATCCGGATTCATTGCCGTCGAATAACGGTGGCGGACGGTGGCGGTGGATCGGCGGTGAAGTATTGAAGGTTCGGTGAATTGGCGTAGTGTGTGTTTTTGTGTGAGAGTGTGTGTTCTTTTTGACAGTTGGCCGGATTTTTGCTGAAATAATAATCCGACTGCTGGTGAATGCAAGCTTTTGCTGTAACGGTGACGCTTTGATAAATGTATTAACTCGACCGAGTTGACCAGGGCGCGTGACTGAGTTAGTCCATTCATATACGAATTCACAAGAAATGTGTTTTGCTTCGAAGTATTATACTGGTTTTACATGTAACCGTCTATCAGAAATGTAGATTTTACATGAAAGGTCCTTGTAGAAATACTGGTTTACATAAAAAGCCCAGTGATAATAATGATTTATATTATTCTAGAGTTTATTGTTTGGTTATATATTATTCTTTACACTTTTTACTACCGTATGAGTTAGAAAAAAACTTCTATTTTTTATTTTTTCTTTGTTGGGTAAGGCCAAAATAGAAATGGTAAATACATGTTATCTACCAAACAATTCAATAGCTAACTTACAATAGTATGCATTCAATTAAACATTAGGAAATCAATTTAGCAGAGTTAGATTCATGTTAAAAACTTCTTTATGCTGTCTCTGTATGTCTCAACCATTTATGCCCAATTCGAATATTCTGAGTAATTTTTGTTTTGAATGGTTTTATTCATATATTCACTCACCACAAGCAAATAAATCCATAATCATACATTTATTTCTTCTTCAGGAGGAAAAAAACTAGATAAGTTAATAAAGATCAATGGTTACAAATTCCTGGAGAACATCTAAAAGGTAACAGAGTGTAAGTACCAACCAAGTTCTTTATCTTTGTAACATAAACTACACAGACCACAGACATGGGAACCCTAGAATCACGGTATCTAGGATGGTAACAGTTGACCAAATCTATTGCACAAGGTTAAGCATCATGTAGGCAGATTTATGAGCATGACATCACAAGGTACAAACACCACAAAAAAAAACTAAAAAACTTCTGAGACACGTCGACTGTTTCCAAAAATTCAACTGCTGAAAAACTGTTCCAAGGATGAAGAACTGAAGACATTGGAAGCAATTCGATCGGTTTTGGTAGTTGAGATGTGAAGCTGATACTTGATAAACCTCTGTGATCATAGAACAAGAAGATGGTATATATAGAAGAAAAGTATTAGCAATGCTAGAGCAAACACAGGAAGATCATTAATAAATGTTTACTTGACATAATAATGGTGAACATACCGCCAACTGAGTAGAAATTTCTAGACTCGAGTCTATATGCCAATCTGGCTCCAGCTGTCGAACAAAAGATGTCCGTCCAATCTCTGTGCTACAAAAAAGTACCTGCAATTGCGAATTGATTACAAAAAAAAAAAAAAAAAGAAAGAAAGAACATGATAACAATGATAGATGCAATATTAAGCATAACTATTTATTTACTATAATGAATTATCATTTGCATGTCATGACTCCGCATCAAATGACCTTTTCTATTGGGACACACGATTTCCTAAACCTTCTTGCTATCAACTACCAAATGATCATAAATTGAGGGGTAATTTCATTGGTAACATATCAAAGAGCTAAAACTGAAACAGGTTGAACGGATCAAAAACTACCTAAATAGAATTATTATCATCTAAATCATATAGTATTCGTAATCATATTAAATAAGAAAAGCCCAAATCAGTTTCAGCAAGTCGGCCCAACCAGACCCTACACCTTTTGACCCACACATAAGAATTACTCATTTAGGCCCGTTACAACCCACCCATTTTGACACTCTGATCATGATTACTGGGATATCCACCCCTCTTCATCTGGAATGACATAATTGTCAATTAGCCTACCCTTTAACTTCAACTCTGATGGTAATTGTTTTGGTTGAAGTGCACAACAACAACATCAATACCCAATCCTGCCGAGGGCAGGGTATTATGGGGGAGGTAAGATGTGAAAATCAATAACACCAAAGTACAACACATTTTTATAGCTATAAGACGGAATGCACTTCGATTTCGAATTTGGAGAATACTATCTTTGACTTCTGGAATTCAAAATCGAACTCTAGTTATAGGGCAACGCAGTAGCATGTGATGCATAGGAATAGAGACTAAAGTAGAATAATCATTAAAAAAAAGACATTCATAAGAATATTGTAAATAGCAATTATATATTGTTGCTACCTTGTCTTTGACCAAGCCACCGGATGTGAAGATCCCAGCATTTTCCAATGCCGTTATAACCTTTTTCTACAAACAGAGAATAGTAATACTTAGCCAACAAGAACACACAGAAAATCAAGTCAGAGTCATAACATAGATACAAATATGAAGATGATTAGTAACGATTAAGGAAAGACGACAAGCTCATACATACTTCACTTTCATCATCGAGGACTGTTTCCATGAGATAAAGGTCGCAGAACTTTGTGATCTCCAGCAGAACTTCCAGAACTGAGAATCTCACGGTTGCTTGGTTCTGCTACACACAAATACTCAAGTCGGTCATTGACCAGTTTCCAATGTCTATTGATAAAACAAGAGGTGGCGAGACGGGTGGGTCGGGTGAGTAGGGTGGTGTAAAACAGGCTTGGATTGAAATAGGTCAGGTCGGGTTGCCCCAACACCCTTTTATCCATTTAAAAACAATGTATCAATGGTGTATTAACTATATTAACAAGTAATAAATACTAATATAAATCTCTGAATAAAGTAAATTAGATGTTTGTAGCATTAGAATACATTGCGGTTACTTACAGACCATTTGATCAATTTGAGATTATAGAACCCAAATCGAACAATTTATAAGTATATGGGTAAAAAAAATTCCACCTCTAGTCTCTAGATAAAAACCACAAGCATCATTACCTGAAGTTCCTCTGGAGTACTTTCTTCAAGTATAACGCCAAGCAAGCGGCAAGTTACCTTCACCAAAATCAACTAACCATTATATGGTTGAAGTAATCATAAAGTACGAGTTAATCTTATGATATATATTTTTAACGAAATTTCTCGTTAAATTGGTTTCATAAATGTTCAACAGCTAGTGAATCAACATTTATATGATTCATAGCCTTTTGGTAGATGATTCTAGAACAAATACGGAAACAACAATACCCAATCCCACCAGGACGGGTTATGGGGGATGTAGGATGTAGACGGTCATACCTCTACCCGAAGGTAGAGAAACTGTTTCAAGAAATACCTCCGGAAAGAGTGTGTGTGTGTGTATATATGTGTGTGTATGGGTGTAAAAGAATATGAATATGTAGGATATATGATTATAAGGATAAAGCAATTAAAAAATATATGAGTATATAAGAATCACCGCTAAACTACCTAATATAGAATATCAACTAGATAAAACAAGTATCATGCATATCTCATAACTCTCTTATAGTATTATAGAGCATACTCATCATAACAGTGAAAATAGGCAGTTCATATTGATTCGTGAAGCAAACAATGTGAGTCCTGTGAGGAATCATACTGGACTCATTCTACAACTACTGTAGTCTTATCGAGGAAAAACGTAGAAACCATCTCATAAGTTTTATAATAAATAGATGTATCCATTCTACAATTATAAGAAGACTTTTAGAAGCATACCTTCCTTCCATCACTTAATCGTTGTCTCACTATTTGTCCTAATGAAGGCTGCATTAACAATAAAGCAGTAAGTCAAAAAGAGTACTGTGAAGCAAACATTTTCACAATTTGGGTGCATTAAATTTTCCTTTTACCTTTACAGGCTGAAAGAACTCATCAATGACAGTTTGTGCTCTTGAATCATCAACTTCAGAAGGAAACACATTTGCATCAGGATGACTAGTGACTCCTGAACTGCTTGATCCAGGAGCTTGACGTTTAGGCTGTCTTCTTCGAGGTGCACTGGGTGTCCTGAACAGTCTCCACGTGAAAATAACTGCAACAGCAAATCCCGCTATAGCCCAAACAGACCGTAAATCCTGCAATTGGATTTCAGGATATGATAAAAACGAAGAGATGTCATTTGTCCATTGATGGATATCTATACAAGCAATAACTTTTAACCAGCTCCTATAATGAGGCCTGTTTATCATAAGAGATTCTAACAGTGATTTTTGTTAGCTTATATAGTATAACTGTAATTATTCTTGATGCAATTAAGCTATGCTGTCTTTTGTAAAGTATCTTTTGAATAAAATTAAGGAATTCTAGTACATAATGCAATATACGGCAATGTCAACAGATGACTACTGTTATTATAGTGAACCTAATTCAACTTTTCCAATTGAAATTTACCAACTTTGAAGACATTCAAATTCTAGGGTTTTTCAGTAATCAAAAGATAACATATCAACCTGGAATAACAAATACGTTCAAATGAGCATTTCATCAAACAGTTGGTAGGCAAACAATAATTGTACATAAAAACACAAAAATTGGCACCTGGGTATTTAAAATCTTTGAAAATTTGGTTGATAGATAGGCCCCAATTCTCTTAACAAGCTGTAATAAATCTTCCTTTGAGTAATCAGCCATACCTATACGTATACACCGACTATATCTATCTAGTTTTGCACGCTCACTCAAAAGAAGAAAGAGTCAAAAAGGATCTTTAATTTCTCATCATTAAAGAAGATCTTAACGAAGAGATAGTGATGTGATTTGAAATTTGATTGATGAAGAAAAAAGATTCTTGAAATCGAATGTTTTTTGATTATATGGTGAGGTAAAGAGGGGTATAGATACAACCACTGGTGAGAAGAGAGTATGGTGTCAATCAAATCTACGGTCCAAAATCCAAAGTCAAAGTCAACATATAAATTATGCAAGTGTTTAACACTTTAAATTACTCTGCCTAAAATTATTATTCATTTTATACGGTAATACGGTATTATATTTACTCTATATTGAAAGTAAATTTTATAATTTTTTGTAAACAACTTTTCTCGTATACAAAACATTAAAAGTGTTGAAAAGTGAAGCGTGCACAAAATAAATCAAGAATTAGGGATGGAAAAACTCCAAAACTCCGAACTCGAAATATTTGGGGCGGGTTTGAAAGCGGGTTGATGGTTTGGGTAAAATCGTACAAATATTTTTATTTGGTGGGTAAAGGTACGATGATGGGTTATGGTAATACCCGTCGATTATCTGTATTCGTACATGTATCTTTACCTGTTTACCCGTATCATACCCACTTAATTATTAATTTAAATTTTTATTATATATATATATATATATATATATATATATATATATATATATATATATATATATTATTAGATAGTGATGTAATTATTAATTTAACTATGTAGAGGAGCATTTAATAAGGAAGCATTTTTTTGAGGGAAAAGTTATTATTCGTTAAGAAATATCTTATCTTTACCAATCAAAATGTCAACAAAAATTTATTTTTACCGATAAATAGTTATGAAAATCGATGCTATAAAAATATATTCATGTTTAAGTCATAAAATTAGTTGATGAATATTTATTTAATAAATCGTTAACATTCATCATAATGAATGTTAACTAATATTCTTCACGATAAATGTTAAAACATAACATTTTGACAAATATTTTTAATTTTTATCATTCATCATAATGAATGTTAACTAACATTCACCGCGATAAATATTAACGATTTTTTATATAATATTTATCAATTGATGTTATAGCCTACAAAAACAATTTTTTAAAGAAACTTAACATTAATTTGATCAACATTTATTAAATTACTTTTTATTTTTTGACATTTGTATTGGCGAATGTAGACGCAAAATGCCATATTATTATATTCATTACCGCCACATACATTAATTGAATTATAATTAATACTATCATCATTAAATCTTAAATAAATAAATATATCTCATTCAATTCTTTTTAAATAAAAAATACAAAATTTATTACATATATATACTTTACTTATAAAACATTTCACACTCTTTTTCTTAAAATTTAAAATCCTAAATAGGGAAAATAATATCTTTTCTAAATACACATACATTTATTAAACTATTCTTATTACTATCATCACTCAACCTTTAATTAATAAATACATGTCATAACTTTTGAACCGTTAGAAGTTACGGAACGTGCTAATTATAAACGTGTCACACCCCAAAATTCGGTGTTGTAACTTTTAAGTACTATTTCAATAAATGAACAAATCTACAGCGAAAGTTTTACCATTCTGAATACACACTCTAAATAAAAGCAATCCAACTACAAGGAATTAAAAGTATCCAGGTCTTCAAAGCTTTCTAGACCTTCTCTTCTCTTTGCAACTTGACATCTCTCTAGTTTAGTCCTAATAACATGTGACAACAATCTGAGATACATGCTAGGTCAACTAACGCTAGTGAGTTCATGGTTTACCCCACAAACATATAATTCTCAAAAATACTCTTTCTAAAAATACTCTTCTCAAACATACATAACATCATGCAGTTTTAAAATATTCTAACAACATCAAATAAAATTTTATTAGCATGCAATCTGACTCTTTCTCAACTTCTTCCAATTGTAATAACGACCTCTTACTTTTTATCATGGTACCAGATAACTCTAACAGTTCATATTATAACACATAGAACTACTAACTCTAGCATGCATAAACAATTTATTTTAAAACAAAAGCATGATAAACAAACATGTAAAATGCATCTACAAAGCTTTCTACTAGCATGTACCCCAGTTGAGAAAATCTCATAGAAACTCACCTTGTATACCTTCAAATGATACTGAAATCTACCCGCAATTACTCGCAACGGCATTGATCAAATGCTCGCTTTTGTTTCTACGTGGTTACTGCCACTCCATCTCTAATCTTTTGATCATTATTTTCTCTAAAGTGATATATGAATGAGCCAGTTTTAGTTATTGGTGATATAAAACTCTCACGTAGCCATGATACTCGGAGATATCACGACCGAACGGACGTGGTCATTCACATCTATCTCTACTTCAAATGCCAACAAACAAATACATACTTACACAATGACCCCCTTTTCTTTCCATTCAAGTCACATTCAACACTTTGCTAAAAGTTTACTTTCAACGAAAATACCATAAGATAGTATTGATCAATAATGTATAATTAGTCCCAATTTTTAGGGTGTTACAAGACGGAAAGGTCAAATTCCACATCTAACGCATTCCATTTTAAGTTTGTTTAAATTTCACACGTATTTCAAAAATAGAACGAACCCTTAAATGTAACTTTTATGAAATTATAAATTACACTTTAATTTACATGTTTAATTTAAACTTTACGCTGCCAAATTCAATAATCAAGAATTTTACTTTTCGATCAAAGTTTAGGATTATAGTTTATCGTATTATAAAATACATATTATGTTTTATACAATTTACAATATACAATGCTTAGTACCATAATACGATAGATAAAAATATTTTAGAAAGAGTCAACGGAAGTAAAACTTCGTCACCGAATTAACGATTTCGCACCTATTAACTCGCAACCTAACTCCCACAGCTTGGCCATCAATGGATGCCATTGTTTTGAAAATTTATTTTGTAAATCAAAATAATACACTCAATAATAAATACTTTCTTTCACATTTTTATGAAACTATAAGAACTTAATTTAACGATACATGAAGATCAAATGGTATAAGAGTCAAACGTGTCGACGCAAATCAATTAATATTTTCTTACTATGAAACTTAATTAACTATCCACTGCATTGCGAGGGTTTGCCGCTAGTGATTAGGTAATTCACCCAACTAATTTATTAACCCCGAGCTTAATAAATAAGTTATTTTCATAATTATTTTAAGAAATACATATATCACAATGTAGATGAAAAAGCACATTTGACACTGCTATATGCCTATTTTTCACACAAAGAGTATTAACATGTACCATTCACTTAGGTAGCTGATGACTAAAAGAACTATATATCCAACAATCATCTCTTTTTCTCTTACCTCACTTTCTCTTCTTACAAGTTCACCACCACCATCATGTTCATGAGCTATTATCTTGTTCTTCTTCGACTAAAAGAACTTTATATCCAACGATCATCTCCTTTTCTCTTACCTCACACCCTCTTCTTACAAGTTCACCACCACCATCATGTTCATGAGCTATTATCTTCTTCTTCTTCTTGCTGTCGATTAAGAGATTAATAATCGTTTAATCACCAAACTTTCATCTATTTTTCGTTTTAACCATTCAACGTTTTTGTTAAAAAATGTTTTAACACCTTAACTTATAGGTTGACCGAAACTTAATCCCTTACTTTGTTTTACCGTTTAAAATAACTTTTTTGGTATATGGTAACCGGTTGACCATGTTTCATTATGACATCAACATAAGTTTAAAAATGGTTTAATCATCAAACTTTCAACCTTTTTTCGGTTTAACCCTTCAATTTTTTTTTTCTAATTTAACTGTTTAACTTAGTGTTTAGTAAGTAGATAGAAGAAAGTATTAGATAAGGAGTAGGTGAGTGAGTCCTCGCTGACCTAAGCGATTTCGATCACCTAGCAAGCCTTTTATTTGGTAGGTAACATTGTCTTGTTCTCTGTCGCGAACTAGAATTGCTCGCTAGCTAGGTCGGATTGGAGCAACATTATATGAGAACATATTACCATTATTCGGGGACAGGAGGAAACGTGCGAGCACGCTTTCCGTTTTCTCGATTGGCTCTGGGAAGATAGATTGACTTAGAAACGTACTCTTCTTCCGCGTTTGCATAAAATTTTATTTTGTACTATTTAAAATATAAGTTTAAAAGCTATTTACTTAAAAAAAATGTTATCATTAACTAATTGATTATGTACGTATTAAATGTTTTATCATTTTAACAAAGGGTAATATTTTTACAAACTAATTATATGTTCTTTACATTCTAATCAAAATATAATTATAGTTTTAAATAATATTGTATAAATTATGTTACATCATATTATTTTTAGATATTTAAGTATATATATTATATAATATTTATATATTAAGTACAATGTCATCACGATTAGTCTTATAACGTTTTATTTAGATAAAAGTGCATTTATATAATATTGTCATGTCAAGTAATTATACTTTTATGAGAACTTGTTTAGGGAAAATAATCTGTATAGTTGAACTCCACGGATGAATTGTATTGTTAGTTATATTGGAGGGACTATATGTGTGTATATAGAAAAGTTGAAAGACTAAAAATGTAAAATATATAATTTTAATTAAATAGTAATTGGACAAACAGCAGGGTTATTTTGTACTGCCAACCGTACAAATACTATCCCCATTTATTTTATAGTGAATGTATGTTTTATTTTATATCAAATATATTAAAGAAAGTTATATTTAAGTATGTGATATAAGAATTATTTTTTAGTATGTAACATAGTAATTATTTAGAATAAATTTGTTTAAATATATACAAGAGTTTGAGGGTTGAATTATTACTTATATGACATTATTGGGATTAAATTAGTTTTAAAATTTTTTAAAAGTATTAACATGTGATAAGATGTCATAATAGTTGTTCTAACAAGTAATTTAAAGTTAATAGGTTAAAACATGATAAAAAAAATTTAAAGAGTTAAAATGGAAAAACTTAAAAGTTTGATGATTACACCATTATTAACCCACTCTAAAAGTGTGTGGTACATAGTAAACTTAATATATACTCTCTTAAACTTTTTTAAATCTTACATGTTTTATAGACACTCTTTAGCATCACATAGACCCGCGGCTAATTACATACTCGTTTGTTAAGAATTTCACTTAAATTCGTTTTGTTTGTTCACATGTCTTGATAATTTGATTTAGCCTAAAGGGTATTACGTGATTTTTCTTTTTGGTATTACACTAGTTATAGAATAAATATAAAGAGTAAATTTTATAAATGGTCAGTGTGGTTTAAACCAATTTACGAAAATAATTCTTATACTTTAGTTTTCAATTTTTTAGACCAATAAGTTTACGTTTTGTTGGAAAATAGTCCCCCATCCACCTAAAATAACTAAAATACCTTTTGACCATTTAGATTCAAACTACCTGAAAATGACAAGAGAAATGGTACTTTAATAATTTTAGGTGGAGGAATGACCAATCTCGAGTAAAACATAAATCTATTAGACTAAAAAATTGAAAAATAAAGTATAAAAATGATTTCGTAAATCAATGTAAACCACGTTTATAGAATTTACTCAAATATAAATATAAATATTGTATGCTATTTAGTTATCGTACAATTAACTATTAAAGTTTTTATCACAGTTACATTCAAGTAGACAATCAAATTAAAAGTTATCTTAAGCTTTAAGGTTTCTTAAGTGTTATCGATCAATCAATAAAATTAAAAGCTACATCAATAAAAAGAAAAGTTATCGTTGCAAATCAAATTAAAAGTCCTTAATAATGAAATGTATTAATTAATTCAGTACTACGTAACATTTAAGGCCTTTAAGCATTATTCATATCAAAATTTATTTATGCTAATCTTTTACTTAAACATCTCCATTTTTCCCTTAATTCTTACATTTCCCCCCAACCTTCCCATCCATCTACGCGAGATCCAGCAAAAGGATCCCGCAATCCAAGAATTTGTAATTCACAAATCTCACACCATTTTTATATATATACATTCATTTCCAACATCAAATCTATTTCCGAAACCCTAATTTCATCATTTTCCGTAAGTTCATCTCTCTACATTTCAATCTCATTGTCCCATCGTTATTATGTTATTTCTGTATTTATATCCATACTATACACCCTGCTGATATATAATATAACTTTCTAATAATTATATAGTTAAAAATAGCAATTGATCTGTGCAAATTATAGTAAAGTAATCCATCTAAGTATTGTAATTTGCAGATATTCGAAGTTAAATAGTGCTGTTATGTATACATGTAGCTGTGTGTACAACTTTTTGTTTATATAGTTAAAATAACAATATACTCTACTGATCTGTGCAAATTATAGTAAAGTAATTTATGTACGTGTTGTAATTGCAGATATTGGTAGTTAAATAGCGTATGTGTATTGTTCCTGCTGTTAGACTGTTTTTGCTGTTTTTGTAATCTTTACATCTAGCTGTATATCTAAATTTTTAATTAAGCAGTTAAAAATAGCAATAAATTGTGTTAATATGTGCAAATTCTAGTAAATTAATCTGTATGTGGGTTGTAATTGCAGATATTGTTAATTGAATAGTGTATGTATATTGCACCTGCTGTTGAGTGTTGTTGTTATCTATGTTTGGAGGTCATGTAACTGTTCCAGTTAACAACAGTCCACATCTCCGCAAATCCGGAAGTAGACAATTATTTTCGGAACTTGGTGAGAGACGAAAAATAAATAATAGTTGATTTAATATTATTACATTGTTATTGAAGTTTTGTATATTGTTTTGTGTGACAGAGACTAGTGAAATGAAGGTTGCGGGAGTCGGTGCACCGTTGGCAACTGCTACGTTGTTACCGTCTCCGGTTTTGCTGTGGAGGCTTAAGGTAGTTTGTTTCTTTTTGTTGTTGTAGTTGTTGATTTTAGGTCGTATGTTTTGGATGAGCTTTTGCTACATGAAGTTGTAATAATTACTGTTTAATGTTTCTATTGTTGGTGAATTGAGGAGTTTTGATAAATTAGCGTATATAAGTAATTTTACTCTACCTTTCGATGATTAGTTTTCTAACAGATAGTGTGAAAATGATAAAATAGCCTTTAGATGATAAGACAATCTTAAGTAGAAGTAGATTACCCAAACACTACCATGGATGAAGTCACAATAGTCGGATAATAACTTTCAAATTGCATTTCCAAAACCCCCCAAAGTATAGGTGCATAAGTATTTGGAGAACAAAGATGTATTTTTTCTGCGAAGTTAAATAATTTAGTCCTCTATTGAGTCTTTGAACGATGGTCACCTTTACACTTTGTGTATAACTCTCTGGTGAGATTGGCATAATGACACCTGATGATTAAGATTTAATAATGAAGGTTTAGTTTTAGAGGTTGCATGTCTTTATTTATGTTGAAATATGTGTTATTTCAGGTGATGCTGTTCTTTTTATGGGGGTTTTGCTGTTGCAAGGTTAGTTCTATATTTATTTTCCACTGGGAAGAACTGAAGATTTTGACTACCGTACTTCCTATCATTTTAGATTGGATGGGACTCTGTCATGAGGATGAGTTTGGACTTGCGAGATCTTTTTCTTTATGAGGCGTTTTTGTATTATAATCCTCTTCTTCTCGTGGTGAGTGATCCTTTTGCATTTAGTTTATTCTAATATAACATATTCCTGTCAGTAATATATCAATGGTTATATATAATCACTTGCAGACAGCTGCGGTCTGGTTTTGGGGTGTAAACTTATGGGTGTTTGCTCAGTCTAATGTCAATTATTCGAAGATTTTCGACCTTGATCAGAATCATCTTAGTCATAAAGAAATATGGAAGGTAGAAATGGACTATTATAGTTATATTTTCATTGCCTACGCTATTCATGTTTGTTTACATTTTTTCTAGTTTAAAGTTGTTTTGTGTAGTGATTCACATTGGTGGAGTTGCTCATAGTTTCATTTAATGTTGCAGTGCGCCACATGGATGACTATCATTGTTCCAACAAGCATGACTTCATATCTTTATCTATATTCCCATGGAGAAGTCTCATGGGCTGCATCTCAACCAGTGTAATAGATGCTTCCTCTCACATTATTAATAACATTGTGATTTCATTTGAACCCAATTTTACGTGCCATTTTATATTTTTCTCCAAAGTGATGAAATGGCCTGCTTGTGGGATAGGAATTTTATACACATGTAATGTTATAGTTGGACAATACATAAGTTTTTCTAGTATGTACATAAGAACTGACCACAAGATTCTACGTCTCTCCTTCTATGAATGTTTAACATGTCGTACATCTAATGGAAGGTTACTTGAACCCAATGCAACATTGTGATATTTCTGTTATGCAGATGTTTTGTTGACAGTTAAAGTTTGACAATAGGCACTCAAAGAAATGTTATTATCATGTTCTTATAATCAATATGCACATTTATTATGCTTTGCTGTAGAATTTGATTGCTGATATCTACCGTTTATTGTGATGGTGGCCATCTTATTATCCCGATCCCCTTCAAACATGCAGCTTTTGTGCCGGAAAATCATCTCTGTATCGTCCTCTATGATTACAGGTTACAGCAATTGATCACAATAATTTTTACACATCTGTTGCAGGTACTCTTGTATACAGCTGTTGCAGTTATCCTGATATTCCCCTTTGATATATTCTATTTGTCGACACGCTTCTTTTTGTTAAGAACGCTTTGGAGAATAGTCTTTCCTTTTCAGGCAAGTTGATGGAGATTATCAATTCTTTTGATGTGATTCTTTTAATTCTGTTATAACACTAATGTGGTCAAATTTTCGAATTGTAATGTGCGTATCATTCTTTATCTTGAAATTCTGAGACTGAAGAAAATACAAGCAATATTTGCAGTGGTAAGTTTAAATGCTGAAAGTCTGTGAAAGTTTATAAGAATGTAGCTGTTTGATTTTCTTTTTTATGATCACAGGACTTCGAATATAATTCTCAGCTGAATTTACAGTGTACCGCTTTTGATTAAGTGGTGTTACTACTTAGTAGCAAGTAATGAATTCGTAGTTCTTTAGGTCTCTTGTTACATACATATGAAGTGACATTTTGCCTTATATGATGAATACAGGCAATAGCATTTGCTGATTTTTTCGTGGCTGATATATTGACCTCTATGTCGAAGGTATATTGCTATTTAGTTCACTCTTTGACTCTAAATACATATGTTTATCGCCCGCATTCAATAAAAATGATCTATGTGCTAAAGATGACATGCCTGCTTGTATTTGTGGTTGAATTGCAGGTCTTTTCAGATTTGGAACGTTCCGTTTGTAGAATGGTTCACAAGCAGGTTAGTACTCATTCTTTTGATTTTAGTCGTTTGAACTACTGCTAATACTTGAATCTTATAAAACTTTTGTTGTTCCTTCTTTCTTTATACTTGAGGCTTGTTAATCTCAAATGATGGGATTCTTTCAAATAATGAAGGTTAACTTTCAATAAGCATGAAATGGACTTATAGAGATTAAGTGGATGTCCAAGCAAATGCACGAAATAATCCATTTTTGATGTACTTATAAATAGATGAGATACAAGATAACCTTGTAGTTTTGTTATCACCACAGTAGATACCTATATAAAAAATTTACACTTAAATATAATTCCGAACATTTCATAAGTACATGTGGTTCCTTGGATGTTGAACAATCGCCACAGATGAAAATTAAGTGGTCGCTGGATATTGCTTAGATTCTTTTAAGTTTCCTAAAATAGGGATTCCCATTACTTGTTGACTTTTGCAGGTGGCAACAATTGCTTGGTTTGAAGCTGATTCTGTTTGTGGCAGTCATGCTGTTGCTATTCCGATCATACTTGTGCTGCCTTACATATTTCGTCTATTTCAGTGTTTGCGCCAATACAAAGATACCAAGGAAAAAACTTCTCTACTGAATGGTAATATCTATATCCCTACTTTAGTTATTTACATGTCTGTATGTATAGGTCTAGCTTTCTAGGTTTACACTATAAGCTGATATATTTGATTGCCACAGGTCTACCTAGAGGTGGCAAAATAGGTGGGTTGGATAATGGGTCAATATGGGTTCTGGTCAAAATGGTTGTGGTTGGGGGTAACCTGAAACGTTTTTTGTGTAAATTTTTTATGCAATTTCATTTGTACCATTATAAAAGTTCAAAATTTTATATATATCCTTCCAAATTCAATAACAATGTCATATGTTATTTTCCCTTGCAAAACACTAATAGAGAATTTCAACTTTACGCATAAATATTTTTTGGCAGAAAAAATATTCTTCGCATAAATAAAATTTCCCATAAAAAAGTTTTGCATGAAAACTTTCGCATAGCATAAAAAATACGAAGAATATGACCTTTATACCTTCTCTGCAAGTAAGGGGAACTGCGCATAGTCCTAATTTTGCTTAAAGTCGGCCCCAATGGTATAAAGCCCATTAGTAAATACTAAGAATCTGACCATCATACCTTTTTCGCGAATCAGCTCTTATTGGCAGTCCGAAATTAAGTGATATATCGTTAAATTCAGGTTTAGAAGCTGTGTGTGCTTATTTTTTGGGTAGGAGGAGGGATACCCACCCTCACTTGAATGTCTAGTATTTTTGAATAAAATAATCTAGGAACTGCGACCATGGAGTCTGTAATTGGTATAAACATGCTATGAACAAAACTTGCTAACTAATTTGTGTCTAGTTGTGTTATCAAGCACAAGATGTTTAACATAATGATTAATGGATGGGTTAGTTAATTGATTATATGCAATGGTATGGCTTTCTTGTAATTTATCATCAAGGGCATCTTATTCAACAACTTTGGTTGTGTGCTAAATTGATGTCATTTCTCTATGATATCAGCATTGAAGTATTCAACTGCTGTACCTGTGATTTTTTTATCTGCGTTGAAGTATCACGTGTTCCCGGACAATTGGATAAACTTCTACCGGCCACTCTGGCTATTCTCTGCATTTTTAAATTCTTTGTACTCGTTTTACTGGGACGTGACTCGAGATTGGGATTTAAGGTATGTAACAGTTTGATTTTACCATTCATACATCATACAATCCCATTACATCTGATACTTTATACCATTCATTTAGTGTCTTTTATGATGTACATCAATATCTTGTTATAGATTACTCTATAATAACCATTTTTTCCTTTTCTACCAGCTGCTTCACACGTATCTTCAAGTTCACAAAGCCGCATCTCGTCTCACAGCTTGTGTATGGACAAAAATGGGTAAGAAGCATATAATCTTGTAAGAAAGTGCATCCAATGGGTCAACGACAACTTATGAAAGTAATTCAATAATTTGGCTCCATTGTCAAACTTAATGCTACTTTGCAAGATCAGAATGCATAATTGTTTTTATCAGAGGTGGCAATTTTTGTCTAATTAATGCACAGAAGGGTTATTTTGTATTTCTAAACCCATTAACAAAATCTGAAGGGTCAAATGTATTAAATAAAAATGTCGCGTAAAAGGAAACAGCATTGCCCTAGCTCGATGTGAATTTTTAATACGTAAAACCTTTTGAATTGAATACAAAAAGAAACATGGTGGCAAAAAGTGTTTTGGGTCAATCCACCTAACTTTTGTTTTGATGGCATAAGGAGTGGACTGTTGGATCTGGTGCATAATTGGCATGATCTTGTTCTCATGCAGGTATATTTCTGGGTGATTGGAAGCAATCTGATATTGCGGTGTACCTGGACCTACAAGTTATCTGCCCATCTTCGACATAATCATCTCACAGTTTTTGCAATTACAACATTGGAGATTTTCCGCAGATTCCAATGGGCTTTCTTTCGTGTAGAAAATGAGTGGAACAAAATGAGCTCCAAACAGAACAGTAACATTCAGATGGGTGACATATCTGGTGAAGAAGAAAAATTACTCAACTCAAACAATCACAATGTATAGTACGTGATATAGCATAGTTGACTGACATTCAAGTTTTTGTTTCCTATTTTCAATATTTGTTCAACTTTCTTTTGTATCTTTTAATTTTGAATGGGGTATCATGGAGACCACTATTTCAAGTTGATACTACGGTTAGTCGTTATATTAGAGATTGCTTAGAGCGAAAACGGTCCAATCTAACGATCCGTGGGACTCTGATCTCTTTTCTTTTCCTTTTATTTACTTGTTTTGTAGGTTTGATTCTATAAATTATCTATATAATACATGAATAAAAAAACGTGGAAACGTTTTAAAAATGCATTAAAACGAGTTATGTTGATCAGTCTACTATACGCATATAATAATACATAATAGATAATAATTGATTTTCATAAAGTAAAAGTCAGTTGTTTTTCTCCATAAAGAAGAATATTCATCCATCACTTTATTTAATTTTTAATTGGGACCTCACAATATATTCGAATGTAACAAAATATCTACTAATAAATTTATTTAAAATAAAATAATTTGAAATGATTAGTCGTTGATATAATTTGGGTTATTTGCTAACAAAAAATAGTCAACAATTGTATGTGTACGATTGATATCGTGTTCAATTTATGTAGTTTTATATTAATTAAAATAATTATCTAATTGGATATTATATGTAGAAGATAACAATATTTCATTAGATGTTGTTAGTAGGTTTATTTTGAGTTAGAAAGATAATTTAAAATTTGTACAGACTAGTAAAATATAATAATACTCCGTAAGTGATTAATTACTTAATTTAATTACTTGTGAAGTACTCGCGCAATGCAACAGTACCTCATGTTTGAAAGCTAATATATTGTATTCGACTATTTGTATTGAAACGGTAAGTATGGAAATAAATGTTCAAGTTACGATAAATATGATTAATTAAAAAAACGTATCAATACTTAAAATATAATTTAATAATTTTGATTTAGGTGTATGTTCACAAACCGCAAAGGTGTATTAATAACTAAATGATAGGTTTCTATAATATTTGTATAAGATTAGTAGAACTTTGCCATCTATATATATATATATATATATATATATATATATGCTGAAAAATCATACATGGTTTTACTTTACAATGTGAATGGACAGTGATTTGTTTAATTATAAAAAATATTTATTTTTAGTTAGTAATTCTCTATAATAGTTATATATTAAAAAATTATTATTATTATATATGGTTGTCATTTGTCAAAATAATCTATTGTTTTCAAATTTTTCAAGGGTGCATTCCCTTTTATAAATTTAAGGACAAATATACTAAACGCTTTATAAGAGTTATATTTGTCAAAATAGTCTATTGTTTTCAAATTTTTCAAGGTACATTTGATATTTCGCATCTCCCTTTTATAAATTTAACGAAAAATGTATTAAACCCTTTATAAGGGTTATAGATATAGATATAGATATAGATATTAATGGCAACAATATAGTGGCGCATTTATAAAGCTGATAATTAATTAATGAGAAGTTAATTAATTAATAAAATAAAATAAAAATACTGCTTAATTTTAAGGGTTTGACTAACTAGTGCCCTAAGAGTACAAGTTAACAAGTATTTAATAAACTTAAAGTTTCTATAATTATCTAAAAAATACAATTAATACTCATTAACTAAGTAAATTCTTTTCATGTTTAGATTGATTTTTAATTAAATAAAGAATGTGAGACTTCATTTAATATTTATTAACTTGTGCCCTTAGGGCACTACTTAGCCAAACCGTAATTTTAAAGCGGTAATTAAGATATATACGAGTAAAAACGTAGCGTAATTGTAAAGCGGGTAAACGGTAATAAAGAAATTAGTTTAAACGGTAATAATAGTTTGCGTACTTATAAAGCGGATACATAACTATAAAAACCATTCCAAACCCCGACTTTATCAAAAACATATAGGCTCCTAATTTCTAAAATCACCACCAACCTCTGTCATCCAAACCCAAAACCCTCGATCAAATTTTGTTTCCCGCCATTCTATTCTGCAACATCGTCGGCACCGGCGGTGGTCTCCGCTAAACAACTACTTTTCACCGTTGAGTCCACGCGGTTAGGTTCCAATCCTCCATCGCCGTCGCAAATGATTCAATTCATTTACACTATTCGTCACTCCCTCTCCTCTCTCCGGTCTGTCCTCTGGTTTCTGGTAACAATATAGATATAGATATAGATATTAATGGCAACAATATAGTGGCGCATTTATAAAGCTGATAATTAATTAATGAGAAGTTAATTAATTAATAAAATAAAATAAAAATACTGCTTAATTTTAAGGGTTTGACTAACTAGTGCCCTAAGAGTACAAGTTAACAAGTATTTAATAAACTTAAAGTTTCTATAATTATCTAAAAAATACAATTAATACTCATTAACTAAGTAAATTCTTTTCATGTTTAGATTGATTTTTAATTAAATAAAGAATGTGAGACTTCATTTAATATTTATTAACTTGTGCCCTTAGGGCACTACTTAGCCAAACCGTAATTTTAAAGCGGTAATTAAGATATATACGAGTAAAAACGTAGCGTAATTGTAAAGCGGGTAAACGGTAATAAAGAAATTAGTTTAAACGGTAATAATAGTTTGCGTACTTATAAAGCGGATACATAACTATAAAAACCATTCCAAACCCCGACTTTATCAAAAACATATAGGCTCCTAATTTCTAAAATCACCACCAACCTCTGTCATCCAAACCCAAAACCCTCGATCAAATTTTGTTTCCCGCCATTCTATTCTGCAACATCGTCGGCACCGGCGGTGGTCTCCGCTAAACAACTACTTTTCACCGTTGAGTCCACGCGGTTAGGTTCCAATCCTCCATCGCCGTCGCAAATGATTCAATTCATTTACACTATTCGTCACTCCCTCTCCTCTCTCCGGTCTGTCCTCTGGTTTCTGGTAACAATTTCCGTTGAGTATATATATTTATATGTATGTTCTTGAATATTTAAATCGACTTTATTTATTTGGAAAACCTTATAATTGCTGTTTTTATCATAAAATAATATCAAGAATGATCTGCTTTCTCCATCTCCATATTATATCTGTCTTTTGAAAACTGGCAACCTATGATTGTGGCCGACATAGAAAATAAAAACTAATTTTAGCTTTCGGTAAATTCATTATCTGGAGATGATAAGGCTGCTGATGAGTTCTATACCAACTTTAATTAACATAATCGTGGTGAATGGATAGTTTTGGTAGTACTTGGTTGTTATCAATGAATCACAATGTTTATGTTCACTTTCAGGAACTCAATCGAGAAGAACCTGCTGGTTTGGGTGGGCCCATTTTGTAGAAAGACGAGCTGTTGTTTGTGGGGAGAGACTCATTCTTGTACGTGCAAGGAAGCTATCTAACAGTACATCATGCTCTTTCATTTTATTTCATTTTATTATTTGTTTTTCTTACTTTTGTTTCATTTGTCTGCATCTTTCATTCTTATTACGGAGTTAACTAACCTGGTAATTTCATTTGAAAGAACGTAAGTTTTGATTGCTTAAGTGTTTTGCTTTCAGGCCCGAATGATGTAAAAGACATTTTTAGTGCAGGGAACATTAGTGGCAGTATTGACCTTGTAAAGAACCCGGTATGATTTTGGATGTAGACTACATTACTTTAACGAGCAAATGATGGGCTCTCAGGTTTGTCTTGCATGATCTTTCACACGCTTTTTTTCTCTTCTACACACTTTGATATGTAACTGGAATATTTACAATGATATAACTGTGACATGTTTATGATATTCGAGTTAAATTAAGTAGAAGCAAGAGGTGAGCACAACCCGTCCACAATCTCATTTTTCAATCTTTTAAATGCACTTATTGCTGAATAAAGGGACACAACTGGTATGGGACGTAGGTAGTGATTCACATTCTTCAAATATTTTTTTACATGTTTTCTGTTAATGCTTATACTTCTTCCTCTGAATTTTACTGGGATGTTTGGCAGGTTTATTGGGATCTTCCGATTTATAAATGATAATGTGTTTGGGCCATTTTCTCAGCTGGCATATGCAGATCCTTCTGAGAAAAGTCATTGAATAGTTAAAATGGTATTTTGAAGACATTTAGAAACTAGAGCAACACTTATCTATGCTGTTTTTACCGAATTTAATAGTTTAAAGTCTGAAGTGGAAAGAGGGAAGTTTGAAAATTCGTGTATATTGTGCTTGAACGGCTTTTAAGGCTAACCGTTGAGTTTACCGATGTCAAAACTGCAGGAAGGTTGTATGTTTATTCATTCATATCATCTTAGACTTGTAAACTGAAGCCTTATGACAGAGCACAAGTGCAGTCAAAAGAAGATTGGCTTCCTGATTCAGGTCCAATTCTACTCGACCATCAGGATGTTCAAATCGTTAGTTCACATGCTTTAACTAATAATCTCTTCAATTGACTTTGTTTTTATCTCATTTCATATTGTTTGATTTAGGCTCTCAAGGTGAGTGATAACCTCCATCTTAATGAAATAGACTGTGCTGCTTCTTGTTTCTGCTAATCAAGAGGTAGACCCCTTTTTTATCGTCAATTCATTCAGTCTTGATTTAGTTATATATCATATCTGATTGTTATAAATGCATTACTTTTGTTTAGTGAGGATTACTCGGGAGATGTCTGTTGGATGTACCACGCCATGCAGCGGGGCTTTGGTATACAGAAAGAAGAGATTTAATAACAGCCCTTTATACACTGTTACAGGAAATCTTTTCATCATCCATCCTACACTAGCATATTATTTTTATCTTCCCACCCTGGAGTGGTATAATCTTTTTTGTATCATACCAGTCATTATCATTTGCCTATTGTAGGCAGCTGTGCTTGATCAGGGACATGAGGCTGATGTTTAAGCTAATTGTTGGCGGTATTCGACAACGTCTAATTTCTCTTGTAAAGGTATTTGTTTTCTTTTTAGTTATTTTTATCGTTCTATGGATTTTATCCATAGGTTAATTTGGGCACGGCGTAGAGTAAAGAGTTATCATAGTTAACTTGGGATGTAAGCAATGATTAAATTTTAATTTATTTTTTGTTGTAATTTCACTCAAAAAATAATGTAAGTTTTGATTGCTCAAGTGCTTTGCTTTCAGGGCCGAAGGATGTAAAAGATATTTTTACCACCTTAAAAGATGGTGCAGGGGACATCAGTGGCAGTACTTAAGTACCAGATGTGATTTTGTAGATGGCATTACTTTATTTTATATCCTTTTTTGGCTGCCTGAGTAACTGACCGACCTTTAATCTGTTGCAGATCACATGTAGCCTTGTTTTTTCTCTTATCATTTTTTTAATATCAGATGTTCTCAGTGTATCGCCAGATTAAAGGTCCATCTTGTCACAGGATGCTTCATTTGGACATGATTTCCATGAAACTGTAAGCGCAAAACCCTTATGCACCATACCACTAACTAATTTAGTAGCATAATTTGGAACCTGTTAGCTTTGTGTTTCCCACATGTTATTGCTATTCAGAATGATCAACAAATTGAGGCCTGTATGAACTGTGTTAGACGTGCTTGGGTTGTGCACTTGATGATGGTCTGCATGTCTTCTTACATATGTTTAACTTATCTCATCCACTCGCTAGAGACATGGTCTGTAATGTCTCCTTACATATGTTTAACATATTATTGATTACGATCTGGTTTGAATTTCTTATGAACAATGACGTATCTTCCAAGTTGCTATATGTATGTATCCACTTTCAGGCTTTGAGCGAGGAGCATGCATCCACAGTGTATGAGAACTATTGCTGGGCAGAACGTTGGATCTATTGCGTGGACTGCTTTGTTTGATTGTTTGTCAGTTTATGAGGATAATTTCAAGCAATCAGTTTATAGCACGGGTACAATGATACCAGAGATTCAAGAGGGAGATGCAAAAGCTCTTGTTTTTTTATCGATGTGTTTTTAGCTGTTTTATATTAATTTCAGTATTACTTGTTTGACTTGTGCTTATTTTGCTACCTTTTGTATATTAATGAAGAGAGTACTATATGTTTCTCTACCTCATAGACATGAACTTCACTTACTGGGGGGCTGTGTTATTTTCTCATGGTTGTGGAAAATGGGAACCCTATTGAAAGAAAGACATGGTTTCCTGATACTGTGCCAATTTAAACTTCTTGGTTATGAAAATGTGCCTCCTTATCTGAAGGTTTGTTCATCTCTACTGCTAATGTTCCTATAGGTGTTTCTTAGCTCATCTTTTCGTCACTTGTTGCCTGTTGTGTTGTAGGTGCTTGCATAATTCAATATTGACTTTTATTCACGTTTCCCAAACTTTAAAGATACCATTTGGGGTAACCTTTAGCAGTATGATTTATCAGTAGTGGTTGGACCTCAAGTTGAGCAAATGATGGGCTCTGAGGTTTGTCTTGCATGATCTTTTACAAACTTTTTTCTCTTATACACACCTTGATATGTAACGGAAGTTTTACAATGATATGACCCAAACAGGTTGTATGAGATTTGAGTTAAATGAAGTATAAGCAAGAATTGAGCACTACCCGTCCAAAATCTCATTTCTCAACCAAGAAGATGATGCAACTGATTGGGGACGTACGTAATGATTCATTCTTCAAACATTTCTGTAAATTCTCTTTTACTCCTTATACTTCTTTCGCTGAACTTAACTGGCTTATGCATCTTTTGATTTATACATAATCATGTGTTAAGGTCATTTTCTGAGCGGGCATACACAGATGCTTCTGAGAAATGGCAATCTTGTGTTGCATGTCTTCAACATTTTCAAACGTAAGACGATGCTATTGAGTTCTAGTTTCTTGAAAAAGAGCTTAGCAAATGTTTTATACTTATATATTGGCGAAATATATGCAGGATTTTGAGTATGAATGACACACAAGATGAAGATATTTGACATTGTGGTCTGTCAATCTCAGCTTGTGGCGTTACAGTCAACTCCACTCCAGATGCAGCTTCCTGTCATAGAATTGCTCAGAGTAAGCTGAATTATTCATGTAGTTCTTATATTTAACTTGATGGGATCCCAATCTCGATTTCCAAGCCAGGGAATCAACGACCGATTGTCAAAAAATATCCCACTATCCCATAAGTCCGCCAATTTATCCTCTTCTGTCCGATCGTTGTGGCATGTGCGGTGTTGTGGAATTGAAAAACATTTAATTGAGTTTAGATGTCTTTTATAATTTGTAAAGACAAGTTTTGTTCTCCTGCAGCTGCTTTATGAATTATGTTTGGATTCGGATTTACTCACACGTGGCCCCATCATTGATCTGCTTAGTACCAAAGTATCAAAAAGATACAAATGCTGTAATTAATTTGAAAAACATATGTTGTCAATATTTTGTCTCAGTGTTTGAATGCAGAACTATATAAGGTTTACATTTCACTGTATATTAACCAATCATTGTTCACGCGATGTTTGCTAGAGAAAACAAATATTGTTACAACTGTAAACTCTGAAGATCCACTATGTGCCTTTTCATCCATAATGAAAAATGCTTCCAAAATATGTAGACTTAAAATTGGATTGGTGCAAAAATATTAAAGTGATTCGTGAATATACGGTGAGAGGCTTAATTTTAAGTTTGGAAATCGATTTACCCATATTAACATGTTTTGGGTTTAATTCATCAAAGCTGAATCATAAATACGTATATATTAGAAAATGTATGAGGAGTTTCCCGGATAAAATGGCATTGAAAAAACCATTAATCAGAATGGCCACATTTATTAATCTGGCGTCCAAGCCATTACACCGTGAGGAACTGTTTTATCCTCCAGAATTGGTAAACGGACGCAATTAACAAAATTTCTTTTTTATTTTCAAAATAGATATATTTACATAAAAATAAAATAAAATAAAATTAAAATAGATAATAAAAATGAATGAAAATGCTCAGTGGAAGGAGAAGTCGTTTATTAATGGGATCACGGCATAACAAAATTAATTATTATGTCCACTTCCCTAACACATCCAACGTGTTTTGCCTCATCACTGCAATTACCATCATTCAATTAAACATATTTATTCTATTTTATTTATTTATAAAAATATTAAAAAAAAATTGAAAAAGGAAAGAAAGAGCCTCAGTGTGTGTAACAATCAGATCATTGATCAAAATCTCACTGAAATCCGCTAAGATAATTAAATTTATCATCATAAGCTCAATTATTTATTTAGAAAATCAAGATCCAAGTAAACACGTATAAAATTAACAAATTCATTTGAAAATTCGGAAGAAAAAATCATTTTGATTGTGCTCAGACAGCCAAGGGTTTGTCGTCAAACTGAATGGGAAGAAGAGCCCAAGATCAGAAACTCTAGTCCACAAAATTGCTTCATCAACGCACAATTTACTAAAAATATATTTCATAAAAAGATAAAAGAAACCTGTTTTACGAATTACTGAAGAATTTGAATCCACGGATGTCATTGAATAACAACGGTGGCTATGCTGATTGAACGAGAGGTGATTGCGGTGTTGATTTATAGTGTGTGTGATGCGATTAGGGTTTTAGCGTTTTAGGATATTTGGGTTTTATGGGCTTCATTATTTGGGCTTTATTGATGTTCATATTTTAGTCGGATGGGCCTATTGTAAATTGTAAAGCTGATATCCTTTTATCATCAAACTATATTTATTTTTGATTAAATTACATAAATTTTGTTGGGATTCATAAAGTTTCTTGAAATAATTAAAATGTTTTTGTTGGGGGGTTTCTATGTGTTCTAATTGAATTATGTGATCATAGCTTAGAGAATCTCTAATACTTAAAACTTTTTATAGTTTGATTATGTGATCATAGCTTAGAGCATCTCTAATACTTAAAACTTTGTATAGTTTAATGCATTGTCATATCGCCCCATGTCATTAACATATCATCACCTCATACTAGCTTTTACCTTAAAACATTAGACCATTTGCAATATAGCTGTCCTCGTGCCCGTGCAACCATCACGATGAAACCACAGACGATTTGCGAACCGTCGTGGTGGCCTGTCGTCACCGAAACGGAAAGATCGCAGGGCCCATGAGCTTTTTTATTTTTGTTTTCCTTTTTTTCATTGTTTGATAAAATAATTTAGAAGAAGATGAAGAGAATGAAAGTTGAAGGTGATGATTTTGGAGGAGACAGAGTTATATAGCATGTGGGTTTTTTTTAGGAAGATGAGTTAAAACTTCGAAATTCTTTTGGGCTTTTTAAAAATTTAGGTTTTTTATTTATGATATTTTTATTTTATTATACGTCCAATAAAATATAAATATTTGTATGTTTTAGTTTTTTTTTCTTAATATGTATTAGTTTTAATTAACTAATTGTATTAATTTTTTAAAAATGATAATTAAATAGATTAATGGGACTTCAGCGAACCAACACACTGTCATGGAAGTTTGCATTGTTGAGTGTGGAGACGACAAATTGATGGGGTGATGTGGCGCAGTGAAGTCCCACGACATTGTGTCATTATTATACAATAAATATATAAATATACATATATATATATATACATATATATATATATATATATATATATATATATAGGGGAAAGATCAAGAGGGAAGTTCTAAATTTGAGGAAAAGAGGGAAGCAAACTCCAACCACACATTTTCTTGTATCTTCTCCAACTAATATACAATACCTATTTCATCAATTTTTGTTTAAATTTCAAAATTAAAGCATGTAAATCAATCAAAACATTATAAATTTTAAATTCATCAAATGCATTCATACATATCTTCAATTAGTCATAATTCATAATCATCAAATATTAAGAATTTTAGGTATAACTTTTGGGTTTTTGTGAAAATTTTGATTCACCAATGAATACAATAAAATTAAACGAATTTCAACATACAAAACTTATAAACAAGTAATTAATTTAATTATAGTCGTCATTGACCATCGAATTTCACAAAAAAAAAATTAGAACATTAACATTCATTTGAAATGAATGTTAATCAAAATTACAATTAATATTCATAAACAATAATTTATGATGAATATTAACTTATATATGTTTTTATACATTGTTGAACGTGATAACTTAACATTTATCGGTGTATAATAATTTATATGAGTTAACATTCATCGTAAAAGAATGTTTAAAAATATTAAGTTGTAATTTTGATTAACAATCTTTCCAAATGAATATTAATATTCTGAATTTTTTTGTAGTTATTTACAATTTTACTACCGCGTTGACTTTTGAGTTGACCATAATGTATGGCCATGAATAGCTTCCCTCCTTCCCCTAATTTTTTACTTCCCCTTGATCCCCACCCTGTATATATATATATATATATATATATATATATATATATATAATATGTATATGTATTTATATGTATATGTATATTATTGTTTAAGATTTTTATTCTTAAAATAAGTAAAACTTGATGAGTGAGTCGATAGGTCAGTCGTTAACCGATAACCAACATAAAAGGTTAATTTAAAATAGATTATAGTCATTTATATCTCTATTTTGCCTTTAATTATTTGTATTAAATTACAATAAAAGTTTGTTTGATTTCTGACTCGGAAGAGTCGCACAACACTCGGAAGGTTCATACACGACTTGGAAGAGTCAATAAACGACTTGTAAAAGTCAGAGTCATTTAAGAGTCGAGGTTCGAGTCGATTCGTTTTTTGAATTTTGACTCGAATCATGACTCGCAAGAGTTTAACAACTTTGCATTTCACCCTTCATTCCTTACGATTATCATTTTTTTTTATGTATTAGGCTGGCCGCTTTTCCTTTTACAGAAGTTGTCGTTGATCGTGGGAAGTGTTTAGTCTCAAATTCAAGAAGACACTTTCATTGAGGTAGCCGAACTATTGAAGCATTAAAGAGGTCATTTTTGTAAATAATTTACAAAACTAGGGTAAATGACCACTGAGTTGCTGAGAGTTGGCCAATTTACTCTAAGGCCCCTTTGATTTGCAACATATTTTTGAAAGAATTGAAATAAGTCAAATGAAATGGAATCAGAAAAAAGCCCAATGGACCAGAATAAGGGTCGTAAATTCTCTTCGGCGGCCTCCTTACCTAACCCCTACTACACTCTCACTCGAAGCTACGCCTACCTTCATGAACTTCATCCATCAGCACGATGTCTGCATTCCTCTTGCCACTAACCTCCTTAACTACTTGCCTAGGTTACACCTTCGGAATACCCCACAAGGGAATCACCTTGATATTAAACCGGATCCTTCCACTCCACTATTATGATCGAGAAAGAATCCTCGGGCTTGAGATGATTGGTTGGATTGTTCACAAAGTAGCAAAAATCATAAGAGAAGAAAAATAATTAATGGCTAAACTTTTTCATAACCTGAGCTTTCATTGACCAGTTGACCTTACTTGAAAGTACGGTCACCGGTGGCTAATACCTTCTCTCAATCGCTCTTTTTAGTTGGCGGGCAAGGTTTTGAATTTGAAAGAAGTAGAATATGATGAAATTGGAATTTGAATGAACTATAATATGTCACGTTTGATTGGCAAGAAATGAAATGTAATTCGAATGAATGATAGTAACATAAATATATATCTTTTAAAATAGGTTTAATAATATCAATATAACATTATTTATATTAAAATAACAATTAAGAAATAATTATTATAAAAATATAAATAGTCAATCTATTTAAAATAACTAATTTTAATAGTAAAATTAAATTAAATATTGAACTAACTTAGGTACTCAATTATTATTTATACAATTACCGAAGTAATAATAACAAGTATTAATAATAAATGGTTACAAAATATAATTTTGTATCAAAACATTATTATAATATACTTTTATATTTTATACGATATAAAATAAAATATAAAATATAATATAAAAAGAATTATTAGTTAACAAAATTAATACTCCATTTGTCCCATTTGTCCCATTTGTCCCATTTGAAGTGTGAACCTTATTATTTGAAGTTGTCCCAAAATAAATGTTCACTTTATATGTTAGTTATTCTAGTTGATAGATATGATATTTGATTTGTGAATAATGTACTTGATAAAAAAAATTTAAATTGCGTGGATTTTTTCAACTGAAACATTTATCTAAGGAATTCAAATTCCTTTTATCTAATGAAATTTGAATGATTGTAATTCCTTGCAATTATGCGAAAGAAGAAAATGAGAGTGAGATTCATAATGTGAATTTCATTTTGCCAATCAAACAACATACATAATGTGTTTCAGATTCCAATTCTATGAAATTCCTGTGAATTATGGTGAATCAAAACGGGACTTAAGTATATAGAATATATTATCGTTTTCTTGTACTAGTATTTTCGATTTTCTATTATATTTCTATTTATCTTAAATATAGTTTCGCTATATACTAATGAAATTTCAAAAAGTTAAATAATGTATTTAACACAAGTTTCGATCCATGTCTCCATGCCATTAGCTCATTTCGTTGGCTTTATTTTCACTTTCTAGTTCTAGTTTTCTATATTTTCTATATTATAACACTGATCTATTATATATTTTATTTTTAATCAAAATATTATTAAAATTTTAAAATAAACTATTTTCTTGATAAACTTAGAATTTGTATTATTTTAACTAATAAAAAATAAAACTAATAATAATAATAGAAAATAATAAAAATAGAAATTTATTATTTTTATAATAATAACAACAACAACAACAATAATAATTTCTCTTCTTCTCTCTTATATATTAAAAGAAAATCATATTTAGGTAAACATTCTAAAATTAGCTCCTTATAAATTAACCTTGACCATTAAATGGTTAAGCATTTTGAATTTAAGCCATTGATCTTAATTTGTAATTGTGATTATCTAAATAGCAAAGTCTGATTAGCACAAAGACAAAAGTACCCTTAGTCATTTAGTCTAATTACCCGTGAATTTTACTTCCACAACCCATCTCACTTTCTGTTCCCATCTCTATATTACCCGTTCTATTGGCACTCCTAAACCCTGACGAATTAGATTCAAAAATTGAAATCAGAAAATGAATTTATTGGCAGATATCTTCTCTACCTTTACTTACCTTATGTAACCATTTAATAATGAGGCGTATGGCGTAACAATATATCTTGATGATACAACTGTAGTTATAGCTTAAGTTTGTAACTTCTAAATGTATATTTCAACTTGGTTAATCTAACAACCTTTTTCAGAGCCATATGGGTGAAATTTTTGGCTTCCATATTGCAACAATAGCCAACACGCTACCTACTACGATCATTGTCATCACAAAACGAGGTCCATGGCTGTAATTAAAAGCCATCCTAGGCCGTTCTCAACTATCTTTATCATCACAAATGAGCGAGCACCGAGAACACGTTGCAATACTTAGTAAAAGATATACAATAGATTTCATATTACTTACCTCTGGTACATTACTAATGTATAATCGTATACTGGTTATTTGTACAGAAAACGGATTAAGCAAAGAGAACACGGGTCAAGCAAAGACTGATGCTTTATCATTGTGTGATGCCCATCTATATGGAGTTCTTTGATAATGCTGAAGTGACCTTTGCAAGAGTTCTTAAAATTTAAGTGGTTCGTAATGGCTTTTCAGTTTCTTCTTTCATGTTCTATTTCTTACACATTGTTACAATAAAATGTTACTTTTAACAAAATGTCTCAAATTGTATGGAATCTTGTGTACAGTAGTCATAGCTGGTGAAATGGGCGGACCACGCGAGATAGATAAATAATTGTATTAGAAAATTTGTATATATTCATAGATGTTAAAAATTCATGGAGAAATTGGGTTACCGGTAAAGGTCATGTACAAGGGTTACCTTTTGTTTTTTTCAACATTAGCTATGTACTTGTGTTATCATGATTTCAAATACTACACATAATTGTTTTAATTGAGTAAAATCATTGTTCACATATTGATAGTAGCATCTTCGAGTTCTGTTACAGTCACTTAAAGCTACTTTCATGATCATGGTATCTGCCCCATCCTGCAAAGGAGGATAAGGGTGGTGAGGAAGCTCACTTTATTTGTTCAAACAAGCGAACTACATGTTTAGCCAATGGTGTTGGTGGTGGGGTTGATCATGGTATTGATGCTGAGATATATGCAGGAGAATTTATGTCTAATTCCCTAAGTGCGGTAGAACATAAACCCTCTACTGATCCAGCCAGGTTATTGATGGAAAGCTCAGTCAAACACCAAGGTCGAAGGATCTTCAAGTGCATGCACAATTTCATTCACTAATCAGGTAGTATTATATGGGTGTAATGATGAAGATTTTATGAAGTAAATGTATTCTCACGTTTGATAACTCGGGCAGGTTCTATCCATACCAGTTGCAGTTGAATATTTAGCAAATTAAAATACTGATTCGGAATCAACTGTTATCTGTAAGATTTTTTTCTACACTGTTAATAATTTGAATTAGAACTGACAATATTTGCGGGTTGAGTAACCGATTAAAATGGGATCTGGTTGAACCAGTCATGTTGTAGTATCCGTCAAAAGGGGCTGAGTTTGACCCCTAAATTTGTTTAGCATACTTATAAAATATGTAATAATAATTACAATTACAAACATACTATTATTACATGAAAGAGTTAAATATAACCACACAAATATTTTAACTTAAGGATTATGTAATTATGTAATAAGATAAAAATATAACATAAGTTTTTTGTTTAAATCTAGCCCGCGAATTCGCGGGTTATAATCTAGTAACAATAATATAACAATTTAATTTTAATATATATAAATAGAAAAAAAATATATAAATAATAATGTAGTTTGGAGTATTATTATAAATTCATAACAAACTAGTATTACCGCGTTTGACTTTGACTTGGACTTGGACTTTGACATTTTGACTATCGTCGTGAGACTGACGCCATTCCCAAACCGACATTGCATATTTACGCAAACCTATATATACACCACATATTACTCACTCTCACTCTATCTATCTCCTTCTCCCCAAGATTGCACATCACATTGCTTCTCTTTAACTGGGTGAGGATTTCCAACCCTAATAATCGTCTTCTATCAGGTCATGTTTTCTATTTCCTTATTATATGTTGATTTCTTCTTTTTAGGGTTACTATTGTTTTGTTTATTGTTTATTATTATGCAAAAGATTTACTGCTTTTGTGGGAATTAGGGTTATCGCAATTTTATTTATTTCGTGTTTTCAAGGTTTCTTTTGTTTTTTGTTTTTTATTCAAAAGATTACTGCTTTTGTGGGAATTAGGGTTCTGTTAGTTTCATCGATGTTTTCGAATGGAATCTTTTTTTGACCTTTTACATATTAGAAAGCTTTACATTGTTAGTTAGTCATCTTTAGTTTTAAAATCCAATATTATGAGCTTCCTTTTTTTCTTGGCAGAAGAAGTCTTTTGAGTCAAAACTATTAAAAACCACGTCATTTAAGTTTGTTCACTAGCATTAAACTAATGGTGAAGTTGATCGGAGAGGGATGGCACAATCTGCTGTGGTGGAGGTGTTGACATCCAGTATAGGTGAAGTTAGTTGAGATGAAGTTCGAAGGTAATTATTTATTGCACTATTTATGATGAGTAAATGAGACCAATACATAGACTGTCCAATGACAGTCCTATTGTGTTGGTCCTGAAGGAACAATGCGTGTTAAGCTCAAATATAAGTATTTACAGGGACAATTCATGTATTTTACTCTGTTTTTTTTTCTAACGGGAAGTGATATGTATTATCTATGCAAAAAAAAATATAAAATAGGGGGCTGTGATGAATTTACTGTTTCTTGAAGGGCAATTATCTGGCTCTGTTGTGTAGCAATCAATAAGATCGTTTTTAAATAGTGATGCAGCTGAGTTTGTATCCATGGCAGTTTAATCCTTCTTGTTCCGATCATGCGACAGATATGAGCCACATCAACGTTTTTGAGCCGAATGTTTCTTGATCTTTTTGTACACAATCCATGTTCTGATGACATATTAGAAAATTATAAAGTGTTATTAGTCATCTTTAGTTAAAAAATCCCCAATTATGAGCTCCTTTTTTTTGGTAGATGTATCTACAGCATCATGTTTGGACCTATAATCTGCGGGTATGCTACAAAGAAACAGATTGGAAGTTTTTCTCTAGCTGAATTCTTCTCTCTGCACTGAAGATTAAGGACCTAGTTCAAAAAGGTAAATTTAAACACTTGGTCAAATGGGTGATACTTTGAATATGGTATCAGTAAAAGGGGGAGCATATGGTTCCAACTGTCCCTAATAGGGTATCAGTAAAAAAATCTTGTGTTTTGAGTATTACCTACCGTGTGCGTTATTCACCAAGGCTTTGGTATCAGCTTAGTTTCTAGATGAAATGTCAATTATGTATGAGGGAAAAATAAACCGAAAATATCTTTCTAGGGTAAAAGATCTTTCTATCACAGATTGTAACTCCTGTGTTGGATATGGTACTCATGTCTTTGGGTTTAGACTGGCTGCTTTTTGGCTTCTCGAAAAGAACTTTGATCCTGAGAAGTGGTTCAGCTCAAACGATCGTTATTCGTTCAGTAATGAGGTAATTTAAACACTTGCACAAACGATTCAAGTAGTTTAATCTCTTTTTTTTTTCCTTCAAAGGGGAAGGGGTATTTATAATGAATGTACCGAAAGTATAAAACAGGGGTCTGTGATGATGAATTTCTATGTGTCTGAGTTAATCAGTCAAACTTTGAAATATACCGTGTTTTATTTGTCTGATACATTTGATCAGTTATATCCGTTGCAACTGTAATAATGTCCTTTTAGTCAAAACCCTTGAAATAATATAAATATTCAAATTTATATTGGTGGCACTAGGTTTCTGTTTTTTCTTTTTTAAAATAGTTTGTTGGCTGGCGTCAAAACTAATGTACCTTTAAAGAACTTGAAGCGGGATGGGACAATCTGCTGTGGCGGAAATTTTGACATTTAGTAATGGTGAGAACAGTCGAGATGGAATTCGAAGTTAATTCTTTGTTTTAATTAGTAAATAGAGACCATTAGATAGATTGGCCAGTGGCAGTCCTATTGTGTTGGTACTTATAGGAACAATCTTTGTCAAGCAAATTGGATAATTTTAGTGCCTCATTCTTTAACTTGTTGAGAGAGATGAGATTATAATCATTCTTTTCGAATTGTGTTGCATGTTTTGGTTTATATACATTTGATTTATTATGGAAGTTAATGCTTATAAGCTGCAACAAGTTTAATTTTGGTACATAGGTATTGGTTTTATAGGTGTGTCGTACGTGAAAGGGAGATGTAATCAGAAACCTTTTGCTTCACAAACCTGTGCACAATTATTTTGTAAGAAGCTGTATGAAATTGTATGATACACCTGCAAGTAATTTCTGTTATGTATATATATGCCTTGTTTGTACTTTTCAGTTTCGATGTGTGTTTTTTTGCATATACTTTTAGAGTCGCTCAATTCTTCATGATTATATATCTTAAATCTTAATAGTCAGCAACTTATAGCCTGGTGGATGAGGATGAGGTTGATGATGAGGCTCTGATTTAAAAAAGAACACCGATTGCAGAAAAAAATAAGTGACTGGTATTCTTCATTATTCCATTTATTTGCTTATGATTTATAATTCAAGATATTATATTTGTTGAATCGTTGTGTAATTTTCACCCTGAAAGACGTACAAGTGTACTACCCATCAATGTATGGGAAACAACAACAAAATCGTTTACCACTTCAAGGATTATCTGTTTTTTATGGAATCTGTCAGGGTTTAGTAGTGTTCCTTTCACTGGGATGACCTTGATCCAATTGAAGTTATGTTACTCTGACAAGGAAGGTATTGCACCAGAAGCATGGATCTCATCCACTATCTCTTTTATATAATGTAAGTTTATTTGAACTATCGCTAACTTTTACACAGGCATCATGCAGAAATTTGTTCAAATAGTATCCTTCTGGAAAAGTGAAAATTGCAGAAGGATTTCTGTCTAATTTTCATTTGGTGCGTAACAAATTTTCATTTGGGTAACAAGCTTTTAAAATTTTTTATTTACGGAAATCTTTCAAGTTAACCTACTTTATGCCACCTCAACAACAGATCATGAAAAGTCAACATGGTCGAAGTTACCGACATGCAGCTATCATGTCCCCATTTACTTCAGATTAATATTCTTTATAAGTACTTCACCTTTCTATGGTTGAAACCAGATTCGTCTCTTGTAATTAAAATTCACCTAAACTTTGTATAACCCTTTTATGCAATTTGCTTTTGGAAAAAGTTGCTTACACTAAATTGCTTGTATCGTCTGGAAAAAATATTTTCACCAGCTGACATCTTCATCAGAAAATGTAAAATGCAAGTATCATTTCTTCAACATATTTATACAATAAGCTCCAAAGGGCATATACTTGTCCTTTATACTATTTCATTTTTTTTTCTAAACTATTAGATCACAAAAAATATAGGAAACTATAATGTTGAATGGCTAAACACGTACGTGTCAATGCATGTTCCCCCACTTATTGCATATATCCTACGCAGTATTAAAAAATGGTGATAATTTGGCTTTGGTTTTAGCTCAATCACAGGGAAGATTCTTTTATCAAGTTCAGAAAAGATTGCATATATCCTTCCAAGGCATGAAAAGTAAGTTTTTATTTATTGGGTGTTCAAATATCGTAAGAAAGAAAATTAGGAGTTTGTAAATTTATATCAACATTTTTTCTTCGTTGTGAAGAGCTCATTGGAGCCTGGGGATTATGTATATCAGACCAAGACAGATGAATTAGGGCTAGATGTTTCCATTTGGATTCACTCGGACTACATGATAGCAACTGGGTTTTAGACAACATTAGAAGGTATTATATGCATCTTTTCACTACATTATCATGCGCATGAGATGAAACTAATGGAAAAATACAGGTGTAACAAGTCCTACCTGATTTATGACAAAAGTTAGCTTGGTGGTATTTGACTTTCGTAAAATCGTTCTTCCAAAGAAAATTAAATAGTTTTAGGCAAGTCGTTTTTGTCGCATTCCCTTTTAATTGTACTACAGTATTATTTTAAATTGTTATGCTAACCGCTGGGCCTTCTGAGCTATCTATCTTTCATCAGCCGGTCCACTGTAATTAAGTACTTTAATCACGAGGGTTTGTACATTCAGGACGAGGCACCATATTCAATGCTCATTTCTCGTTATAAACTTGCATCCCAGGTCTATCTTTTATTCTTTACTTATTAATCTCAATAAAGCTTAGATTGTACTCATTCAGTAGATGACAATGCAGGATCGTTTTCCCATGCTGCTGTTTGTGGTAATGTTTGGGAAAGTACGGAGTGTCATCTTTCTTTCTTGAAGTATATCGTTTCTTCACCCCCTGAAGTGTTCATGTTTACACAACGCAAACCACGATCGGTATGAAGATAAATATTTTCACATATATCTTTTATGAGTGATTGATTTATCATAGAATATTAACACCTATTTTTGGAGGCAAATGCTGATACAGTCAATAGTTGACAATTTTCAATCAGGTCTTGCTAATTATGTGTGGCTATGCCTCGACTTTCTGGAGACCTTGTGCTAGCTAGCTGAGAGAGGACTGGCGAAGTCTGTTCAGTCATTGGTTAAACATCCTATTAAGCATAGTCCTGAAGAATTGTTACATTCAAAAGGAGCCGAATGAAGAAAATGTTATCCTAGGTATGTCCTAAAATACCTTTATTTGTCACAGGTTGAAACTCCTGTCTTGGGTATTAGGTTGGCTGCTTTGGTTTCTCGAAAAGAACTCATTGATCTTAAGAAGTGGTTAAGCTCCAATTAACCACTTACAGAGATGTTTTCGCTGAGGTAATTGCTAACGATTGTTGTATGAGGTAATTTAAGCACTTACAGGGACGATTCATGTAAAATAATTATTTTCTGAAGGGAGGTGATATGTATTATGTATGCACCAAAACTATAATATATGGGGCTGTGATGATGAATTACTATTTGTCTAAGTTAACGGGTCAAACTTTGAGATATATCGTATCTTGGCAGGGCAACATATAGACGGTTTGATACATTCGATGCCGGCGTGATTATCTGAGCCATGGTCGTTATATCCTGTTTTACCTATTATTTTTACAGATGCCTCATATTTCTTTAACAAAGTTGTTTTATATTTGATATAAAGGGGTATTTGGGATTGAAGAGTTCTATTGTTTATGGCGTTAAAATCATGTTGTTTTTTCCCCCTAGGATAAGCCACACTGGTGAAGGCTATGGTGGTTGTTTGATGATGAAGAGGTCCTGTGCCTTTGGTCTTGCGGTATGGAAGTAACCTATTAACCATGAGGCCTTTGGTCTTGCGGTATGGAAGTAACCTATTAACCATGAGAAACTGTGGGTTCAAGTCTCATTTGAGAGAATTATTTGTACATAATACGAGGTAGAATGTGTGTTTGCCATTATAAAAAGTAAATCTGCCCATTCAAGTAAAAATCGCAATCTCTTTAAACGAGGCAGTGATGCTCAATTTTTAAATGTCTGCGTTGCTCGAACAAAATGAGACTTAGTGTATCTTGGAGGGACAATTATCTGGCTGTCTAGTCTGAAAATGAATAAGCTCTGTTTCTAATGCTGATGTGGCTGAGAGTTTGCAGCCAACATTGTTTCTCAAGTATTTTTGGTTCCTTCCTAAAAATCTTTCGCTCTTGTTTCTCGATTTACCTTGCACTGTTCTCGAACTACCTGATCTGGGTTTCTTGTAGGGATGTTCTTGTTTGTGTTCCCGAGATTTTTTATAGATAGAAATGAAAGGAACTGGAATGAAAATTTGATTAATTTTCACTTTAACTTTCTTTTTAAAAGTGAGATGAAAACATAAGAATATCCTTTTAAATTTAAATAAGGGTTTTATCGTTGAAATGTTCTTTTTTTCTTCAACTTGAGAAGACGAATACGATTTTTATTTTTTACAACATGAGACCATTATATATATATATATATATTGGGGAGTGGTCAGGAGGGAAGTCCATTTTTTGAGGAAGGAGGAAGCCGTTATTATTCATCATGAAACATTTTACAATTACCAGTCAAAACGTCAACATAAAATTATTTTTACCAATAAAGTAATCAAAATCGATGCTATAATGATATATTACTGAATGAATTTCAGTTTAAGTCATAATATTAGTTGATGAATATTTATTTAATAAATTGTTAACATTCTCCGTGATGAATGTTAACTAACATTCATTACGATGAATATTAAAACATCACATTATCACATAATATTTTAATTTTAATATTCATCACCATGAATGTTTACTAACATTCATCACGATGAATATTAACGATTTTGGATATAATAATTATCAATCGGTGTTATAACCTGCAGAAATAATTTATCAAGGAAGCTTAACATTTATAGCATCAATTCCGATTAACATTTTCTAAATTTCACTTCGTTTTTTGTGAGATTTGTATGGACGAAGGTAAGATGCTTCATGATGAATAATAACCACTTCCCTCAAAAAAAGCACTTCCCTCTGGATCATCCCAATATATATATATATATATATATATATATATATATATATATATATATATATATAAATGGTAGAGATCCGGAGGGTAACAATTTTTTGAGGGAAGTAGGGAAGCTAATAATTTATTCGCGATGAATGATAATCAAAGGTAAAAAATTTTTACTAAAAAATATTAATCAAAACTGATGTTATAAATATATATATATATATATATATATATATATATATATATAATCTTCTTTTCATTCCTCTGACAGCCGGAAGCACGCCTTAATGTTCTAAGAAGGACCCAAAAAAATCGAAACATACAAAGACTTGGGAGGTATTGGCAAACAGACTTAATTACTTTTCTGGAGTTGATTGAAAAACACATAAAGTTGCCAAGAAAGTAAGTATTTTGTTTGAATGTTAACCAGTGGATTTGACTCACAAGTCACAACACTAATCGGTGGATCTTATTATAACCCACATTTGGTGTGCTGTATTAATTTAATCAACTTTGTTGACCTTCTATAACTATGTACATGAAAAATGGTCAAATACTTGTGCCTTTGCAGACGTCACTTCTTACCTATAAATACAAACACCATTTTTTGCCAACATTTCTCATCATTGAAACAACTTCTTACACCAAAATTTTTTCTCAAATATATATCCCATATCCCATATATGATTAATTCCTTAACAGAACGTGTAATTCATCTTCTGTTTCCCTTTTGGCACGTGGCGCCATTGAAACGGGCCGCTGCCAACAAGGTGAAGGTAGATACTCGAAACAGTGTATTTTTCAGTACTATTTTCTTCTCAGTTGCGTATTATCTCATTATCAGGTGGCGTGGAAAGATGGCTGCCATTATCACATTGATCGTCTCATGTGTCTATCTTTTTGTCTACTTTGGTACGAGCCTCGTTCAACACAACCATTTCTTGGATGATGAAGCGGATACAAAAGAAACAATCGGTTTCAAATCTGATGCGATTTTACTAACGGAAACAATGGTCACTGAAGACGATGAGGTGGTGGTACAAGACGTGGTTAATGGTAAAATACCATCTTATTCTTTGGAAACGAAGCTTGGGGATTGTAAACGTGCAGTTTTCATAAGGAGAGTGGCGTTGGAAAGGATAACAGGAAAGTCGATTGACGGTTTGCCTACAGAGGGGTTTGATTATGACTCGATATTGGGACAGTGTTGCGAGATGCCTATTGGTTATACTCAAATACCTGTGGGTATAGCTGGCCCGATGTTGCTGGATGGGCTGGAGTTCTATGTGCCCATGGCGACCACTGAAGGGTGCCTTGTGGCTAGTACTAATAGGGGTTGTAAGGCGATTTATGTCTCTGGTGGTGCCACCAGTGTTCTACTTAAAGATGGCATGACTCGAGCTCCAGTTGTTCGGTTTGGCACTGCGAAAAGGGCTGCTGAGTTGAAGTTCTTCTTGGAGGAACCACTAAACTTCGAAATTCTTGCTTCAGCTTTTAACAAGTAAGAGGTTTATATTTTAGCCACTCCATACTAGCTAATAATTAGTATCATCCTAATTTTATATTGATGTGGTAAATTGGGCAGGACCGGTAAAGGGTCAAAACAATTATCTTCTTTTGTACGGGTCGGAGCAGGTTGGGTTGATCCGGAAGGCCGGATTACTTTTTCTATTTTCTTTTTGTACTCATTTATGATTACTAAAAAAACTACTCATATTATTATACAAGTAATTGCATTACAATTGGTTGTATGCAAGTATGCATATATTATAATTATCACATTCGGCGAATTTTGACCCATTATATCTGTTTCTTCTTTAGCTAATATTTTCTATTAACACAGTTGACCCGGTAAAATTTGGTCCATTCCTAAGTAAATGAATAAGCAAATATGGGTGTTAGATGTCTTAATTAACTGTTTTATCCGTTTTGCATCATAGTCGATTAACTTTAGTTAGTCGAATGCAATGATTGTAGATCAAGCAGATTTGGCAGGCTTCAAACAATCAGATGTGGGATCGCAGGAAAGAATCTATACATAAGGTTCACTTGCAGTACTGGTGATGCAATGGGAATGAACATGGTCTCAAAAGGTGTTCAAAATGTATTAGACCATCTACAAGGTGACTTTCCTGACATGGATATTATTGGCATCTCTGGAAACTATTGTTCTGATAAGAAACCAGCAGCTGTGAATTGGATAGAAGGTAGAGGCAAATCAGTAGTATGTGAAGCAATCATAAAAGAACAAGTGGTGAAAAAGGTACTAAAAACAACTGTAGATTCGTTAGTTGAACTAAACGTGCTCAAGAACTTAACTGGATCAGCAATGGCTGGTGCTTTAGGTGGGTTCAATGCACATGCTAGTAACATTGTGTCGGCTGTGTTCCTAGCCACGGGTCAAGACCCTGCCCAGAACATTGAAAGCTCACATTGTATCACCATGATGGAAGCGGTGAACGATGGTCAAGATCTTCATGTGTCTGTCACTATGCCATCAATTGAGGTTGGGACTGTTGGTGGTGGGACTCAGTTAGCTTCACAATCTGCTTGCTTGAATTTGTTGGGAGTGAAAGGTGCAAATAAAGAATCAGCTGGATCAAATGCAAGGCAGTTGGCTAAAGTTGTTGCTGCCACGGTTTTAGCTGGAGAGCTGTCTCTCATGTCTGCAATCGCGGCTGGCCAACTTGTTAAGAGCCACATGAAATATAACCGCTGGAATAAGGATGCTTAATGTGCAAAATCTGTAAAAAAAATTTTCAGGAAGAGCCTAGCTAATCCCAAATTTGCCATAAATTTACGTCTAATTTTATAGTTTTGACAAGGTGGCATATAAAATATAACTACACAAATGAGAGATTCGTTTAGATAATAAAATATGCATAGGTCTTTACAAATGTTCCACAATTACATGAATTAAATCAACTGTTTACCAAAAGAATTATGAATAACAAACTTTACAACAACAAAATACAGAATCCGAGCCCAAATAGAGCATCTCGGTTAATCAACCAAGAAGCATGCCTTGATCTCTCTTATTTACATTAAATCACTCATAAACTTAATATCAAGGAGAAAACGGTGACAATTACTTCCACTGACTAATTAGTTGATGATAGTACACTTTTTTCTGATTTCACCACTCGTTCCTGTAAGAACTCCGATTTTACCCATTTTAACCATTGAGTCTTGAAAATCTTTGAAAAATGCAGACCCATGAGAAGTTGCTTGACGTTTGACATAATCTCTTGTTTTCTTGTGATCAAGAAGAGCAGCATCTGATTGAAACAGCCCTCTCCTTTTTGAGACAAGAGTATAGTAATTATCGTCAAATATTTTGGAACTACCGGGGTCCATTTCTATAAGCGTTGTTGTGTCAGCTGGCTTGCATTTACTTTTCAATTGAGTTGCATAGTTCGAGTCTAGAGATGGGTCAGTATCACCTTTTCCGGTAAAGTTGTACAATCGGGTTGTGATGCTTGAGCAATGAGAAACGCCCACAGTGTGTCCTCCTACATTAAGAGATACGATATAAACATACTAAAGTTATATATATGCATGCGTTTAATTGTCAACTAACATTACTCAATCACACTCCCTCAATGATTTGTTAAGTTTAGTACTAAAAGAAACAATGTGGTTATACAGTTATACGCAAACTAATTCACTCGTGATTATCTTGTACACTCCTTAATTACCAGAAAGTACAATAGGTGAATTTGGATCGAAAAATGACAAAAGTACATACCTGAAAGAACTACAAGGTCTTTTTCGTTCAAGCCCCTAGATGCAAAATTTGCTTTAAGTTGAGTAAAGTTGAAAAAAGGAGCTGGTAGTGTTAAACTGTCCGATGCAAGCGATACTCTTCCATCTCTTCTCCCTAACGGGACAGGCCAAAATGGTCCCTTAATCTGCGAAAATGTAATAATGGTTATAGATCTAACACAACAAATATATAATTTCATAAGCCTGCACATAAGTTTTACGGTAACGATAATCTGCATGTACGTGGTCATGCAAGCAATACATAGTTTAACAAAAGAATAGAAGCTTTTTGGTCATGCTAGTATACATAGTAAAAATTATAAGTACCTGTGTGATTGCATCTCGAGCTACTAAAGCTAAGATATCTGCACAAGAAACAACACCAGGACAAGCTGCTTCTACGGCAGTTTTTGCAGCATCAATAACTTGAAATCCCCTGAGCGAACGATTGGGAGGCCCGTCTTTCTCAGCTTGGTTATTCGAGGTGGAGTTTATTAGCACAGAACCGTCACATCCCTGCACAAACATCATAGTTATCTCAATTCATCATTTAGCTAGGATTACATTGTTGCTAGGAGCCGCAAAAAGTAAATAAACACTAAATAGCCTTTGACCTAGCGCTATCAGCGTAAATCGAGCATCAACTAAGAGGTTGTGAGTCTAAGTCTCAATATTGGAGACAGAATGTGTAAAACATATATGGAGTGTGTAAATAACATGCAGGTTGGAGACGTGCCTATTTGTAAAAAAAGAAATAAAAGATAAAAAAAAACATCTTATTCATGTTATTAAACGAACCCGAACAAAACAATCGTGAAAATGCATTCGGAGCAAAGCAGGTGCAAGAGAAGGAGCTCGAGAAATGAAGTTTGACGTCGTCGTCTTTACAATGGCTTCGGCTTTCGGACATGTCTTTTGGTAAAACCCTAACTTTAAGTCTTTACCATTGGCATTGTTGAAAATAAGAGAAACTAAAAGAAGCTGAAGAACAAGTGTAATGTGTTTTTGGATTGCCATATTAATTGCTTCCACACTCACTTGTACTCTGATTGAGAGATACTTAGGAAGTTGATAAATGTCTTGATTTATATAGTTCTAAAGATAAGAAAAAGTCCATGGAATGAGTTGTTTTAGTGTAAATTAATTAATTAGCAAATGATTAATGCCAACTTTTTTTTTTTTGATTTTAATACAACATTGTCAAATGTCAACCCTTAATTCATTAATTTCATAAATTAGATACCAATAAAAACCAAACACTTGGACTTCTGAACATCTAATAATGTTTAATTTAATTTAATTTAATCTCTGCACGATGTATGAAACTTCAGCTTGTAGTGGTTTAAGATTCTTAACGTGTAATTTGTTGAAATATTTATTTTAATGTATTCTGTTGAAATAACAAATTTACTACTACAAAATGATCGTACCACTAATATTCGGTTATAAAACGACACCTTTAAAGCAAGTGTCACATTCAAACATAGTATAGTTTACGCGCTGGTCCGTAATAATTGTAACCTTTTTATGTTCCATTTTGGTAACTTTGCAAGTACAAATACTCTCATTTTTTGACGTATTTTCTACTTTTCTCTAAAAATTCTTCTTTAAAAGTGCCCAACTTTTTTGCTAAGTTGCCCAATAAAGTAACCTTTATAGCTTTTGCACTCGAGGCCCAACAAGGATTTTCAATTCAACCCGACTAAAAAACTTGCAACTACGAATAGTCGAATAGACCATAAAAGGTTGTGATTAGCAAAATAGACTGTGATATCACAAAACCTTGCAACTCTTTAGCGCCTTCGGGATCTAGAAATATCGCAGATTATATGTCATCATAGACCACAAATCACCAAGATTTGGAGGCCGTTTCTCGATTCAGGTTTCTTCCCTCCCATCATTTTTTAAAACCCGTGCATGAAAATTCCGTTTCTGAATCCGGCCATACATCGTATTCATCCATGGTCAGCTAGCTACTTGATTTCTGCTAAGGTAATATTTTAGGTTCCGTTGATTGATGGAATGATGACATTCCAATAGGATTGCCATGTTAATAATTAATCGCTAAATGGTGTTCAAATTTGATTTGTCTACAACTAAATTATACATTCTCTTGCTTGATATTTGTATTTGGTGAAGGCTAAATGCTTAAAAACAATCAGATGGAAGCCGTTACACCCAATCTACAACGATATCACATGTTTAACAGTCTTCTATTCATTTTTCTATTTCTACGCAATATATTTATATTTATATTATTATTTATTAACTTAATAATAATAATAATAATAAGTATGAGTATACAAAGCTAGATTCAGAATCATCTGCTACTTTTTAACCAAAAATTTATACATACACTAATTAAGCATTGTCAACTCAAAACCAAGAGTCGTGACTTTTCGTGCATAGAGGCCACTAACGATTTTCCGTATATAACACCACTAACTTGAGATAAATCAATCCATCGTATCAGATTATTTAATTAACATAATTATTAAGAATCGAATAACCCTTATAGTTTCCGCATCAAACTCAAATATTTCATCGACTACTTTTATGTTCTTAATTGATTGATAAGATTAGGTGATGATCAAGAGATTGAATCCCGTTATATGTTTAATCTAATCAAAATTAACATCTAAAACAAAGGTAGAAAATTTTCTCGAGGGTTTCAAGTAAAATTATTAGTTACATTTAAAAAAAAAAGAACATAATGGTAAACCAAATTTCTATTTTTACTAGAGATCTAGCACGGGGTTTGAATTATGCCGGTTAATTCTTAATCAAATTTCAACCAGTGTCTATTTTATTTGGTAGCAGTTAAAATATAAATGTATTGTTATTTTATTTTTATATTTTATTTGTATATAGAGTGTGTAGTTTCATAAATACATTTGACAGTTTAATAAAAATTGAAAATTTGTAATCTTAAAAAGTAAGTAAATGAACTCTTTCAAAGATAATTTATATCTTGTATTGCTCAAATAAACGGGTCAAATTACGTCAATTAAACAATACATGTTGAATCCAATTAGTTGCCCTTGTTAATTTTGAGTGTAAGCAATACGTAATTTAGTAAGAAAGTACTTTAATAGTGACACATAAGGGGGTTAGATCGATATTGATCGGCCATAAATTGACCCATTAGTGTACGCACGGGTCTTGTTTATACTCATTTGTAGGTTTTTGTAGTTTAATAGTCATACTCCATCAGATAAAGTATAAAGTCTAATCACAAATAATAATATTAGCCAATTAAAATTGTGCATGTGTGGTGTTCACAACTTTAAAATACAGTCTCAAATAATGAAGTATTGAAATTGAAATGGGAAAGGCAATCATAACCGTAAAAATGTTACTTATTGTGGAAATGATAAAAATCAATTCCTCGAGTAAGTGCAGAAAAAGATTTCATCACTTTGTGTTAATTTACAAACACAGCAACTCATCACTCATTTTGTCTTTGAAGAGCTATCAATTTCTAGGAACACAATTTTTCATTTTGTGAATTTTTACTAATTTCTTTCTAATAGACTCGTATATCAATTAAGTTAATACTTGAAGCAAATTAAATACAAATTAATCAAGTTGTAAGACTTTGTGGTATTCTTTTTGTTTTAATTTACTTGCTTTTTGAGAGCACCAAGAGTTTTAATGTGTATGAGTGACTGAGCTAGATACTATTTAAAGGAGGTTGTCCCTATAATGACAGTTTTTCATTAGAGATGGAGTACGTTTAAGTATATATGCGGAGTATAATAATAATAATAATAATAATAATAATAATAATAGTAATAGTAATAGTATAGTAATAATAATAATAATAATAATAATAATAATAATAATAATAATAATAATAATAATAATAATAATAATAATAATTAATTTTTGGCGATTATTGGTTACCACTTAATTAACCTGACCAATGTTTTAACTAATGAAAAAGTAGTAAGAGTAAAATTATAGTATTGTAGATGCTTCGATTATAAAAAGTGTAAGGTCGATCAATTCATAGTTATTCAAACTTCTATTTACGTAGTGTTTAGAGCTTACTACTGAGTACTATATTGATATCCCTTATTCAAGTCATAATGATAGATGTAAGTTTCACAACTATGAAAATTTATTTTATTATAGTTAGTCCTCTTGATTTCCCTATAATAAGAAGTTTACTGATGTACTTATTGATATGAATTTTTCTATCATATAAATTCAAATTAAGGACATAAACACCTTAAAACACGAAAATCCAAAAGATATAAATACAAACTCATTAGAGAAACTTGGACAAAATGTATAATGAAACCTAGCGATTTGGAGACTGATTAAATATACTTGCAAAGAAAATTTAGAAATTGAGAACTTCATTTAAGTGTTCTAATCTTTGGTTGGCATCATCTATACAATATGAAGAAGAAGTTACCCGTAAGTAGTGTTTTGAATTCGTTAATCTAATTAAAAATTTAACTTTCAATTCTTTAGACTTTTCACCCGCCTTCGTAATAGAATTTCACATCACTCTCTATAAACAATAGAAGTGTAGTTTCTGAAAATCAAAATGAAAAAATTATTACCTTTTCCTTTTTAATATAACCGACATTGGTGTACGTTGCCCTTTTAAAGGTGAAATAATAAGATCATCCTTTGGATAAATTATTCAAATTTACTCATCTCATTACTTTTCTACATATTTAGATGATTAATTGATGATAAACTTGTGCATTGGATCGGAGACCTGTACTTTCGATGATTTTGTAACCCCCCCCCCCACACACACACATATATATATATATATATATTCAATTTGTTTGTAACAGACTAATGCATTTACTATAAAAGAAGATAGATGAGTAGATGAATTTGATATATGTTTGTGGATTAGTTTATCACCTTACACAATTCTTACACCAACTTTGATATAATTATTATTAATTATAGTAATAGTAATATTAAGTAAACACTAAACACTTGATTAATTATCTTATTTATGATCGATGATTGATATTACATGCCATATACTTCAATGTAATCAAACATGGTTAAAAAGTTGAAGTCATTGGTAATAAACTCAACATTTTATTTTATATTCTCATTATTATATATTACAAAGTGGACTCAAATTTTTAGACTGTAGATACAATTATTAAGAGTCAATATATGATCTTATTTATTAATATTATAGTTGAAATTATTGTCATTTTATTTCTAAAAACTTAACATTTAATTACTATGATTTATTACAAAGAATTTAAAATATATCATTTATTATGGTTAAATTTTTTTCATCATTTATTATAATAAATAATTAATTATTATTAGTTCAAGATTTAAAATTTAGTATATCGTAGATAGATTAATTGATTAGCTAGACAAGATTCCACACACACATTAAAAGTCATGCAGATTGTGAAATACACGTTAAACGTTCAAAGGATGACATGATGCATTTGACTGGAATCTAGTTGGTGAGATAAGATTAGGGTTGACAATGTTAAACAATACAATACAAATCAAATAAATAGAAAGTCTAAAAAAGTTACACGTATTGATTACCTAATTAATTAATGGGTTTATTATTTCGTTATATATTAAACTTTACTCGTTTTATTATTGTATGAGTCGAACTTTGAAAACTTCTATTATATGTATTGAACTTGTAAATATCGTCTATTGTATGTAAACTTTCATTTTTGGTTAATGTCAAAATAGGAAACTTTCCTATTTTGGCCTTACCCAAAAAGGAAAGTTTACATACAATAGATGATATTTACAAGCTAAATACATACAATAGAACAAATGAAAGCATGTCTCATAAAATAGTAAAATGTGTAAAGTTTAATTTCGTCTATTTAATATATATTTTTGTGTTTTGTACTTCTATTGTCTATTTTCGGTAACACGATAGAAGTACAACAGACGAAAATATACATACAATAGACGAAAATATCATGTTTAATAAGTACAATTATATAACAATAACAAAGAGATAACACATTCTGAAATAATAAACCTATTATCACAATGTTTTTGAAATCCTTGTTTTGATGAGTGTACTAACTCTAAACTGCCATCAATGAAATGGGAAGAAACAGAAGCATGAAGTGTGAATAAGTCAACGGAATGAGATTAGTTCACATAAGTGGAAAGGGTTGTCATTTTTGATAATTAAAAAAAATAAACATATGAGTGTCATATCATTTTCATATTGAAATCATACTGAAATCAATTTTCATCCGTAATCATCAAATTAAAAATTGAACCCACATTTACCTTTATAAATAATTATACACATACACAAAATAAAATAGAAAAAGCTACCATTCAATATGATAGCTACCATATTGATTAAATTATTTTGTCAACCATTTTAAAGAGAAGTGACTACATCAATATAATCCTTAATCATTCTGTGCCACATCACCCCACACCCTTCACTTAGAGTTGCTAGGCTACCTGAATAAGTCTACAAATACTCAGAACCCAAGTCAGTATTATACGATTACTATATTACTATTTATTAGTATATATTATGATAACAGAATAATTTGTGGGAAAACAGGTAATGGTTAAAGCACTGCTCAAATTTATAAATCAACATGCCTCATGTTTGTTTTGATTTATCAAAATTACAATAAAAAATAAATCACACTTATAGTCTTAAACAAATGATACACATTTCTTACAAGAAATATATATAAGTACTTTTTAAAGCACCAAAATTAAATAATCAATAAAACTGGGTCACAAACACAGAGCACCTTGTTCAAGTAACCAATATATGTTACCCTGCAGGTCTCTTTTAATTAAATTATATTAATAATTAATCACTCCTCAATTTAGTAGCTTTGTGTAAAAAGATCAATACTTCAACATCATTATTAGTTTATGAAAGCACAAGTTTTCCTGATTTCACCAGCATTGCCTGTTAGAACCCCAATTTTACCCATTTTGACCATTGACTTTCCGAAATCATTGGAGAATGAGTACCCACTAGCTGTTGATTGAAATTTGACGTAGGCACTTGTTTTCTTGTCATTTAGAAGTGCAGCATCTGATTGAAACAAACCTCTATGTTTTGAGACACCTTTGTAGTAATTTGTATCGAATTTTCCAACGGTTGAATCCATTGCAAGGACTGTGGTTTGGTCGGTGGGAGAGCATATACTTTTCAACTGTGGTACGTAAGTTGGGTCTAGAGATGGGTCGGTATCACCTTTTCCGGTAAAGTTGTATAATCGTGTTGCGATTGTTGAACAATGAGAAACCCCCACAGTGTGTGATCCTGTATGAGCAAGTTAAACTTCATATCATATATCGTGATACATAGATAAAGCATTATCAAAATATTGCCACTAATTAAAAATATCAAACACAAAAATGAAAATACATACCTGAAAGAACGACAAGGTCTTTAACATTCAAGCCCTTGGAGGCAAATATGGATTTGAGTACGGTGATGTTAGCAAAAGGAGGTGGTAGAGTAAAACTGTCCGCTAAAAGCGATACTCTTCCATCTCTTCTTCCTAAGGGCACTGGCCAATATGGTCCCTTAATCTGCAACAAAACATATTATTATGGATTTATTTCAAGACTAATGTAGTAGACGATCATGTCCCAGACTTGGTATGTTTTTCCCTCCATTCGAATTTAATCTCTATCTTTCTATTTTAGTTTAACCTAAATAATTAGTTAGTTTCAGTTTCAACAAGTCAGAAAATCTTTAAATGAATAAATATATTTGTGAAAAAGTGTAATACTTGTAGTTTTCTAAAATTGTGTGCCACCATTATTTTGGGACGGAGTTAGAATATTCTTATAATACCTGCTGGATTGCATCTCTAGCAACTAAAGCTAAGGTATCTGCACAAGAAACAACACCGGGACATGCTGCTTCCAGAGCAGTTTTTGCAGCATCAACAACTTGAAATCCTCTAAGAGAAAGATTGGGAGGCCCGTCTTTCTCAGCTTTGCTAGTTGTGGTAGAGTTTAATAGCACAGAACCATCACATCCCTGCACAAACATCAGATATCTCAATTCTCATGACGTTATCAATTCTCATGACGTTATCTAAATCTAAATAAATATAATAAACAATAGTTTATGTTATTGCACGAACCCTAACAAAACAATCATGAAAATGCAATCGAAGTAAAGATGCCGCAAGAGGTGGAGCTTGATGAATGTATTTTGCCGTAGTTGAATATACAATGGCTTCCGCTTTTGGACACGTTTTTTTGTAGAATCCTAACTTTAAGGAATTACCATTGGCGATGCCGAAAACAAGAGCAACTAGCAAAATTTGGAAAACAATGTGCTTTTGGATTGCCATTTTGCTCTTTTCAGTTTTCACACATATACACCAGAGAAAGAGATGATTAGGTAACTCATTCGAGTCTTGAATTTATAGTCGTGAAGATAGAAAAATTCTCCTTTGAATACTTATGTTAGTGACCTGCATGTTTTTGGAATTCATTTAACAGTGAATTGTTATTGTTATTGCAATTTGCAAACCTTCAAGTTTAATACTTTTAGACGTGGGGTACGTGTGTATTATATGTCAGCACGATATATCATATGAACTTTTCAAGCTCCAAAAGGGTTCAAATTCTCAATGTTTTCATTATAGATTGGGGGTCACTTGAAGCACGAATGCTTCCGGTTAGTATTTATTTATTTATTTTATGGATTTGACCTTATTTTTATACTATTATCAATACTCTTGAAGAATACTAGTACTATATTACGACTACATGTATTTATTATATGCATGTCTATTTTTTTAAGTGATCCTTAGATCGACTATTTTTTCGATTGATTAATTACTCACATACTGTTGGACAAAATGTTATTCGATTGTTAATTTCGTATGTAGATACACTTTCACATTTCTTTAACCATGCCGCTTCTTATATAGATTCAATTATTAGAATACGAATGAATATCCAACAGATTTAATTTCTAAGATCCACCTTAATGTGCATAAGTACATATATTAAAAGGTTTTGAAGTTTTTACCAAGTTGACGAATGATTGGTTTGATCTGTTACCATTTTATTTTAGTAACACTTATTACAAACAGAATATTATTCGTTCAAATTTGAGGGAATGGGCTGATAGATTTTAGGGTTAATAACGACGACGACAACAAAAGGAATTTCCCTAGCCGTGTCATGAACGTAAATCGTTATGCTGCCTGCAGGCCTTCTTATCTGACTTATTTCGTTTTCCACTTATATCAAATTACCTTAAATAAATTAAACATGTCATCCATATATGTCATGAAGTAAAAAAACCAAACATAGGTCAAAATTGGATTATGTAGGGATGAAGGTGATTGGAGATCGAGGCAGTACCATTGGTAGTTGTAACGCCGTGAAGCCCAAAGTCATCGTCATGGTCTGACTCAATAACTAATTTGATGACGGGGTGTTTGTGAACGGAAGAAATCACACAATAAACAAAGAATGGAATTTCGATAAATCTTAAACGGGTGTCAAAATCGCTACTTCAAGAGTAACACTCTAATTTTCTCAATTCATCATAACCTAACTCAAACCTTAATACAATCAAATGCTTTTATAGACTTCTAAGCTTAGACTAAACTTGGTGGAAAAGGAAACAATTATAAAGATATATATAAATCAAATCTAAATAAATCCTAATTAAAACTAAATAAATATTAAATTAAATTGGATAGATTATGACAATTATAAACTGTCATCTATGATCATTCGATATTCGAATTGTTATGAATTTTGACTTCACATATTAACCAAAGAAACGACGGCTAAGTCAGAGGAGCCGGAGACCCGAATGCATTCTATGCATCATTATTATCTCCGCTTAAGTTGGTAATACGTGTTGTAACTTAAAATGGTAAATGATTTCAATTCCTAGATATATCTCTTTTAAATCGTATTTCTATTACCAAAAATAATATTTCAACATGTATTTGTCTGGGATCATGAAATTCGTCCTAAGATAATTTAAGAGATTATATAATGTCATTGACAATTGAAATTGAATCCGAAAATTTGATGTATTCTTGAGATGTGTTTGTTGTATGCATATATATGTCAACCAAAGAGGCGGTTAGAAAACAGTTTTTTGTCCGTGAACTGTTTTTCGGATTCATTGAACCTGGTCTTTTTCTTCCTTGTTGTATCATATATATGTCGAATCAAACAATTTCATAATTTCACATTCCATGTTTATTTTGATATTCCAAACTTACAATAAATAATGACTCTTGTATAATGGAAATACATTTCTTTTATGGAATACAAGTACTTTTCAAGTAGCACATCAAAGAAAAAATAAAATTGAATCACACAATTAAAGAGCACATCGTCAAAGAAACCAATATGAGTTACCTTGGTCTCTTTTAAAATAACCAATCACTCATCAACTTGGTAATTACTTTTGTGGAAAAAGATCAATACTTCATCTAGCTGCTTTAGTTTATTAAAGCACAAGTTTTCCTAATTTCACCAGCTTTACCTGTTAGAACTCCAATTTTACCCATTTTAACCATTGACACTCCAAAATCCTTAAAGAATGAGTACCCATTAGTTCTTGATTGAAATTTGACATATGCACTTGTTTTGTTGTCATTTAGAAGTGCAGCATCTGATTGAAACAATCCTCTGTGTTTCGAGACACCTTTGTAGTAATTTGTATCAAATTTTCCAACAGTCGAGTCCATTGCAAGGACCGTGGTTTGGTCTGTAGGAGAGCATATCTTTTTCAACTGAGGTACGTATGTTGGGTCTAGAGAGGGGTCGGTATCACCTTTTCCAGTAAAATTGTATAGCCGAGTTGCAATGGTTGAACAATGAGAAACACCCACAGTGTGTGATCCTATATGAATAAGTTAAACCTCAGATCATATATTGTGATACCTAAATAACGTGTGACTAAAAGCTATAAACTCGTACGTAGAGGTCAGAAAATTGCCACTAAAAGTATCAAGGACAAAAAGCGTACCTGAAAGAACTACGAGATCTTTAACACTCAAGCCCTTGGAGGCAAATATAGCTTTGAGTACAGTGATGTTAGCAAAAGGAGGAGGTAAAGTTAAACTTTCAGCAAAAAGGGATACTCTTCCATCTCTTCTTCCCAAGGGAACTGGCCAAAATGGTCCCCTAATCTGCAACAAGGCATATATTCTTAGACATTTTCAAGACCAATGTAGTGTTAAGAAACTTATTTTCTCTAATTAAGGCCTCATGAACTTGTATTTTTTGTTATTTTAGTATACGAATTTTGAAAGTTCTGTCAGCGACAGACCCAGGGGCTATTCTTAAGAGGTCATTACATGCATAGATGATCAATCGTACATTAAACATCGATCATCAACTACCTTATTGTTATGCTTTAGGTACAAGTAGTTATACATGTCTGAAGCTCTTATTGACTTCCATTATGGCTGTCGTTATTATTTCTCAAAATTATAATACTGTATTATTACCTGATGAATTGCATCTCTAGCAACTAAAGCCAAGACATCTGCACAAGAAACAACACCGGGACATTCTGCTTCTACTGCAGCTTTTGCAGCATCAACAACTTGAAATCCTCTAAGTGAAAGATTGGGAGGTCCGTCTTTCTCAGCTTTGGTAGTCGCAGTTGAGTTCAACAGCACAGAACCGTCACATCCCTGCAAAAACATCATCAATATATACATCTCAATTCTCATGATCAGATTATTTAAAATAAAAAAATAGTACTATGATTTATGTTATTGCACGAACCCTAACAAAACAATCATGAAAATGCAATCGAAGCAAAGATGCCGCAAGAGGTGGAGCCCGATGAATGTATTTTGCGGTAGTAGCATATACAATGTCTTCAGCTCTAGGACATGTCTTTTGGTAGAACCCCAACTTTAAGCCACTACCATTTACGGTTCCAAAAACAAGAGCAACTAGCAAAATTTGGAAGATGATTTGTTTGTGGATTGCCATTTTTCCTTTCTAACACGTATACACCAAGGAATTGAAGAGATGATTAGGAAACTAATGAGAGTCTTGAATTTATAGATACTGAAGATCAGAAAAAGTCTCATTTGAATGCTTCAATTAGTGAGCTGCATGTTTTGCAGTTCATTTTGAAGTAATTTGTTATTGTGCGGACTTTTTAGCCGTCGAATGTATATTGTACGTATGCACGGTACATCAACCTTTGAATCTCCTAAAGGGTTTGAAAATCTCAAAGTGTTTTAAGAATCTTGTTGTATTAACAAAATATATTAAGAAGTTGGTAATCATCGAGTTCAATTGAAAAACGAATACACGAGCAACTTGTTAGTTCTTATTAACAACTCACAACTTTGTTTGATTATATATGGTAGTCACCGGAAGCACGAAGGCTTTTACTTGGTATGTTGGAGCATTGACTTGCTACTAAATGTTAAATAATAGTAGTAGTAGTAATAATAATAATAATAATAATAATAATAATAATAATAATAATTGTTGGGGTGCAAATCCATGTACCACAATCACAAAGTAAGAAAATAAATACTGCATGTAAGCTAATGAGTTACTCCGTCTATCACAGATTGATATAGAGTGAAATTTCGTCTGAGCTTATATGTTAGATATGTTGTTGAGTTAAGTATCAATCCTAACAAGTGGTATAAGAGAAGGTTGTAGTCCGGATGCTGATGACGGACCGTGATGATGCGGCGTGACGACGCAGACCACCTTGATTTGACTTCAGCGAATGAAGTCCAGCTCAGGTATCCCAGATCGCGTTGTTCAATAAAGATCAGGGGATTTGGCCAGTGGTTCAGAACAGAACATGAGTGTGTGCCGTGTGGTGTAGTTAGAGTGGTCAATTCTGGAACCTTGTACCGAAAGTATCCCTGATCTGATTCCAGTCAGGGTTTAAGGGTTGAGTTCTAAGGTATAAACATGTATGTCCTCACATCGAAAACTAAAAGAAATAAATTTCTGCATAGGCTCTCCCTTTATCACTAATTTATTTTATAGTGGAATTATATTCGTTCAAGATTGAAGAAATGGGCTTATAGAATTTTGGGGTTATATGACAAAAACTTTCATTTCATTATTTAGTTATTATCCCGTGTTATATGTGCCTCCTTAACTTTGTACTTAGACCATTTGCACTCGCAACACCATGTTATGGGCGTTCTGAACGCAACGTCAGCATAACATAGTGTTATTCATAAACACTAGCAATTGTAACATGGTGTTGTGAAGGATATGTCTCACTAAATTAATTTTGATTAGATTAAAAGAGAAAGAAAAAAAAACTGAAAAAGAAAAAAGAAATCATTTTAGCACACAAAAGGATATTAATGTGCTCGTGCTCTCACGCACAACGCCACCCAACCACAACGCCCCTTGCTGGAGTTGTGGTGTTCTCAAGCCTACACGGCCTCCAGAATGCGCCCATTGCAAATGGTATATAGTTGCGGTATCATGCACGTATTATGATACCATGTCTTCTTACCCGATGCTTATTTCGTTTTACACTTATATAAGTCAAAGTTAATTAACAACCTAGACACAAAACTCTCCTTAATTATCTAAACATTTCGTCAATTTCCATACCATCTATTTCATGATGTAAAAGACCAAAATTGGTCAAAAATAAAAAAAATGGACTATAGTGGCCGGGGTTGGAGGCGACCAGAGATCATGGCAGATTGGCAGTAGCATTCGTAGCTGTAACACCGTTAAGTCCAAAGTCATTAACATTGTCGAAAAAAATTATTTCGAGACAAACAAAATTAGTGAGACAAACAAAATTAGTAATGTAAACATTTATTATATGTGATCAACGACACTTTTTCAAAAACTGTCACTATTAGGAAACTTATAAAGGTGTCACCAAGTGACATTTTTTGTCTTATATTAATTTATGTTGCGAAAAATGGAATGCTCAACACAGTGGATAAATGCTTATTATCCCTTGTTATGGATTCCCAAATCAATTGTGTAATTATCATGATCTTTTAAATATATTCTCATGATGTAGTCCCAAATAAAAAGAAAATAAGATTTTCATAATAAGTTCAAGAGTATTTTTGACATCTGCTTTTTATATTCTCACTTTACATTAATCAGTATAAACTAAAAAGCTATTCAACCACATTAAAATTGACATAAACTATATAAACTAATAAGTAATATGTATTAAACCACATTCAATATATTGTCATAAACTATAAACTAGCTAATAGGTAATTAGTATTTAGCTAATGAACGAATTATTAACTATTAAGGTAAGCTCAAAATTTTAATAGAATTGCGACTCTTTTATTAACCTTATATATTTAAATAATGAACAACTGCAACTATAACTAGTGTTAGGTTAGCTAAGAATTGGATAGCTTAAGATTTTAAAAAAAATTCATCTTCAAATGATAAAAATATTTAGAAATAAAACTAATAAGAACTAATACATCAACGTATATAATTTTTGTGACAAACATGAGTCTTTTAGACAATAATCTTTGCAAAAAAAAAAAAACTTATCATTAGTATAAACTATTTGCTTTAATATTTTTGTAGTTTACGTTGAGATCAACAACATTAAAACGACATTATATAATCAAATAATTAACTACTTTAATATTATGGTCATGTAACTATTTACAGGAATATGTGTTTCTAAAATAATCTTCGTACATTGAGCAAATATACCTATCGGATATTGATTTTAGTATCATACTTACCACTCGAATCGCGAGGGCCATTTAAAAACTTGTTGTATAATCAAACAATTTCAATATACATATAATCACTCTTATACAAAGGAAAGACATTTCTTTTATGAAATTTAATACAATTACTTTTCAAGTTACAAATCAAAGAAATAATAAATTTAATCACAAATAAAACATATAGCGAAAGAAACCAATATGCAGTACCTTGGTCGATCTCTTTTATATAAATCAATCACTCATCAAGTTAGTTCCTTTTTGTGTAAAAACATCAACACTTCAACTGCTTTAGTTTATCAAAGCACAAGTTTTCCTGATTTCACCAGCTTTACCTGTTAGAACTCCGATTTTACCCATTTTAACCATCGACACTCCGAAATCCTCAAAGAATGAGTACCCTTTAGTTCTTGATTGAAATTTGACATATGCACTTGTTTTGTTGTCATTTAGAAGTGCAGCATCCGACTGAAACAAACCTCTATGTTTCGACACACCTTTGTAGTAATTAGTATCGAATTTTCCAACAGTTGAATCCATTGCAAGGAGCGTGGTTTGGTCAGTGGGAGAGCATATCTTTTTCAACTGAGGTACGTACGTTGGGTCTAGAGATGGGTCGGTATCACCTTTTCCGGTAAAGTTGTATAACCGAGTTGCAATTGTTGAACAATGAGAAACCCCCACAGTATGTGATCCTATATAATGTGATACATAGATAAAGCGTGACTGAAAGTTATAAAATCGTTGGTAGAAGTCAGAAAATTGGAACTAAAAGTATCAAGGACAAAAAACATACCTGAAAGAACGACGAGGTCTTTAACGCTCAAGCCCTTGGAGGCAAATATAGCTTTGAGTACAGTGATGTTAGCAAAAGGAGGTGGTAGAGTAAAACTGTCCGCTAAAAGCGATACTCTTCCATCTCTTCTTCCCAAGGGAACTGGCCAAAATGGTCCCTTGATCTGCAACAAGACATATATATCAAGACTTTTCAAGACCAATGTAGTGTTAAGAAACATATTTTCCCTAATTACAACCTCAAGAACTTGTATTTTTCGTTATTTTAGTATTTCAATTTTGAAGGTTTTGTAAACGACAGACCTAAGGGTTATTCTTAAGAGGTTATTACATGCATAGATGATTGATTTTAAACATTGATAATCAACTACCTTAAGATTGTTATGCTTTATGTACAAGTAGTTATACATGTCTTAAGCTCAACTAATGTCCTTATGACTGTCGTTATTATTTGTCATATTATAATAATATATACCTGATGAATTGCATCTCTAGCGACTAAAGCTAAGACATCTGCACAAGAAACAACACCGGGACATGCTGCTTCTACTGCAGCTTTTGCAGCATCAACAACTTGAAATCCTCTAAGTGAAAGATTGGGAGGCCCGTCTTTCTCAGCTTTGCTAGTTGCGGTTGAGTTTAATAGCACAGAACCATCACATCCCTGCAAAAACATCATATATATATATCTCAATTCTCATGATCACATTATTATTTAAAAAAAACAACGGTTTATATTATTGTACGAACCCTAACAAAACAATCATGAAAATGCAATCGAAGCAAAGATGCTGCAAGAGGTGGAGCTCGATGAATGTATTTAGCGGTAGTAGCATATACAATGTCTTCAGCTCTAGGACATGTCTTTTGGTAGAACCCCAACTTTAAGCCACTACCATTTACAGTACCAAAAACAAGAGCAACTAGCAGAATTTGGAAAACGATTTGTTTTCGGATTGCCATTTTTCTTTTTCAAACGTATGCAACAAGTGATTGAAGAGATGATTAAGAAACTAATGAGAGTCTTGAATTTATAGATAGTAAAGATCAGAAAAGTCTCCTTTGAATGCTTCTATTAGTTAGCTAGCTGTTTTGCATTTCATTTTGTTATTGCAATTTGCAAACCTTGATGTTCAAGGAAATGTATCTCGTGGACTTTTTAAACGTCGACTGTATATTGTACGTATGCACGATATATCAACTTTTGAATCGGGTTTGAACATAATATATTAAGAAGTTGGTAATCACAGAGTTCAATTGACAAATGCATACACCAGCAACTTGTTAAATTTTCTAACTACTTACGATTATATCTGATTATATATTGGTAGTCACTGGAAGCACGAAGGCTTTTACGTGGTAGTTTTGGTCATTGACCTGATCCTGAATATAAAAAATTGCACATAAGATCTAATATAAAATGAGCAATTATTATGTTTGCTGGCCGGCATTCCTTATGAAAGGCTAGGGCATTTGGTCAAGGAATTTTTTATTTTGGGCCCACAAAAGGAGAAATGCTTTAGAGTACACGACTATGCTTGTTACGTAGAGCATTTCCAGCAAAAGATTTTTCTCCAATCAAAAACATATAATCTAATCGGCGCAAGATTGTTCCATGTATACCTACAACAATCGTTAAACAAGAATGATCAACACGTGTTAATTTATAACTCCCATGGTTGTGATCATGCATTATACGATACTCGGTAACTGTTTTTATCCCTTAGATGTACGTGACGGCTCAAGTGTTGAAATGTACTATACGTGTCTGATTGTTTGTGATGATTAAAGCATATTATAGGCTTAAGATCGATTCTCTGATGCATAGTACACAATAACCACAATTTTGTTAAAATTATATATATTTGTCTTTTAAAACAAAATCAAAGATCGATTTTGGTTAATGTTAAACTAAGATTTTAAATGAGTGATTTGTACGCCATAAGTTTTTTTCCGCACATTACTAACTGTGTTTTATGAAATTGTACAGTACAACATCGTAAAGCACAGTTAATATTGTACGAGTTAGAATTAATTGTGTACGAATCTATCACCCATTTTAAATACAATAGTCTAAACTATCTTGATTAAACTCGGAAAGGATGTAAAGCGAAAGTTCCGGTGGGGCCTCATCAATATTCAGCTCCTAAAACCAAGACATGGTGGGCCAAAATATATTGGGCCAACTGAACTATTAGTTATACAGGCCACTGCGATCAGCTTATGCATTGATTATGGGCCCACCAACATCACCGTTCAGCAAGTGCAGAAGCAGGCCGACCAGCGCTTTTAGCCTTTATCTAAAATGGACCTGCAAATGGGCCCGCCTAATACATTTGCACAATGTTTTTAAAAGGGAAATTAAATAAAATACCATTTTTTTAAATTTTTTTGTAAAAGTTTGCCCTTTTTAAAAAAATTGCATTTTTACCCCACCTGGACACATAACCGGCTCGTAAAATCTCATTCTCGGACGCAAATCCGCGTACCCGGACGCGTGACTGAGAAATTCAAGTCGGTAACCGAGAAATGTAATTGGTAATCGGGACGCAAAACCCGAGACGCAAATTGCGATCATAAATTTCGATTAGCGTTTGCGTCCAGATCACCGACTTGCATTTCTCGGTTACGCGTGCGGGTACGCAAATTAGCGTTCGGGTACGAGGATTGGCGTCCCGATTATGCGCCCGGGTGACCCGGTTGCAACCCGAAAATCCGGGCCCAACCCCGTAAATTTTAGGTTATATAAACAAAAAAAAGGATTTCGACATAATCGTTTAAAAAGTTCGCTCGATACCGAAAAACCCGAAGTTCGCTCACAAATTTAACACCCGAAATTCGTTCGCAAGTTCAAATCGAAAAGGAAGCACGCAAATCTCAAACGCAATTATCAAAAGATGTCTAATTATGAGGTATAAACCCATTTAAGCTTCGAATTATCGTGAATTTTGCCAAAATAATAGTTGACATTTTATCGAGCAATTGGCGTGCATGATTTTTGTTGTGTTTTATGAATTTAATAGTTGGTTTTTCAGTTTGTTATCGTGTTGTATGTGTTTTTTAGGTTAGTTTGTTGTTGAGATTTGATTAATACCACTGTTAAACCGGTTCGTTAGTTTGTGACCGAGAGCGTTTTGCTTGTGACTGGTTGTGACCGAGCTCGTGACCGAGACACCGGTTGTGACCGAGTTCGTGCCGAGACGCATATATCGGTCCTTGCATTTCTCGGTCATGACCGAGAAACGCAAAGTTCGCGACTTGCATTTCTCGGTCATGACCGAGAAACGCAAAGATCGCTCCTTGCATTTCTCGATCATGACCGAGACGCAAAGGTCGCGACTTGCATTTCTCGGTCATGACCTAGAAACGCAAAGATCGCGACTTGCATTTCTCGCTCATGACTGAGACGCAAAGATGGGGACTTGCATTTCTCGATCATGACCGAGAAACGCAAAGAAACGCAATGATCGAGAAACTGTACTAGCGAACTTTGTATAAGTTCGCAGGAATATTACCTGCGAACTTAATTAAGTTCGCATGAACAAAACCAACGAACTTCTCTTAGCGACACTAATAGCGACACTTAACAACTGTCGCTATAGCGACACTTAGCAACAGTAGCTAAGTGTCGCTATAGCGACAGTTGTTAAGTGTCGAATTAAAACAAGTGTCGCTAATCTCCAATCTTCTACCTTATTAGATTGTTTTTGTACTAATTGTGTAAGTGGTCGATTTTTAGGGTTTTTTCGACGCTACGTTAACAATGAAGAACCACACGTCGGTAATCAAGGAGATTAACATGTTGTTGATGGACGATCAAATGTGATATTTAGACGCACATGTTTTGGGCCTTGGTTAGACGTCGAGTGTCTAGACAACGACCCTGGATACGTACATGATTTGCTCCAGAGATTATGTGAGCGTCCAAATCTATTTAAGACAAATATGAAGGATTATATTCCCAAGGAAGTTCGGGGCACGAGACCTGCTTTACGCGATCGGGTATTTCAGCCCCATGCTTTGTTGAAGGAGATCTCAATTTTGCACAAAGAGATGTTATTTAATCAGCCCTACTTGTTTAACAGGGTTACCAAAATGAGCGATGAGGATGTCGTCCGGGTATGTATTATCATGCTCGTTGAGAGGTGCTTTATGGGAAAGCAGCCCTTGCAGATTGTGCATCCTGATTTCATGCACATGATTGAGGACCTCAACAACATTAACAAGTACCCTTGGAGTTCTCGAATTTGGGACCATACTTTTCCGCAATTGAAGAATGCGTTGACTGCTCGGAGCAGTCAACAAAACAGTCAGCGGAGTAGTCAGACCGGGCGTAAATACACTTTGGTCGGCTTCACGTAGGCCTTTAAGGTAACTTTGTATCTAATTATAAACTGATTAAGTTAGTTACTAATTGTATTAACGTATATAATTATTTGACATTCTGCTTTATTTTAAGATTTGGATCTGGGAGGCCTTTCACCTTCAGGTGTCACATAATGCATGTAACATCAATAAAGACGGCGTCACTCGGGCATTATACTGGCGTCGACTTAGAAGGGTTAGTGATTGGTAGGAATATGTCGATGTGTTGACTATTTCGGTTAGTGATGTGCATTCTATAATTATCATTTTGCATGGTTGTTTCTTGAAATATAAATCAAGCTGAAATAAATTTTTGTTTATCATTGTAGGAGGATATTGACAAAGACGCACGACCATTGAGGATGCTGAAGCCGACTGAGTTGGAGGCTTCATGCCAATGGTGGATTGACACTTGCCGATTTTTTGACGGACTCGAGGGTGAGGTGCAGCCCACTCCTCAACCCACCGCACCTCGTGCCAAGACGGTTGATCATAAAGTTGAGTTGCATCCCACTTTCCGTCACACATCTCAGCGTGCTTCATCCAAAGAGTTGGAGTCCCTACGAGTGCGCGTCGAGAGTCAGGATGCCATTATTGCTAGGCACTAGGTATCGATTTCCACTTTACTTTAGCGGGTGGACGCTCAGGACGCGCTGATTGCTAGGTTACTGGACGTAATTGACCCTCATCAGGTATTACCATGTTATTGATAAGATGTTTTGACACTCATCAGGGTTACTGTTTAACTTAAATTTTATGTTTTATTTTCAGGACGACGTTGATGAGGGTTATGTATCAGATACTTTACCAACCACTATTGCCAAGATCTCAGCTCCAAGAGTATTGCGTCGTAGTATTCGAGAGCGGTGATTGGGCAGGGCTAGGCTGTCGCCATATTATACCCCGACACAATTAAAACGGCTAGTGAAGAAACCTTCTATGGTGAATGAGGCGGCGCCTAAAGACCCACAAGTTAATTTGGGAGCTGATGACGAGCCGGTGGAGGTGGAGGTAATAGAAGTTGTTTTAAGTGCGGAGAAAGCCGCAACTGAGGGGGTTGAGCCGATGGTTTTTGAGAAGCCGCAACTGAGGAGGCAGCAACTACTGTTATAAATGTTGAGCCCCAGTCAACCCAGTTGCTTCTGCTGCTCTAAAACAGTTTGTGCTAGTTAAACATCAACATAAGAAATCTGTTAAGAAGGAAATTGAGCTGGAGGTTACAGAGGATGGGTGGTGGAAATGGTGTCAACTTTAGTGAACCCGGAGACTGGTCTTCTCACTAATCCTCCCCTAGCGGCATCTGTTGAAGCGGGAGTAATTGCCGGACCATCCACTGTTCGCGAGTTATATATGAGTGGCGGTGAGGTGCGTTGCATGTTCGTCCAACAGGACGGGACTTTCATGTTTTTGACAAAAGGAGTTTTGGGCCCACTTGTATGGAGATTTCGAGAGCGGAGACCTAGATAACACGGTGAGGGTCTAAATTGGTGTTTATTTATAGAAAATATTTTTTCAGGTGGACGACCATACCGATTTTTAATTTTGTTTTCCAAAGCATATTGACGGCTGGGCATGCCTATAGATGTGGTGGAGATATAGGACTTGGACTCGTCCCTCTCACCTTAAATGTGGTTTGTGGTACACCATCATGCCAGTAGGTTTTACTGATATTTTAAAGACTTTTAAAACCTATAAGTATCGGAAAACGAAGAAGAAACTGAAGGAGGGTAGCGAGGTGGTGTACAAAGGTGAGGTAGGCGTGGATTATAAGTATTTGATGAGATATGCCAATGGCACTCGTGCCCCATACCCAATGTTGTGGGAGTGCGAAAAAGTAAGTATACAATTCGTTTAGTAGATACCTAAAAATGCATATTTATACTCCTAAGTCTTATCAATAAATAGTCTATATTCGCAGGTAATGTTCCCCGTACCGTCACTGGATTCTACTGGTGTTGGATCTTCGGACTTGGGATGTTGTGGGATATGACAGCCTTACAAAACTTTGTAAGGATGGTACTCGACTCTGTTTAGTGGAAGAGTTGGGTGACCATTTATTGCCCTATATGGATGTCATTGGCTTTTGGAAGCATTTTGATGGTGGCAAAAGCCCATTTATGTTTGATAATGTAGAATTGCCATTTGCGTTGGCACTTGATGTTCCTCAACAGAGTGACTCACTAGGCGACTGCGGTATGTGGGTGTGCCACAACATAGAGCGGTTGACCATGACTCCTATATATACAACGGAGTTCGAAGTCGAAGGCACCAAGAAGATCGCGTGGAGCGGTTCAACATGTTCTTCTTTCGGTTGTTTCCATTTTAAACTGTCAATAATGTATTGGTCCCTAGTCTGAGCAGATGTAGCCTGACTAATTCGTATGTAATGTTTAATTTCTCATCGGTGAACACGTTTTAAACTTGTAGATTACACATTTGCGACAATGTAAATGACAATGCTGGTAATTAGAAAACAAAACAAAGTTAACATTATTATTTCATACATTACATAAGTTAAGGGTGGCCCAAATGAACATTTGGAAAATTCCACGGCTCATACTTAGATTCTTCAACCTTCGCCTTGCCGTGTGACCTTGAAGTGGATCTTGATTTGGCTCTTGATCTGCTTTGCTCATCTGTTTTATCGTAAGGAGCCATACAACCAGATCGGCTATGATCGATTCCATTGCAACGACTACATCGTTGCTTGGGTTTGGTTTTCTCCTCTCCTTTCGGGAATACGAGCACGGCCAGGTGGACGACCACTTTGTCTTTTCACGAGGACCGGTGGTAGGACAGTTTGCAGATTACCTGGATCGACTCATTCCGAAGGATGAGCCATTGGGTTAGGCTCTGCGTAAGCTGCTCGATATGTGTTTGACGTGAAATACCTCTCCGCATAGCAGCTTACATCGTCCTGGTTGAAGAAACGGGCTGCCGCCATCACGTGTCCGCAAGGTAAACCTGACAACTACCACTGCAAGCAAGTGCATGTTCTGTTTTCCAGGTTCACTGTCCCATTCTTCTTCCTATCCACCACCTCACAAATTATATTTGTGGATGGATTTACAATCCAACCTAGTGATCTCCCATTCCTTTTGCCGATCTTGTGCTCGGCATATGGTGTAACAGGTGTTTTAACTTCGGCCGCGGTGTTCCGATGTTTGTAATACCACTGTTGCACCGAGGATCGAAAAAATTCCAACATCATTGTGACAGGGAGCCTCCTAGCATGCTTGCGCATGCCGTTAATGGACTATACACTATTACTCGTCATGTAAGCATATCGATTACGGGTAGCATGATGCCTTGACCATCTTTCTATCCCAACATCTGTAAGAACCTTGGCAGAAAACACACCAAAATGGTGATCAAAATCAGACTTACGGTACGCCTTACACATCTTCCAATAATGACATTCGTAGTGGTTTACTTTAGAAGATCTTCTTTTCAGGTTCATCAACAAATGATAACAGCATATGGCGTGAAAGGCATCTAGAAAGACATTTGAGATGCCAGCTGCAATTGAAGAAGCCCTATAAGAAACGATGGTCAAGTTCTCGATCCCACCCGAAGATTCGAGGGTGTCACGTAGGTTTCCCAAGAACCACGCCCAAACGTCGACAGTCTCTGATGCCCCAATTTCGTATGCCAGTGGCAAGATGCCATTATTGCCATCTATCGCCACAGCAATTAAATTGGTTCCTAAGTAACCACCCTTCAAATGTGCCCCATCTATGATCATTAGTGGGCGCGTATGGTTGACAAATGTCCGTACCTGCAATCATTTCAAGAGAAATATCAATTTTAGTATAATATAATGTCTAAACATATGTGAAAACGAATTATAGATACTTACAACTGCACCAATGGACATGTAACACATTAGAAATTGATCCTTCTCGTCGGTGATCACATTAGTTTTGCTCCCCGGATTATGCAGCTTTTGGTTGTGTAGGTAAGTATGAAGCATTTTAAATGAATCTTCCGGACTACCTCTCAACAACTCTATAGCGTAACATTTGGCTCTCCATGCTTGGTTGTATGAGAGGATGATTTTGAAGCGTTTTGTCATATCGAGTTGTATTTCTTTGCCTCGATACACACGTCCCTCCAAAGTCATCAACTCTTTCAAGATGTGACCAAGCACCTTCTTGCTCGCATGTCGGTTATTCGACATGATTTGAGTGCGAGTGCATGTGTGAACGTCAACTAACTTTCTAACTTGAAAGTTGTTACTGTTGTTTATACGACGTGCACTTATCTTCCACTCACAATTATGCAAGACACATGTTACTGTTGTGTATACGTCCCCGTACCGGACGCAAATCCGCATTGCCGGACGCGTGACTGAGAAATGTAAGTCGGTGACCGAGAAATGTAAGTCGGTGACCGGGACGCAAACGCTAATCGAAATTTGCGATCGCAATTTGCGTCCTGCATTTTGCGTCCCGGTTACCGACTTGCATTTCTCGGTCACGCGTCCGGGTATGCGGATTTGCATCCGGGAATGAGATTTTGCGAGCTAGTTATACGTCCGGGTGGGATAAAAACGCAATTTTTTTTAAAAAGAGGCAAACTTTTATAAAAGTTAAAAAAATGGTATCCTGTTTAATTTCCATTTTTTTAAAACAAACATTATATTCGATTGAACCAAATACGATAATATGTACAATATATGGGCATCTTTTTGAAGTGAGAAAGATACTTGCCCTTTTATTAAAGCAAACCATGCATCAGCTTCATTGACTGATTTAAGTAAAGAAAAAAAAAACCAATCGATCAACTTATCAATTAGTTGATTACTGCACAATTTCGCCTGATTTCACCAGCACTGCCTGTCAAAATTCCGATTTGACCCATTTTGACCATTGATTCTTCAAAATCTTTAAGAAAAGTTGATCCGTGAGACTCTGCTTGAAGCTTCACATAAGCACTTGTTTCCGGATCACTGAGAAGAGCTGAATCTGATTGAAACAAACCTCTCCTTTTCAAGACATTCGTGTAGTAATTCTCGTCAAATGTTTTGAAACTCCCAGGATCCATTTCGATCAGTGTAGTGGTGTCGGTGGGTGCACATTTGCTCTTCAAGTAAGGTACATAATCTGAGTCTAATGAAGGGTCAGTATCACCTTTTCCGGTAAAATTGTACAATCGAGTTGCGATGCTAGAGCAGTGTGAAGTTCCTACAGTGTGTCCTCCTGTATGAACAAAATCCAAGATTTTACAAAAAAAATAAAATCAAGAAGGCTATACACAGTTTGCGCTTTCTTGAATGTTTGTGTCATTTCGAATCTTTACGAATTAATTTCCAATATATAAAACTACAATTATTGGTGGAAAGCCAGTCTAAACTAAGGTGTGTGCGTCTTTCCCTTCGTTAAAAACAATACCCGAAAGAACTACGAGATCCTTTACGCTCAATCCCTTTGAGGTGAATATAGCTTTGAGTTGAGCAAAATTGGCAAAAGGAGGTGGTAAAGTCAAAGTGTCCGAAAAACGTGATACTCTTCCATCTCTTCTCCCCAAGGGCACAGGCCAATATGGTCCTTTAATCTGGAAAAAGAATACATATATACTTGTTATTTTTTTTTTTTATAAAATCTATTTTCAATTCCAATTGATTATGGAAGGTAAAGTTTTTCGCCTGCAAATATATATAGTTAAAACCACCTGGTTAATTGCATCTCGAGCTACTAAAGCTATGATATCTGCACAAGAAACAACACCAGGACAAGATGCTTCTACGGCAGTTTTTACAGCATCAATAACTTGAAAACCTCTTAGAGAAAGATTTGGAGGTCCATCTTTCTCGGCTTGGTTGTTTTTAGTCGAATCTATTAGCACAGAAGCGTCACATCCCTGCAAAAATATACAAAATTAATTAATAACTCATCTATATATATAACTTGTGATCTGAAATCTCAGTTATGAAGTTACTAATCAGAAGCAGAATAAATACCAAGTTTACACATGATATAACGTACACGTACAAACTGTACGTTTGCCAAGACATATAAACTTTAATAAATAACAAAATGAGTCGTGTTATTGTACGAACCCTAACAAAGCAATCATGAAAATGCATTCGAAGCAAAGGAGCAGCAAGAGACGGTGCAACAGAAATACTATCAGCTGTTGCCTTTTGTACAATAGCTTCAACATTAGGGCAAGTTTTTTCGTAGTACCCTAACTTGAGGCCGTCACCATTAGCAATCGCTAATACAAGAGCAAAAAGAAGAAGAAGCTGTAGAAAAAGTGAGGAAAGTTGCTTTTGGTACACCATTTCGACCTTCAACAACACATGCACGTACAATGGGAGAGATCGATGATTAGGAGGGCAACTGGCAACTTTGATTTTATAGTTACGAAGAAAAGAAAGTCTTCTTCAAATAACGTTCAAAGAGCCACCTTGAAGTCAACTTATCGAAGAATCATTCTTTTCGATCTTTTATTTAATTTCATACGGATATTTGATTAGTTTATCATTGTCAACTTTAATGTCATTGTTACTAACTGCCCTTCTATCAAACGCATGGCAAGGATTATTTTAAACAAGCATACACCAAATCTTAGCTAGCTATTCAAACTCGATTTTTAAATTTCAGAAATATTCAATCAAGGTTTTCTTGCACATAACGTACGCACGTAAATCAGAACGCTAGCTTGTTTGTTTTAAAGCTTACAAGAATCTGAACCCTGATCGATCATCCACATTAAGCTTACATTAAGCTTACTAAAAATGGGAAAAAGAACACTCGAAGTAATCTATCTAATCACAGAATCTAGTATTATTTTGACTAATTTTGATGGTATACATACTTATAAAAAATATGAAGATAGATTAATTAAACAATTACACACACACATATACACGTACAACTCGTTAACTTCGTATCGAAACCTGATATAAAGAATAAGCATCGCTGGCCGAAAATATTTGTCGCTTTTGAGACCTTTAATTTTACGATGCACTTTAGTTTAAGGATATATGTATGCTCGCGCTGTGAAAAAAGAAAAGGATGTTTTATCAACGAACTGTAATTTGTTTATCAGCAATTGTACGTCATGTAAACTTAATTAGCATTAAACATGAGATTAAGTAGCTCAAGTCTCACTATCGTGTGAAAGTGTCAAATATATATTCTACATGCAAGAGTTTAATTATCCCCTAATTTAATTTGGGCTACAAGTATTCTAATGACACTAGTAGGCATCTATTGCTAATCAAGCTTATCCATAGCTAATTAGATATCAATCTAGCAACAACTTGACAATGACTACCCCTTAATTACAATAAATCATTATTTAATTATATTGATTTACTTTAAATTATCAAACAGTTTAACTACTGCAGTAAAACGTTGTGTATTCGTTAATGTGTTACTCCGTTTATCACCGATTGGTTTAGATTAGAACCTCATTTGAACTTATAGATATACAAACTCTGGACAAGTTTGGCTGAAAAAGAATATACGTCTAACTTTTGTCATTTAACAAGTATATCATATATCTTTAACTTTCTATATGTCATATTGAATACCTTTATCATTTAAAATCTTATGTAAGTAATTAAAAGATTGTATGACTTTTATTTACCCTTCTATTGTTCTGCCATATTTGTGTGAGCGCCGAGAGTAAGGTGGGAGGAAGAGAGATTGAATTGAACCCAATGAAATTGGCATGAAATCATGCTATACACATGAAATTTGTGCTTTGAAATTACATAGAGATGACCATTTTCATTCTTTTATCATGAGCGTAGGTTTGAAATAAAGCTTATAACAAAGTTTGAATTCTTCTAAAACAAATTTCCATCCTCATTAAAACACAAACAATAGAAACCATCTCGTTTCTATAACAGAATTACCAAAATATGAAAATCCACATATTAACACGGACGTACGTATTAACAATCGAAGTTGCTATGCAAGAAACCATTCTTGAAATCAAGCGAAAAGTTGAGCATTTTCTCGGCGTGCCTATATCTTCACAAACTCTTAGCGTATGCGATTGGGAACTACTTGATGGGCTTGATTTGGATGATTATCCGATTGTCACGGAAGGTACAAAAATTGATCTGACAGTTAATCATATCCCATCTTTAGAATACCGTACACAAATTCAAATTACTGTTAAATTTTCATCTAGAAAGCACAGCATAGAAGTAGATAAAACAGAAACCGTGGGAAGTCTAAAAGAAAAGATCCATATTATCGATGGGACGCCTATTAAGCAAATGAGGCTTTTCTTTTCAGGAGTGGAAATGGATGAGGATTTTCGTAATTTGAGTGATTATGGTGTTGGTGATTTTTCAGAAATCGTTGTGTTTTTAAGGACCATGAGTCGGTCAGTGGCTGAGCCTCCTTCACGTAAACTAGGTTTTGTGGTGCAAACTTCATCGGCTTTACTTGACTCCACATGTATCCCATTAGAGATGAAGGACTCAAGCACGGTGCAAGAATTAAGGGAGACGCTTTTGGCTAGAAAATTGCTACCACTCGACGACTACATATTCATTCACAAACAAAGGATCATGCGAGAAAACTGCAGCCTCCGATGGCATGGGGTGGAAAATGGTGATTATCTCTACGTATTTAAAGGGACAGTTAGTCGTGGGTAGTTTTCGTCTTTTAAACTACAAAATGATCGTGTATACTTTTTCAATAGTACAAATTTTGAAATCGAGAGTTCCCGTTTTGATTCATTACCTACTAAAACTCGACTTAATTAGGGTTTTAATTTATTCGCTAAAATGGCTCACAAAGGTAGTGTCGAAACAAAGGCTAATAATATTAATGATACATCGTATTGTATTATTAACAAAAGGAACATTGATTCATATAGGTTGCAACAATGTTTATAAATCCTAATCACAATTGTAAGATACAAATACATGAGGTACATTAATATGAACACATAACCTTTAAAGTACTACTCCGTATAATCTAAAAGTGATGTACAAAACAACAAAAGAAAAACAAGATTATATTGAATCAAAGTACTTCAAAAACTCATGATTCGAACAATCCTTAAGGGAATCAATGAAGAGATAAACATGGGAACCATCTTGAACACCATAATTAACCAGAGAGGTTTCATTTTCGCTCATCAAATTGCTAAGCAAAATGAGAATAATCCGATCATGTGGGAGCTTTTCTTGACCTTCAATCTCTTTCTTTAGGTCTAGTACGGTGGCGTTATCGTCAACTTGAACATAGAAGAGCTTTCCTGTCAATATCTCTGCCGCCACCCTCATATTTCTTAAAAATAAGTTATTAAATAACGTTGAATGTGAATTAGTTTAAGATGCATGGTGAGAAAGAGATTGAGTCGTGCATGGCATGAAACATGGTCATATAAGATGCATGGTGAGGAAGTTAGTTTCGTTATTAGCATGACAAGTGAATAGGAATTTTGTGACTCTTACATACAATGCGACTAGTTTACGGGTCGATAGATGAATATAAGTCGTTATTGTTTCTACCGGTAGCTATAAGCAAGTGAAAAATATGTGGTGAGAAACAAGAGGGCATCTTAGGATATGTTGACTAAGTTTGTTTATGCTATATATGATTTTGAAGACCACTGATTTAATTTGCTGGTTTACATTTATTTTGTAACAATATACTAAGCTATTATGTCTTTTTGACATGTTTAAGAAATTATATAAAGTTACCACATTACAAAACAGAAACAAAAATTGAAAATAATGAAATTATACTAATAAAATGTAATAACGAACAATGGTAGCTAGCTAGTCATAAAAGGTAGACGGACTATTGAAACAAAAGCTAGGTGTTAAAAATAGCTACCAATCTTGGTTAGGACCAAATAAAAAGCTTATAATTATGTTATCTACCTACCATTCTTTGGTCATTTGCTTTTCTTGCTTACCTTTCATTCTCATACTCAAAAAAACGTTGAAAACCCATCAAGACAATTTGCTGCAAAAGGAATTTTTCCCTTCTATTTATACAGATTTTTATAGCCCTCAAATCCACACACATTATTAACCATTTTCTTTATTATATTCTAGCTTTAAAGGGTAAATTTGTCAATTACTCACATTATAATGGCTAGTTTGGACAATCACTCAACTTCTAATGACGGCCGTTCAAATCCCAGAGGTACCTATCTCAATCTCTTAATTTATTTCTCATTCTTTACCAAACACAAAAAAGTTATGGTAGTTGTCTCCTTGAGCGAATGCAGAAAGGGGTAGGGGCAGGGTAGTTGGCCTTCAAAAAATTTCAAATTACATAAAAACCATTTTTTTAAGAGTATATAATATTTTTCGACATTTAGGTACCCTCAAAAATCTCAAAAATGAAAAGAACTTCAAATTTTGTTTTTTTATGCCCCCTCATTGATCTTATCTTACCTCCGCCCGTAATCATGTCATGTAATGTTAATAATTAACATCCTGATTTAATAATGCTATACTTAATGTAGCACATGTTGCCTGTTTTGTGCGCGTTTTATATATACATCAACATATAACTTTCTCTTCTTGATCATTCATTTAGAAAAGAACATATATAAATATAGATTTCGTACGTACATACTCATAATTAACTTTGGATAAATCGTTTTAATGTGTTTGTTTGCAGAAGGGCAATCTAGTCAACAATCTAGTCAACTTGCATTCTCGGAGGACGAGAGAACACTCATCACTAGAATGTATAATCTCGTCGGCGAAAGGTGAGCTCAATAACCTCAATTTTCTTTTAGCTAGATGCGATTACTTGAGAACTTGACCTGATGCGATTACTAAACCACTGAAAGTATTTCAGACATTAGAAACAGAACAAATGTCATTAGTATAAGGTACAGCCACACTTGATCGCATGTATAATGGTGTAATTAAATAACAGGACAATCTTCCATGCAATGAACTGTACGTAACCTTGTGCTCTTAATTGGTAGATATCCATCATTCAAATCTAATAGACTCATATAAATTTACCAAATTATCATGTGAAATGTGAATGGTTACGTCTAATACTACTTGAGAACTAACTTTAACCGTGTCGTACGTGAAAATTATAGATGGTCGCTAATTGCTGGACGAATTCCTGGAAGAAGTGCAGAGGAAATTAGAGAGTATTGGACATCAAGACTTTCCTCAAACAACTAAGAACGCGAGATGATCGAGAAACGGCCGTCATGCATGTATTGTAGATTTGTTTGAATGCTTTGATATTGAATAAATGCTAGTTTTTATGTTTTGAATATCGTCTCATAACTTTGTCGCCACAAAATATCAAAACTGTACATTCGGTATCAAGAAAAATAGTTATGAACTTCATGACCTTTAAGTTTAACGTACCCAAAAATCATTTAGATCTATAAATATCAATCAGACTACCAATCAATTGGGTCTTCTCGAAGTATGATTTCCGAAGTCGCTGTCTTGCTGGATTGAACGACGTGTTAAAAAACTTGAAACTGGGCTATTACATGAGAATTGGATTTGGGCTTTGAGAAATTGGGCCTTCAAAAATGTTTTTTCAAAGTTTTGCATCTAAGCTTGTAGATCTGTGAATCCATTCATTCATATTTAAATTACAATCTTATCTTATAATTTTAAAAAATGAATAGAATTTGTGTAGAATCTAAAAAGATATAGATTTTTAGTAATTTAAAATTATATTCTAGTTATATGGATATTTTTCAGCGACGCACGAATTACTCCCCAATTCTACCGTAGGGATAATAATCAGAAATCAAATTACTAACCAAATAATTAAATTGTGAATTTTATTCATATTAATTAACGGTATTGATTGATTGTAAGGAATAATAATTTGGAAGCAAAAAGATATGGAAGGAGGTTGTTGCCTCGAAGTACTAAAAATGATCTCCATACTTTTCAATTAAATAACTCATCCTATGACCAATTTCTTTTCGATTCCCAAGAAACTTCTCATCCTATAATTTGTCCCTTTGTGACATCAATTACGTAGAGTTGCACCTTTAACAAATATTTGTATATTTGAGCAATGAAAGATTTTTCGAAAACTTTTTCATAAAAAAATTTCCAATGAAAAAAAATGAATTTCATAATATCATTAAAATTTTATAATACATAATGTTCGAATAAAATGTGAAAAGTTTTTTCAACAATCATTAAAAAAAAAATTATTTTAAATATTGGTTATTTGTTGGAGATGCTTTTATAATTTCTCTTTGCTTATTATATTCAACAAATCTTTTATTAGGTTCATTTAGTTGGTGCTTCTTGTGTCATTTTTCTTTGTAATAACATTTTTTATATCCGCATTTCTTTATTTGAAATAGTTATTACTTGGCTAGTTGGGACGACTTTTAATCAAAGTTGTAAAAATTTCTAAGTGGGACTAATCTCGATCAAGATCTTATTCGGATTGGATAATTTTTGCATTTAAATAATAAAGAGTAAATTCACAAATGGTCCTCATACTTTACACCAATTTACGAAAATCGTCTATATACTTCTTTTTTTACCTTTTCAGTTCAATAAAAAATTACATTTTGCACGAAAATGGTCTTTCTTCCACCTAAAATGACTAAAGTACCTATTTCTCTTGTCATTTTCAGATAGTCGGGATCTAAACGATCAAAGGGTACTTTAATCATTTTAGATGGGTAAGGTACAATTTTCGAGCAAAATGTAAACTTAGTGGACTGGAAAAAAAAATGTATAGGGACAATTTTTATAAATCGGTAACCACAAAGACCATTTATCAATAATAAAATTTAAAATTATATGTATAATTATATAATAAAACCATTAACAAAAACATAAACATAAAAATAACTGACTAGAAATATAAATATAAACATAATGGTTCAATTGTTCAAATACTTCAAGTTTGACCAAGTTAAAAATGTTGACTAAATTTTGACTTTGACCGTGTTTGACCGCTTAATCCCGACTTTGATCGAATGATCCAAATTTAACCCGTTGACCGAGATTGACCACCATTGACCGACTTTTAAATCGAATTAAGACTAATCGGGTCGAAGTAGCCCTAAATTCCGACTAATATCGGGGATTAATCGGACTTTTTACATTGACCCTGACAAAGAGCCCTGCTTGTTCAAAAAACTACAAATTTATACTCCATAATAAATAAATAAATAAATACAAATAAAGAAATTATAAAATCCTAGTCAGATGCTTATCTATTTGGTTATAAAATTTAAGATGCATTTATATGTAGAATGTGAAATTGCAGAACTGCAGAGGATTTGATCACATTTTCCGTGTAAGGGTCCAGTAACGAAAGAAAGTAAAAATGAAGGAAGTTTCGTGCAAGGAGACAATGTAAATTTTTCAGCCACGTGTGATAACGCTTTTGTGACACATGTTAAATATATCTGTCTTGAAGTTACCACCTGTCATCTTCTTAACCTGAACGAATCGTCATGTTTGCAATATATGCAGCAACAGTCGGGGAATATACTTTCTTAACAAAGACCTTCATAAGCCTTTTCATGCATTATTTTTTATTATATATATATATATATATATATATATATATATTTATAATATAATTTTTTACATCACTGTCACATTGAACCACCTATGTACGCTGTGGGGCATACCATTTGCACATTCCTATTTACTGATTGCAAATCTTCTACCCCATCAAATTGTTCTTTTTTTTTTATTTTTTATCCAAATTCCTAATTGCACACCCCTCTAACTATCAAATCGATTTTCATAATTTTGTTTTAATATTTCTAAGGGATTCATATTTTATAAAAATAATACGTTTTTATAAAATAATATGTTTTTATAAAAAATTATGTTTTAAAATGTAGTCGATTGACCAATGAATGGTTTATAAAAAAAAATACAAAACATAAATTGCTTTATATAATAAAAATCATCTTTTATAAATATTTCATAATTTTTATAAAAATTTATATTCTATAAATAATTAATAATGCTACAAGACGAAATAGACAAAAAACAAAAAAAACAAAACATTAAATTGATTTGATGGAGGTGTGCGTCCAGGAATAGAAGAGTGTACAAGTAGAATTAGTTTTTGTGTATACTATATCTAGATATATTCTAGAGTATATGTTATTCGTAGGTTAATAGTGTGTCTGTGAGAATTAGGTAATATTAACGTATAAAAAGTTAAAGTTCAGAAAGAAAAAACTATTATTTTTTAGAAAAGCAAAGAAATAATAACATTAATCAGATAAATATTAATCAAAAGTTATTTTTCGTAAGTTATAATATAATTAGTTGATGAATATTAATATAATTCGTTAACATTTATTATTATAATTATAGCTTAATGTTAATTAAAGCGAATGTCATCAGTTGAAAAACATCGACAAATATAAATTTGTACTTTTGGTGGTTTAATAAAATCATTTTTGCAGTTTCTAAAAAGGAAACAGGTCACAGAAGCAGGGGCAAGGAGGGAGGGACTATTTTGTAATTTTGATAAAGTTGTTGACCTGCTCGAAAAAATACTCAAAAATTGTCCAAAATTTTATTCAATCAGAAAACTTTTTATTATGCAAGATTAAGCCAAAATGGATAAATAACGTAAGATGAAGTAACAAATATACAGGATGCAGTAAAGAAATAATAGTAGTTTTTTAAATTCAAGAATAAAACCAATATTTATAAACACATAAAAATGCTAAAAAAACATAAGATGCAGTAACAATATACAAAAAGATGTAGTAAATAAGTACTATTAGTTTTTTATTTCAACACATAAAATGCTAAAAATCATAAAATGCAGTAACAAAATACAAAATGCAGTAAACAAGTACTAGCACAAATATACATTAATCGCATTTAAGATGCAGTAATGTAAGATGCAGTATAAAAATGTACGATGCAGTTGATTTATTTTCAGATCTATAAAGTAGATTTACTTTTTAGATCTCGATCTACGAGTTTCTAGATCTAGATCTATATAGTGGTGGAGGTGGATGTAAAGATGATGACAAAAGTGGCGGTGACGGTGGAGCGGCGGTGGTTGCGGTGGAGCGGAGGTGGTGGCGGTGGAGCGGCGAGAGAAAATGGACAAACGATCACGGTTGGTTACGTCCGGTGGAGGCCGGTTCACCAACGGTGGTGGTTCGCATCTCAACTCTCCGGCCACAAATCCGTCATCGTTTCTCCGCCTCTTTTCTCCGGTGACGATGACGGTGATGGTGACGGTGGTATGGCGGTGGTGGTGGTTGAGAGGCGGTGGCGAACGGTGCGGAGGTGGTGGATGGTGGTGGACGGTGGTGGTGGTGGTGGATGGTGGTGGTGGTGGTGGTGTGTTGATGTGTGTTAGTGTGTGAAATGAGAGAGTTTGAGTGTGATTTTGTGAAGAGAGAGAGAGATGGGCTGCCCTTTGACAAATTTCAACTTAACTTTATCAAAATTGTAAGTTAGTCCCTCCGTTCAAAATAATTGCAAATTAGTCCCTGTATGACATGGCACGATTTAGACCATTGATGAAGGAAATGGATGGTCAAGATGGTTTGCCCCTCCTTGCTCTCCCTAACTCTCATTCTCCTCTGATCTGAAACCTTCTAAAAAAGATATATTTAATAAATGTTCTTTCAGTAGATGTTAATGAGTTTTGATCTAATATTCATCAATTAATTTTATAATTTATAAAAGATTTAATATTCATAGCATTAGATTAACATGACAATAAATTTCTTTTTTTAACATTTATATCGATGAATGTTAATCTGCGCATGATGAATGATAATTGTTCGCCGAAAGATATATCACTCTTGATCCCTACCCGATGTATATTACATTTAATAAAGTGTTGCTTCTTAAAAAAACACCCGGCAGCTTTGTACGTAACTCGATAGATGAAGCAATGAGAAAAGGAGATAACGACCGGGATATATATATATATATATATATATATATATATATATATATATATATATAGATTTTGGTTCAACTAAAAAGATCACTAAACTAAAAAGAGGTAAAATATCATATTAGAGTAACATATGTCACTTCCAAATAAACAAAATCATTTACAAATAAAAGTGCATTTGAGTCATATAAGTTGTGCATACATACAATTAACGGTTATCAATTGTTCAAATTGTGAGCTATTTGTAACTTTCAGCAAAGGAACATGAATTATGCTCATTATATCAAATTACTATGTATCAATTTACTACTCTGTACTATATCTCAATATATGTATCAATCTCGTTGTGCATCATCATGTATACACATAAAATCTATAAGCATCACTTTATATATATCCTTATTATTTTAAACACTTTTTTACGATAACAAAAATATAGATATATATATATATATATATATATATATATATATATATATATATATATATATATATAAAATAACAGAAAAAGATAGGAAGTAGATTTACATCTTGGAGTGTGTGTATGAAAATAGGATGATCATGCATGCATGGATGATGATAGATGCGGATGATGATAACAATCAAGACCAACATCATGCCAAAATACTTGTGATTTATCTCCTATACGAAAATAATTATATATTTTCATCCTCATCCTCTTGTTATAGTCTACAACTTGTATTTTCAATTGTCATACTAATTATATTTTCAATCTAATACAGTTGAGAATTACACCGGAAACAAACAACTAAAATTTCTTGCAAGTTTCAGATATAATGTGATTATGTTCAATATCGATCTGTTGGAGATCGATTTAGTCTACGGGACCAAAATAAAGAAATTTAAATTTATAGGATAAATCTAATTTAGGGAACAATTTAAATCACAAAAAAATGACCGACGTATGATCCCGCCAGAATCATTTTCCATTCCACTGGGATCGAACTCACCGGAATCATCCATCTAAAACGTTGTACAAAAACCAATTGAAAGGTGATCTCTTTGTCGACGGTTGCTCCTATTACATTCGTTAGTCTCTGAAGGATGAGAACCAACTATGTAACTCACTGTCAACACGACCCACCAAGATCATTATGATCCCATCAGAATCATCCATCTAAAAGTTGTACTAAAACCAATCAAAATGCGTATTCTATAAACTTTTCAGGGGTAAATAATTCGAATAAAGTGTAATATTAAAACTAAAACGTTAAAGGTAGTTAGTTGAATTACAGAAATATTCCAATTTGGGTAAGGTGAAGTGACCGCATATACGTACATTTTCTCTATCAGCACTTTCAATTTTCAAACAAAAACTTAATATAAAAAGTGAATATTTTTTAAATAATATGTTTACAATTAAACCAAATAAATTTCATCTTTAATGTATCCATAATATTTATACACCAAATTTCTATATCAACAAATTCTACGCTACGGAGAGAACTAACAATCGGTGATACTACGAGAACTAGATGCAAAATATAAAATGCATCTAATTTCAAATAAAATAATTAGAGATTATTATGCATTTTGTATTTACATCTAATTTTCACAGTTCTCGTCAATTGTTAGTTTTCACCGGATCCTTTTATTACCTGTGAGAACTAGATGCAAAATATAAAATGCATTTAATATCAAACAAAATAATTAGAGATTATTAAATGCATTTTGTATTTGCATCTAGTTCTCACGGTTTTCACCAATTGTGAGTTCTCACGATTTTCACCAATTGTTATTTCTCATCCGATCTCTTCACTATATATATATATATATATATATATATATATATATATATATATATATATATATATATCTTAAATATAATATAAGAAATACCTTTATGATGTCATCAATTATCTAGTTTTTAATAAATCAATTTAGTCTCTCAATTTCACATAATTTAAAAATAAAACCCCTAAAGTATCACAAATTTGATGATAGAATATAAATAACAATACTACGGGTCGTTTGTAAAAAAATTTGGACTTTTTGTTACTTATTTGTGTGCTAAGAATTCTTACACTAAACAACCCCTAACTCTTAAAAAAAAACATCCATTACGTTTTTTTATTATAGTTAGGCAATGATTGTATTTAGTCTCATACATTGTTAAAAAAAGCTATGCAGCTAGATAATGAATAAAAACACTACTATAATTAATTAATTTTCAAACTTCATATTTATTATTCGCTTCATATGAAACGTTAGAACTTTATTTCTAATGATTGTAAAATAAGTTGTTGAATAAGATGACACTAAATTTTTACTTTATTTTAGTGTAATATTACATGCATAAAACTTTTACACCTTTTTGGTGTAATTTATATGTTTGATGTAGAGATGACCTAATTAAATTACCAATTTACTTTTTTGATTAGTTTCAATTAATTCATAGAATGCCAAATTGAGGATTATTTTCTATATATAGGGTCAATGTCGTAAGAATAGTACATTGAGTTATAATTATAATAATTACTACTTAATTTTTTATTCCTAGTTTAAATTACTCTAACTAATTTTAGTAAAAAATGTGTAAAGGGTTATAAAGAACAAAGAGCAAAAGTTCAAGGAGTTGAACAAATTTGTGACAAACATCTTTGGCTGAGTGTTTTTGACATAAATTTGAGTCTCACAGCTTTGTGAAAGAACATGAACTCTTATATTTCAAAATGAATGAATCTCAAGTCATGAGCAATTTTTTTTTTTTCACTCTAAGAAGTTACCATATGCGTACCCAATAGTAGAAAATTAAAATGATTTTTAGAGCCATTATTGTACATCAGAATATATAATAGCCATAGAAGAAAATATGACATGGAAATGTATGGGTTTAATTATAATTCATATTTTTTTATATAAAAATTAAATTCCGCTCTTATCCCAACTTTGTCATAACACCCATTCCCGAAAATATGCTATAAATTCAAGGATTGGGAATCCCATTTCATATAGCTTTCTTATAGTTGTATAGCATTCGTATATTTTAAAAAGAAAAAAGAAAAAAGAAAAAAAAAACATTCACAGTTCTAACCATGGCTGCATCTTTCTCCGTTCCTTCAATGGTATCTTTCCTCTCCCACTCTTACTCTCTAAATCTCTAATATACGTATATATATATATATATATATATATATATATATACGTATTATTAAGTATACAAATGCATATGTATGTACGTAGTTATATATATATGAATATTATGCACATATCTTACAAAGTACATGTATATGTTTAGTCCTATATATGTTTGCATGTATTACTACACCTAGAAAACAAGTTATCATAATTTTTTTAGTTTTGTTGTTTTTTTTTTTTTTTTCTTTTTTTTATCTGCTAATTATATGTATTGAAAAGATGATAATAATTGATAACGCTGACCAGTTCATATTTAAATGTGTAGTTAGATAGTATTTTTCATATTTCATTTTCTTACATATATCTGGTTACTATATTTTTACCCTGTTATTATCATAACGTAAAAATAAAATCACTATGTTGACACATAAAATTAGAAAATCGAAATTATTTGACATATTATTTTTGTGAAGCAATATGTAGGCATCTTATATATATATTTAGCTACGTGTTAAATTAATTCAACCAACATATGGAACATCTCATCTCATATATATATATATATATATAATATTGTAATTAAATGAACAGATTTTGGAAGAGGAAGGAAAATTTCAAGCAGAGGTAGCAGAGGTGCAAGCATGGTGGAACTCTGAGCGGTTCAGACATACGCGCCGCCCTTACTCAGCCCGTGACGTCGTGTCCCTACGTGGCAATCTCAAACAATCGTACGGGTCGAATGAGTTAGCCAAGAAGCTTTGGCGAACTCTTAAGAACCATCAATCAAATGGGACATCTTCGCGTACTTTTGGTGCCCTAGACCCTGTCCAGGTCACTATGATGGCTAAGCACCTTGACACCATTTATGTGTCGGGGTGGCAATGCTCATCGACACATACTTCAACTAACGAGCCAGGTCCGGATCTCGCTGACTACCCTTATGACACGGTTCCTAATAAGGTTGAGCACTTGTATTTCGCTCAACAATATCACGACCGAAAACAAAGGGAGGCCCGAATGAGCATGAGTCAAGAGGAGCGGGCCCGGACTCCTTACATTGACTACTTGAAACCCATTATAGCCGACGGTGACACTGGCTTTGGTGGTGCGACCGCCACTGTAAAGCTTTGTAAGCTTTTTGTGGAACGTGGCGCCGCTGGTGTCCACATTGAGGACCAGTCCTCTGTGACCAAAAAATGTGGTCACATGGCGGGGAAAGTGTTAGTAGCTGTAAGCGAACATATCAACCGACTTGTAGCTGCACGGCTACAATTTGATGTAATGGGAACCGAGACGGTGTTGGTTGCTCGTACAGATGCTGTTGGGGCCACCTTGATCCAATCAAATATCGATACACGGGACCATCAGTTTATTCTTGGTGTGACTAACCCAAATCTCAAAGGTAAAGGGTTGGCCACACTTTTATCCGAGGCAATGGCTGCCGGGAAAAGTGGGCCCGAGCTTCAAATGCTCGAAGACAACTGGCTAGGAATGGCTCATTTGAAGACTTTTTCTGACGCCGTTGTTGATGCCATCGGAGCTATGAACGTTTCAGATATTGAGAAGAGAAGGAAACTAAACGAATGGATGAATGTTTCGAGCTATGATAAGTGCTTGGCAAATGAGGATGCAAGAGAGATCGTCGATAGACTTGGGCTAACTAACTTCTTCTGGGACTGGGACTTGCCGAGAACCCGAGAAGGGTTCTACCGATTCAAGGGCTCAGTTGAAGCCGCTATAGTACGTGGTTGGGCTTTCGCAAACCACGCCGACGTCATCTGGATGGAGACCGCAAGCCCAGATATGATTGAGTGCACCAAATTCGCACAAGGGGTCAAGACAATGCAACCAGAAACAATGTTAGCGTACAATCTTTCGCCTTCTTTCAACTGGGACGCCTCGGGGATGACCGATGTCCAAATGATGGACTTTATCCCGAGAATAGCAAAGTTAGGATACGTGTGGCAGTTCATAACACTAGCCGGTTTCCATGCTGATGCGTTGATCATTGACACTTTTGCGAAAGATTTTGCAACAAGAGGAATGTTGGCTTATGTGGAAAGGATTCAAAGGGAGGAAAGGAACAATGGGGTGGACACATTGGCTCATCAGAAATGGTCTGGTGCTAATTATTACGACAGAGTGCTTAGAACTGTTCAAGGTGGTATCACTTCGACAGCTGCTATGGGCAAAGGTACTAAAAGCCCCCTTTCACCTTTAACTACGCTTTGCGTCACTAAATCACATTAAATTCATCTGTTGTTGACAATATTTTTTGTACTAATTGTGTTTGGAAATGCAGGAGTTACTGAGGAACAATTCAAGGAGACATGGACGAGATCTGGGGCGACTGATATGGGAGACGGTAGTGTTGTGATCGCGAAATCAAGAATGTAGAAACCAGCGTTGACCATCGGAGTAGCGGAATGTGTGAACTTATTACTATTATTATTACCTTTTTTTATTAAAAAAAATAAGTGTGGTGAATAATGTCCATAAAATTACTATGGAGCATTTTTCAGGCTGGACATTAGTATGGTGCTAAAAACAAATGTCTTGTATCTGTGTTTTATGTTTAGGTTTCATGTGTATTAAGTTGATGTACGTGTTGTATTTGTTTTCATTTTCAGAATGTTGTCATTGGTTTTTTGTCCAAAATATTGTTGTATCAAACCATTATGAATTTGTGGTGATGTTGTAATACCATATATGAAGTTTTATAATTGATGGCATGTTTTATGACTGTTTGATATTTTGTGCTGACCATACTCTTGTTGGCATTTTGGGGATAAAAATCAAGAGCTTTCACACATTTAAAGAAAACTTCTTGTTCGATCGATGATGACCATGTAGATTATCAGAAAATAGTCTAATAGATTCACCACTCCGTCTGTTTCAAATTACAGAAGAAATGTAAGCGAATATTTCTACAAAATTTTGGAAAGTAGTTATGTTGACTGACTTATTTAAGTACTGGGAAAATGAATTAGTTATTAGTATCTTTGAGGTCTTTTTTACCGAATTGTTGAATGGTTAGTTCTTCTTCCATGGTTTAAGGATCGAAAGAATGATGATGACAGCTATGACGAGGAGCAAGATGATGGCGATCATCATGCATTTTCTTGATCTCTTTTGTAGGCTCTTAGCTGTCGTTAAGGCATCTGTACCCATGTGTACGTGATCCACAGCATTTGCGACCTGCAAGAAACCGAAGAATATCAAAGCTCAAAACTAACTTTGATTACATGGTATGCAATTAACTAAACTTCTTTAGATTTGTGCACGATTGTCTTTTACAGATTTAAAAAGGGTTAACACAGTAAACCAAACTTATTAATTAATCATCACTATCATATATATATATATATATATATATATATATATATATATATATATATATATATATATATATATATTACATTACACTCGTATGTATAAGATAAACTCATAAAACCGATAGCATGTTTGAGTAATAGCAGTTACAAATACACACAGATATTGCATACCCCGGTCTCATTTTTAATGTCCACTTTACTATTTATGTTTATTCTAAAAAGATTGTTCACTTACAAAAAACGTTATTAAAAATCATTAAACTTCTCTATTTATCTTATTTATTACTCTCAATCATCATTTATTTGATAAAATAATTATGTCAAACTTGCCAAGTAAACGAGGGCAAAATTAACATTTTTGAGATTGAGCATATAATAGAAGTTCGGACTAAAGCCATTTGGGAACCCAAGAAATTGGAAGTTGGGCTAAAGCCCAACATTTTTATTAGAAATATTCATCTAAAAGTCTAAACTTTTTACTTATAAATAAATTGGATTTTCCATTTCAATTTGTGGTCAAAATAACAATTCATGTGTTCCGACATTAAAATCCCTTGAAAATCAATATAAGTCGTTTATTTGTCATTGTTTTGCTAGCAAAACCAGGTATGAAATTGTATTCTATTTACAAGTTCCAATGGATCAAAATTGTCGAAAATTCTTTAAAACGTAATCAAAAAGCCTTTTTTATGAATGCATCTAATAAAGGTATACTCTATGTTTTTTTTTTCTTTTCTTCTGTAATCATAAATAATGACACGTCAAGTATCATAAAATATCTAATCCCTTAACTAACTCGATTACTAAAAACAAAATAAGCTCCAAAAATCACCAATTCAAAAAACTATAACCAACTCTCTGCTAACTTTCAACGCACACATATATATACATCAAAATTCAAATCCACCCCATAAAAAAATTGGTAGACACACCCTTAAGGACTATAATTTAAAAGGGCCAAAAAAAAAAATAATAATAAAAAAAAATGTGACCCAAAATTTGCACACTGGACTCAAAATCTCATAAAAGTTTTAAGCTCCCTTGCCACTCTTCCAAGGCTGAATAACAGCAACCACAACTATAGCTATTATAACTAACAGCAAAATAATCGCAATGCACATGCATTTTCGACTATTCTTCTGTAGTCTCTTTGCAGTCTGTAGTGCAGTTGTCCCAGATTGGACATGATCGACTGTATTCGTTACCTGAATCAACGTACTCAGTCAACAAAAAGACATCCCTAAAGCCTAACCCATCTTATACTTTAAAGCCCTTCACTAGAGCCTATGTTTAAAGTGTAAGAATAAAGGTACAACTTTTGTTACAAAATAAGCAGTATAGCTTTGGATTTTTTTATTGATATGATGCTTGGAAAATGATTTTGATAATGAGAAAACATACCTGGCTTTCGATATTATCCAATAGGTCTCCTTGAGCCTCTACAAGAACCGCCATGTCAAGGTATATCTGGCAACATCAAGTCTTTTTACTCCATAGTAGTAATTAAGGCCATACTTAGTTGCATAAACTGCTAATGTTTTCCTGAAATTTTTTATAGAATAACTGGAAAACTAGATAACGTGTTCAAGTTTGCATTTTCGGGAAAACTTTTCTAAGAACACAAAAATCCTCGTTTTGAAAACTATGATTTATGGTGTTCTGTATTTTATATATTAGAATGAAAACAACATGTTTTACATACGAACACGTTCACTAACTTTTTTTTAGTTTTATGGACACATAGAACACTTCGCATTCTATAGAAAAATAAATTTAGAAAATATGGAGAACTTTTTGTGTAACTATAAACTCTTGAGTCAAGTCATATGAATTAATCACCTGATGTAGGTCGAGAAGCTTTTTCTCGATTTCCCTTACAGCATCATGTCTTTCTTGAATTTCTTCCAATGTATTTAGTACCTTCAGTGAGAAAACAAATTATATGAAAATGTGAAATGAAACGACAATTTGTCTTTGGCCCGAACCAAAACTAATTTGGTTTTGATTTTCGAGTACCTGTCCTCTTCCCATTTCTTTCATTGCATTCTGGAAAATTTGCTCGCTGTTTCCTGTTTCTATAAGGTTGTTGATTGTCTGTGACAAAACAAATGATTCGTTAAGCTAACATATGTAAATCCCATATTATATCAGGTACTTTAGTCGAGTTAGGATTCTGGCTTACCTCTTCATCTGGCCGGGTTCCAGTAACTGCCCATAATTCAAATTATAACAACCAAAAATCACAGTAAAACCAGTTAGTAAATCAATATAATGAGTATTTAAGTCCAATATGAACTTTTAGAGTCAAACATAATAACTCATTTGACATGTAAGTCAAATATTTGACATTTTTGTAAAACCAAACCTGTAATGACTCTTCTTTCCACGACCTCACGGTATTCATCATCGATCTTTTGCCTCAAAGTCTGAAATTCTGTCATTATGTCCCGGAACCTCTTGGCCAAAGCACTGCAAATTATTTAGAAGAAAAGAACTGCTATAATAAAAGTTCAAAAACGATTTTACACTAAAATGAAAAATGATAATTACAACTTACTTTGTCATGTTCGTCCTAGAACGGTCAACGCCAGTCCCAGGACCACAACATGGTTTTTGTCGGTTTGTAAAGTTCTGCGAAAATCGGAAATTAAATGATAAAACCATAGGTGGTAAAATGGGCGGGTTAGGTGACAGGTCAGATCAGCTTGACCCAAAACACCTGGTTAATTATTGCTTTACAAACTTACAGAATATCAGTATAATTAATAATCTGAATATTTGAATTAAGCAATTTAATAGGTTGTATGTATTGAGTATACATTTTCGACCATTTTATCATGTTTGAACTGTTACCTTTTTAGCTATTTAGTATTGACTGTTTATAAGTACAAATATATTGTATATCATAAAACAAAAGATATACAAAGTGCAATACCTCTTTATTAACTGCTTCTATTTTCATTTTTATATTACGTGCAATCTTTCCTACTTCATCCACGTCTTTCTCCATCCGTTTCCTAATAGCTGTAAACAAATATGATTTGCAATCAAATGGCCAAAAGATCAAAATCATTCCAAATTATGAAAACCAACCTTTCATGGCAGATGCTTTTGTAACCGATTTTGACTCCTCATTAGAATCCTAAAAAATCAATTTCGAGTGAAGTTTATAAACAAGATTTCATAAAGTTTACTTCCATTTTTAGATGTTTTTGACAGTCAAAATTTAAAACATTTTGTTTTTTCATACCTTCAGTTTCTTCAACAATCCTGTAAGCTTATCCACTTGTTTCTCAATCTCCTGTATCTACATTTGAACACAAAGTATCAAACGAGAAAAGAAGTATAAAAGAAGGAATGATAAAATCCTTATAAAACGATCAAGAATAACAGAAACATTATAAATCCGCGATTTTCAAGCAATTTGTTCAAGGTATGCAGTTGTACTGAACTACCCTATTTTCGACTAGTTTTTAATCAAACGATAGATATTAACGCATTTAACAAATATATACCTGCTTGTTAAAAGCTTCCATTCCCATATCGGAATTACTTCTAGGAAGTCGACTACTCATCTGTAATTCCAAGTCTCTCTGAGGATGCTCTCGTGCATCACTCACAAACGATTCCTAAAAGCGAAATTTTGACATATTATGATGTATTTATAAACTTTTCAACATTCATAAACTATATAAATTTGATTCCATTTCTATCTCAAGCATGTTAGGACTGTGAACGCGTTATCAATCAGAGTGAAAATAACCCAAGATAACTTCTGTTCATGCATCATATGATAAAAATTGAACATTTTTAGTTTCCAACTTATTTTTAGACATGAAGACTACAAGAAAATAAAATTAAAAAGCTTCAAGCTTTACACAATAATAAAGATTAAAAAATAACCCACTTCAATTTGATTAATAAAACATAAGAATCACTTCAAAACAAGCAAATTCAATGCATACTGATCAAGAATTTAAATAATAAAACAGAGTATCTTTCAAAGACTCTAATTAACAAAGTTTAATTACCTAAATTCCACAATTACAAAATCTTGATCAAGCAATTAAACAAAAATAAAATCAAGTAAAGTAACCCAAGCAAAAATATAATCAAATTAACAGCAAATTTTGAAAAACTTACACTGAGTAAATCATTCATCTTGATGAAATAAACAAGCAACAGAGTAAAGTGTTTTAAGGATTCTCGAAAAGAAAACAGGGGTCAATCAGCATCATATAATTGATTATATATACGTGAGATTACTTTAATTGTACAGGCGTTCATTGGTTGTGTGTTTGGCCGGCTAAAAAGAGAATTACAATTAATGTAATAACTAATTATAGTTGTTGATGATTTGTTACAAGAAATGGCGTTGCTTACTATATATATGTGACATATATGATTTTGTTCTTACATGGAAAAAATAGGCGACTATATAAAAAAAAAATAAGTAAATAAATAAATAATATTTTGGGCCCCACTAATAGTGTGGGCCGGTTTTGGTTTGGGTTAGAACATTATTGGACTACACTTTGTTAGTATTAAATGTATAAATCTCACTAGAACTGTTACAAAATTTAGATCAGAATTAAAAGTGTTTCATGCTCATTTTTTTAAATAAATAAATAAATAACTCTTTTTATGTGAATATTAATATTAACTGGAGGTGTCTATAACTCTATATTATGTGTATTTATTTATAACTTTGCCATTATGATGTTATAGCATATTTAATCCACTTGTTATTCGAGCTAAAATATGTAGAAACGAGTATTTATTACACATTTTAGTATAGTATTAAATGTTTGTTTTGCCTTTCTTATAAAGACAAGACTTTGGTGGAAAATAAAAAATGCAATTTAGGGTAAACCCTAAAATTACTTTTTGAAAATGCCATTTTTTAGAAACATTAAAATATAAATGTGGATATTTATTTTGTCACACAAATAATATTATTAAGTTTGTAACATATATATATATATATATATATATATATATATATATACTATATTATATTAGTTTATTGACAGTGCTAAAGTCCAATTAGTTCCACACGATGTGAATGAAACGATGTTCAAAGTTGGGTGTACTTATTCAATATTTTTTTTATCATGATTGACATAATGACATGAAACCAAACAATGGCACATTGTCATTTTCACCAAATAGGCTACTCCAAACATTCTTCTTACCTTAAAAGAGTAACATTATTCAATTTCACCTTTAATTTGCTTTTCTTTAATCTTTTGTGTGCCCTTTTAGTCAAACAAAGCCTCCTAATCCCATTCACAAAAACAAACAAAATTACCATCAAACCTTTTTCCAATCTTACCCTTATATAGATTCAAACAATGATCACATGAAAAATGACTACAAATTCATCGATCTATTCTATATTGAGGCAATGGTGGCAAAGAAACTGAAGTCAAGAAGGTTTTTAAAGATATGTTGTGGGGTTGTTGCCCTTCTACTATTTATCTTCATTTTGGTTTCGATAACTCTAATCTTCACACTTTTCAAACCGAAAAACCCTAAGGTTACAACCCATCCCACGAGCCTAGAGAATCTTGAATACCACTTATTCCCTAAAGTTAGCATAAATGCAACAATTGTGTTAAATGTGACGGTAACCAATCATAATCATGGGAGTTTCACGTTTAAAAACTCAATCGCGTATGTTTATTATAGAGGGACTCTAATAGTCGAGATCCCTATTGAGCATGCCAAGATTCCAGCTCGTGGAAACTTTACAATAACGGCGTATGCTCATGTGACTGCTGATAAAATGGCGATGGATCCGAATTTTTATAATGATATCGGATCGGGTCATCTTAGTTTCACCTCTATGGCTATTTTAGACGGGGAAGTAAGTGTTTTAAGGATCATAAAGAAGAGAGCCAAGGTCACAAATGTTTGTGACGTTTTTGTTGACATTTTGACCAAGAAAGTTGAGTCAACATGCCATGCAAAAGTCAAAATGTAGGAATTACTGTAAATTATTACTTTTTTTGGTATATATAAACTATGAGAGTTCAGGTTTTCAGATCTATTATTGATGTCATACATACATGTATAGTTACATTATACTCCGTATTATTAAACATAATTATATATTTATTTTTATATATATATTATTAATTATTATATATGGCTGCACAAACTGATATTAATTAATTTAACAAAGGAAAAAAGTATAGTTGGTTATAAAATGTATACTACTTGGTACCTTTTTGTCCCAAGTTAATAAAAGCAATATATATGCTTGGTTTGTAATTTGTACGTTTAATTAAAAATTATGGATACTAATAATCAAATACCTAGTAGGCTATAGCATATACCTAAAATCTCATAAGTTTAAGAGAATATGCGGATCGACCAATATTAATCTCGTTAATTTCTTGTAATATTTGCTAAAAGACAAATAAATAGTCATGCATGTAATTTCAGATCCATTAATTATTTATGGGTCAAGTTGAGTAATATTTTATAAGGTGATTGATTTTTATTTAATCTCCCTCTATTTTTTAAAAAAATTGTATATGATGTAACTTCCAATTGTATAAGGGTTAATGCACTGTAGGGTCATCGTACTCTTCAAAAAAGTTCATTTGGGTCATTGTACTATTTTTGCGTCTATTCAGATCATTGTACTAAAAAATTATACCCCTGAATTATTATACTATATGAAAATATGCATTTATTTCATTATACTATTTTTTTCCCTTTTAAATAACTAAACTTTTGAAATGTGATAATCATTAAAAAAAATTTCAAAACAGCTATTCAAAAATATCATTATACGGTTTAGAAATGTGTGTGTTAATTATGGTTGTGTATAAATATTTTTCAACTTTAAATTAAATATTTTAATTAACGGTGGTGGCTAAATATTTGATCATAATGCTTGTGTAAAGTATTAAACGAACCAAACAAGCTCAAATGATGTTTATTTGTTTACGTTTGTTCATTTATGTTGGTTTTTGTTTGTCGACTTAATAAACGAACATCAACGAATTTATTTTTTTAAGATCAAACAATAACAAAAAAATTTATTTCGTTTTAAGCGTTCATGGTCATTTATTCGTTTACAAACATCATTTGAGTTTGTTTACAACTCTACACGCGCATAATATTCAAATATTTATCCAACACCATTAATTAAAATATTTGATATAAAGTTGAAAAACATTTATACACAACCACAATTAACCTATATATGCATGAAGTGTATAATAATATTTTTGAAATGCTATTTTGAAAAAGTTGAATGACTTAAATAACATATATTAAAAGTTCAGTTGTCTAAATGAACCAAAAAATAATATAATAAAATAAATGAATAATTTATATAGTACAATAAATTAAAAGTATAAAAATTTTAGTACAATGATTTGAATAGACGCAAAAATAGTATAATGATCAAAATGAACTTTTTTGAAGAGTAGAGTGACCCTCAAATGCATTAACTAATTGTATAACAATTAACTAAGGGGTCTATCATGTAAATTTTTTTTATCATCTCATTTCATTTTTTTCATTTTTTACTCAAATAAAAAAAAAGTTTGGTGAAAATCCGATGGATCAACCCGACTCGAGACCCATTTGACCCGAACCCGTTTAGACCTGTCATCCTAAATGATCCATTTAAACCCGAATCCGTTTAGACCCAAACTCATCTAGGCCCGTGACCAATCCGATCCAATCCACTTATTTTGCTACTTATACATGTAGCAGTCTGCACGGTTAGTCGATTTTATTAATTCTTATTATTCCATGTCATTTTGTGAATATTAATTAAGTTTTTGTGGATGTAGTATTTCTTTTTCTTTTTGCGTTATTACTGATCAGATGACCATATTTAATTATTTATTTTCACGGGGAGAGGAATATATGGTTGTTCATTTTATCGCAAACTCCTAGTACGATTCAATAAATAAAGGGTAGCTAGCAATTAGTATGGTATATACATATACATATATATATATATATATATATATATATATATATATATATACATATATATATATATATATATACTTTATTTATTATGAATCGATTGTTGATTAGATATTCAAGATATTTTTACAATATTATATTTGTTATTAATCTCAAGTAGTTGATATAATACCAGTGATCGAAGAAGCTGAAGGCAAGTTTATAAATTATTCCTAGAATCTTAAAAACAAGGGAAATTTATAATTTTTGTTCCTGTAGTCTTGTGTTTTGGTCAATTTTATCTTTTGAGAATTTTTCTGTAGTTTTAACTTTATGATCTTCATCTTTTGTACTTTTTGTCCCTGCACCCGACTTTCGTTAAGTTTTCCCATTAAATCAATGACAAAAATACCCTTTTGTTTTCTTTTTCTTCCATTTGTTCCACTCTATTTCCAAAGTGTATAAAATCATTTGTTCCTCCATTTGAAGTAGGAAATAAGATAGGAAAAGGGTTAGGTACTTAGGTTAGAGTTTAAATTAAGAAGGGTAATTTGGTCATTTTATGTAATTTAATGTGAAAACATAATGAAAGTTAGGTGTGTTGGGAAAGTTAAGTGACATTAATTTTTATGTCACATTATAAATTTGATGAGATAAAGTGTAAACTAAATATTTGCACATTAGGAAACATTAAAGGCGACTTCTAGAAGACTTGCACATGAAGTTAAAAATATTGAAGATCGACTTTAAAAGATAGAAGGACTTAGTTTCCTAATAGGATTGTGTTTCCTTTTGTAAGTCTTGGGACTCTATAAATAAAGAGATCACTTGACATTTAGAAGCGTGTTACCTAGCGTGTTTACTTACGGTAAAACCCGATCCTATAACTTGAGATCGTCTCGATCCCCATGTTATTGAATAGAAGAGTTAGTAGATATCCCTAAGGTTATAAACCCTGATACAAAGAGTGTATCCGTCTTGTATTCATGACACAAGATTAGGGATTTGGTGTTGTATTCATGATTATCAAACGTATGACTTAAAAAATCTTCTTTGTGTTCTTCATATTATGATTATCGTATTTATACCTTTTGTTTGGTGTTTAACGGGACCACTCAAGATGGAAGGATAAAAGTTACAGAAAATGAAGATTATAGGTTAAAATTGCAGAAAAAATTAGCAAAGGGTAAAATTGACCAAAAAGAAAGATTACAGGGACAAAAATGTAAAAAGTTGTAAATTACAATACAAAATTTCTTTTTAGGTAGGGGTCAAGGGGACATATCATACAGAGACATTAATCATCTCATCCGTGTACATTTGAAGAACCTATTTGTAGAGAATTTTATCACTTCAATATTGGAAAATGATAATTACAACATTTAAGAATTTAAGATTGTTAATACAAAATTTTCTAGACATTTATTATACTTAAAGTTTTACTTTTAATAAAAATGTCATTTAATGTATCACAAATAGAAGTATAATTTTAATGAATTGAATGAAAACATTAAATGGTTTATATATAATTTTGAATTGATATGAAAAGGTTTTAACTTCAATTAATACATTTGATTTATCTTAGGGTTGTCGTTATCCTTTTTTACAAATGAGATAACCTCATAAAACTCAAGTGATTCAAGAACATAGTTTATGGTATTAAAAGTAAAAAATAAAACTGTATTAACACCTTATTATAATTAACTTATATTTATTTAATATACTAATTCAGGTAGTAGCTAATTTATAATTGTTGACGAAATTTGATTTAATAATTGTTCACATCAAGAGGTACCTAATGCCATAATTGGAACTTACCTATCCTACTGGACATGAAGTGATTGATCATATCAAGTCTTTTCATCTATAATTGTTACTTTTCAAATATATCACGCATGAAAAGCGATAACGACTCTAAACATTTAGGGGCCTGTGTAAACGAGTTGCATGAAAGCTATTTATATAATATTGATCCATTCATTAAAAGCTCGAATTGAGTTAAGTTTAGCTTGAAACTCGTTTATTAAACGAGCTGTTCATGCCCAAGCTTCAAAGATGGAGTATGAATATTTTGTTACAAAAGAAAAACATAGAATTTAGTCAATATAATTACTTCTACATACTAGCTTAGTCGAACATAATTTTTTGCTTTAATTTATATAATAAGTGTAATAAAGAATCCACGTGAATTGTGAAATTCTAATTGATACTTTAATCTAGGCTTTTAGATCGATTTTATTCGCCAAATCATATCATATTTTCTCAATAAAAATATTGTGGTTTGCATATATCTCAATATATTATATGTGTAATCTAGTTAATTAATTAATGTTTAACAATAGTGGATTAAGGTTAGATTAATGAGTGTGGTGGTTGAATGAAAAATCCTTGCTTCTAAAACCGTTTTCTACGAATTTAATTCGGTCGGTCATTTGCGCGTCGCTTTGTGAACTCACCGATCTTAATCATTTCTGGATTGAATCGAAACAATCGGCAAACCTAAATAAAACTGATTAATATATCATAATTGTATGAAGATTAAGGAGTAACAACGACAGTACAAGTAACTCTAATTCGGGATTCTATGAATTCTACAAAAGAGAACAAACAACTATCTACAATTAATTTGATTGGTACAATTCATGTGATGTGCTACATTGTGTGAAACTAGATTTTGTAAATTTTTGCGTACATACCAAAGATTGATCTTTTAACAATAAGAAAACAACTATCTACATTTAAAGTTATCAATTAGACATTCTCAAGTGGTACTGCCACTGTAAACCGCCAGATCACACATGTATGGTCGACAGGTCAAGGGTTCGAATCCGTGTTTCAACATATGTGGGTGATTTGTGGACGTGTGATTTGCTCGGCGTTGATGCTCCTTGCGGGTGACTCGAATGCGCACCATTGAAATATGGTAGGAGGTCCCCTCCAAATTACCATTTTTTTATCTACATCTAATTAAACTTGATACTTTTCACCATATTTATACGCACCATATGTTGTTTATGGAGAAATAATTTTTCTTCGTACAAAATTATTATTCTAATTCACCTAAGACGGTAAGATAATAATTCAGTTACTCTCTCAGTCCCAAATTAAATATTTACTTTTATATTTTGAGTTGTCTCAATTTAAATGTTCATTTTAAACTTTTAACAAATCAAAATATTTTTTGAAAAAAGTCAAGCTGAAATTTTTGGTGTATAAAGTGATGATCTTCATTTTTCTTACATGCGAACTAAAAGTAAAAATTTAATTTGGGACGGAGAAATCTGTACCATTTTTGCCATCCCCTGAACTAATTTTATCAACTGTTATAATCTAGGAAAATTGGGATGAAAAATAAAAAATTAACATATATATCATTACCCTTTACTCTTATTTTATATAACTATATTAAATATTAATAATATTATAATGAAAGTTTCTAATTCACTTGGCTTAGTATTTATCTTTTGGTTTAAAACATTTATTGAAACACCATTAACATTAAAAAAAAACCCCCGGCCTATTACATATTAAAAAGCTCCATTTCATGAAGTTACAAAGGTCAACGATATATACCTATCATATTTGTTTCCTTCTTTGCACGTCTCTCTAGCTCTCTCACACACATATACAATTTTTTTTTAAATGAAAAATAAAAAATAAAAGTAAAATAAAATACTAATAATATTATTTATTTTTCTGTTGCAACTCCATCCCAACTCATTTGTCCCCACAACAAGAATCAACATACATTTTTATTATTTTTCATTTCTATATATACAACCTTTCATTGAAAACATTTTCTTTATATCTAAGCTTTGATCAATTCTATCTATCTTTCTATGGACTCAAATCATTCATCATACTCATATACTTCCATGAACAAATCAATTTCTGAAATCGACACAACAACGACAACAACCGAAGAAAGTGGTTGGACTGCTTATTTTGAAGATTTTATGGTTTCCCAACAACAAGATCATCATCTTCATAATGATTCATCTTATCAACAACAAGTTGATCGGCCCGAGTTATCGGATGCTGCTTCACATGTCGATTGGAATAACATGACTAATTCGATGAATGGTGCAGCCCCAAAATTCACCAAGAAATTGAATCTTATCAAGAAATCAAGTAGAAGAACACGAGATATTCGTTATGATGATTCTTTAGAAGATACTGCTAGTTCTCCTGTTAATAGTCCCAAGGTTAGATCATATCACAAAATAAAAAAATTCATCTGTTTCTTGAATTCTAATTTCTTTGATTTGTGGATGTATTGTTAATAGGTTGGGAGTCAACACATGGGGTTTAATCAATTCAAAGTAGATGATATTATGGATAATTCTTTGGTAAATATCTCTCAACTATTTATCTTTTTCTAGAGAAATAAAGAAACAAAGATCGTTTGTTGATCGAATTTTACGTTATAAATCTTAGGGTAAAGGAGGTGGATTTGAGAGTCATATGCAACTACGAAAGAGAGAAGATGAAAGCATGAAAATGGTGTTTGAAGATAACAACAATGGAAATAGTACAGATTTGAGGAAGAGAGGATTATGCTTGGTTCCTTTATCAATGTTTATTAACTATATCTAATAAGAACCATGCAGAAAATTGATAGTAAAACTGTAGAGAATAATTTCAAGGAGAATGAAACAGTACAACTTGAGACATTGCAGATATTGTAAAGCCCAGTTGACTATCAAAAATCACACATCCTTCTGTATCTTGTAAATTTGTAATTTGTAATAAATAAATTAATTGTATATTACAATGAGGCAAGAATTAGCCTCATCATTTATATGCTGATTGTAATTATAATTCAATGTTATGTAATTATATTTTCTGCACTTTTTCTCTTATCAGTTTCAAAGCACAGATTACAGGATCGTAACAAAATCTGATCTTCTGTTAACAAAAGAAGTATATTGTGATGAAATGTTAGGAGGAAATGCTCACTCAATCAAGTAAATGTAAAACGACGATACTGGTAAGGTGTCTTTTTCTCATGTACATGCGTGTCAAGTTTCATTTCAAATTGCTTTGAAAGCGAACAACTGTCATTTGTCGTTGTAATTTATAACTTCAATTCATAAACAAATGAAATACATAGGACCGATATATAGTTGATGTACACCGAAGGGTCCATGATCTAGTGGTATATATTGGGTTACGGTAACTAATTCAACCATAAAAAATTGCGATTTTAAGTCTCATTTGAAACAAAATGTGTAAATAATGTGGTATTGTTAGATGTACACCGTACCTCTATGGAGCTAGTCAATACTTTATGCATGGGGTGCAGCCTATTATACCACCATAGTAGAGAAAAACAAAAAAAAAACTATAAAGTACCAATATAAATTACATGCATGCACACATGTTTAGTATGAAATGATAAAGTAGGCCAATATATAGACTGCAGTTTTAAACATCCACCTTCATGATAAGTATCGCACGCTTAATGCAAAGTTTGAGCCCTTTATAAGTAGTAAAGATTTATGTCTTCAATTCGAGCGTGTGTGTGTATATATATATATATATATGGAAAGGTTCAAACGAGAACCAACTAAAAAGTTGAAAACTTGTAAGAACTACTAGTTTACGTATTTGTTCACATGTGATTAACTTCATTCATTTGTAAAAATTGATGTTCGTTTAATTGATAAATAAAAAAGTCAAAAAATGCTAAAATTATATCGAAAAACACAAAAATACAAATATGTGTTCACATGTGAATGATCATATGAACAAATCGGTTCAAATGTGTTTTACGACGTAATTTGTAAAGTTTTTAGTATTTTTTTTCTTTCTAAATCTATCATATATCAATGTTCACATATGAATTGAACGAATCACATGTGAACAAATACGTTATCTACTAGTTCTCACAAGTTCTCAACTTTATTTGATTCTCATTTGAACCTCCCATTATATATATATATGTTCTACTCAACACAGTTTTATGACTTATGACATGATCGGGATGATGCCAGGAACTATAACTAACAATTGCAAACTTGTACATTCTATCAATATCAATATATGATCAAACAAAAACCACAAATCCAGCCGGCCCTGATAAAATGTTTTGGCTACATAATATAACTTAACGTATTATACCAGAAAATTTGTTGAAATACATAAAAAATCAGCTGAATCGATCTTGACAGAAACATACACACACACTGAACTTAATTGCACGGATCGGGCGATCGATCATGCAAAACCTAAATCCATTTCTGAAACCCTAGCAATGCTTTTTTACTAATATTGTTATAAACAATATGATCAACAATTTCAGCATAAATGATTGCCAAGTTAAAACATAAACTAATTTCAAATACATTAGATTACATATTAATTTATATTTAATTATTCTACATACGTAATATTCTTTTTATACAGATATTAAAATTCGTATTATTGGTGTATTTATTTAGCTTGGCTAGAAGAATATTTCCATTGTCCAATTGTTTATCATCCAAGTTGCTTGAGTATACATCACTTTATATTCCAACAAATATTTGGAATAGAATAATTGAACATATTGCAGGCCATTAGTTTAAAATATAATGAAAAAAGGGGATACAATTAGAAGACCCCTCCATGTGCTTAGAACCATAGCAGGTGAACATAAGTTCTTAAATGATTGCATAAGACCTTATCCCACCATAAATTCTCTGGTTGACTCTTGATACAGTTTTTACTTTATTATTAGCTACTTAATTAATTTTTAACTAATATTTGAAAAAGAAATGAACAAAGCAGCTGTATTTGGATACATACATGCATTAGATAAGTACTCGCGATGATAGCTTAATGGTGAGGGATAAACAACATAAGACGAGGTACTGAGTTTAAATCCAGTCCCCATGCCCCTTTAATTGCGAGTTACACATTACATACATCATAACATCGACATAGAGTCCTAATTAAAGTAGTTCATAGGAATTTTGATTATTTTCAAGAGTTATTACCATAATACCATAGGTACAAGGTTAAATAAATTAAAATGTAACCATGCATGGATCATATAGATCAATAACTTTTCACTCGAATTGGATCATTATCCTTTTCATTTGAAACTATATAGATATCATTTCATACAAAGATTAATCATTGAAATTTATACAGTACTATTATAAAATTTAAGGGTGTTGTTTAGTGAATATGAGAAGGGGGAATAAGAATACGAAGAGTGGTGACACTGTATTTACAGTGTTCTCGTTAGAACAATGATACTAAAAAGGTCGAGGAGTGAAGAATATTGAGTTTACAGTGTTCTCAAAATTTATTTAAAGTTTTTTAATTTATTATATGTGTGTGGGAAAACAAAAAAGAAAAAGAAAAAGAAAAAGAGATTTAACAGCGTTCGACACCGGACGCTGCTCCAGACGGCATTTTTCGACGAAAAACAGCCCCAGAACGTTGTCCACTCCGCATGCTATAAGTTCGATCACCTTATAGAGTATTTGGTTAATGGGTTGATTTAAAAAATTTGAAATTAAATTCATGATTACTTCATTCTCACTATAAACTTATACCCATAGTAATTCGAAGGTTCAAAACAAATAGGAAGATGTGTAAGATGTTTTAAATATGAGTAAATTACATTTTCCGTCTCTGAAGTATGTCATTAATTTCACTTTTCGTTCTCGGGTCGAATTTTTTGTGGCTTTAGTCTATTGACTCGTTTTTTCGTTTCACTCCCCGTTACTCCAAGGTAAAAGTGTCTTAAAATTTTAAGGGTATTTTAGTCATTTCATAATAGATGAGGGATGGGGGAGTGAAACAGAAAATCGGGTCAAGGGACAAAAACCCGTAAAATATTTGATTCATGAATGAGGAGTGAAATTAATGACATACCTCGTAGACGAAGAATGTAATTTACTATTTAAATATATACATATTTTTTTAAAAAGGAAAAAAGAAGAAGAAGAAATCGATCAGAAATATATAAGTCTTAAAATAACGTATGATTCCCTAAATTCAAGTTGGACTAAAATAAAAACAAAAGGTTCTTGAATTGGAATCATGAGATCCTATTTTTCCATCAATTTGATTTATCTGGCCGGTGGTATTAAGTAAGTATTTATGATTATTTTTTAGAGAATATTATTTGAGGATGACGACAATAATAAGCACTTGTACCACGACACCAAAATCAGAATATTTGAGCGTAAACTTTAAAAGGCAAAATTCAATGGACCTTTGAAAGCAGAACAAGAACCCATCAAATAAGGAGAAACACTATTTTTTTTGGTTATTTATCAGATACAGTTTAAAGTGATACGATGAAGTTAAAATTTATATAATAGTCAAAATTTAAGGGTAAAATGCAGTTTGGTTATGATTTAGTGTATGTTTATTATGTAGTGTACTTATGATGCATTAAACCTGAATCGTAAATAAAAAAATCAAACGCTGAAATTGCATGTCTTTTTTTCCTCTCTAAGCCTGGTGCCCTCCCAAAATCTTCTTTATTAGAGGTAATTTCATATATAATTAGTTTTATTATTATAATTAAAAAGGAAAAAAAAAAGAAAGGAAGGAAGAAAAAACTTTAGTATGTAAAACTTTATATAAAAAACGAGGGTATTATTTTATTATACACATGGACAATTGGTTACAATTTTGTCCCTCAAAATCATGACGACAAAGGAAAAAAGTTGAACCATCTAGATAACTTTTGACAAACCGAATTTCATATAACCTAACAGAATAAACTTATATCATACGACTATACGATGTTGAAATATCCTTTATCTCCTTTTGAATAAGTGATGTTGCACTGATAACTATACATTTGCAAACAGTTCACTTTTAGCATTATGGACAATTGCACATGTCCTACACGTGATAAATTTTGAACTTTTCATTAAATTTTAGTGAACTTAAATCGGGCCATTAAAAGAAGGATTTTTGGCCCAAGTAAACCCACCCGCTCAGCCCATATATGTTATCCTCAAGAACTTGTATATTTTCTAAAAAGATGGTATTTGTAATCCAACATTTTTATTAAAATTTCTCTACAGCAAACTTTGATCAATACACAAAATTCAAATCAACACTTTATATTTTAAATTCAATTAAGCATCAATCTTAATCATCTACGGTTTGGGGTAGAGCTAGGAGGGAGGCTATACAACGACTTCAACTGTTTGCTAATAAGCTTACTAGTCTGCAAAGCCAACTTGAGCTCCAAATCATCTGACCACCATTGCTCCAATCCATGTGCTTCCATGAACTTCTGCTTCCCTTTCGACAACACAAAAAGCTTCGCCGCCACATGTTCGCTGCCAGCTGGTGGTGGCCTCACATTCTCCTTCTCAGCTGCATTACCACCACCGTCACTGGCTTCAACGCCAGCTGGATCAGTATAATAGCAGCATATATAATCGCTATTGTTGACATACAAGTGAGGGACCCATTTGTTAAATGCTACTGGATTATTATTACTAGGACCAACTCCATCTTCAGCAGCAATAGCGACATTAGAGGACACCATTGACTTGACTTTTTGCCAAACAACTACAGCTTTTTCGCCCACATTTTTCAAACTCATAGCAATTGAAACAGACGGCGGATTGAACAAATGTGTCTCAACAAAAAGTCCTTGTTTTGCTAACGATTTCCCTATTTGCAGAGCAAATCCCGCCCCTAAAGAATGACCAGCAATGGCCACATTATGACTTCCATACGCATCTGAAATTGACTTCAAAGCTTCTAACGCGCCGTTAAATCTCACAGAACCTTTTAAACTTTCCCATGCTAGAAACCTGAGATCGTCTTCTATGTCACGCCTAAGAGTTGGACCTTTTAAAAGTGTCCCTCTTAATGCTAAAACTGCACGAGGTGCACAGCTTGGTCTAATGAGAATGAAATCAGATAATGCTGCTGATCGATCCCATTCTAGTATTGCACCGTATATAGATCCATCTCTTTCATCAATTAAGGTTTTTGAAAGTTTGTACTTAAAGGGTATGAACCATTTTGGTGCTAGAGCGTTTTCTTGAGATCTTTTTTCTTGTCGGTCGAGTTCTAGCAAGTAAACTGCTTGGATAAAACAGGCAATGACAGTCCGTTTGTAGTTTCCATCTTTCCTAAAATCACAAAAAGTAGTCACATTCAGTATGCTGTCAAAGTAAATTATTAACCACTAATGTGCATGCCTTTTCTTGTAAGCCAAATCTGTTACAATGTGGACTCGGAACTATATCTTATACTCAAACTGGACAGCAGATAACAAAGTAAAACATGAAAGATCGACTTGCTAATCTAGATCACAGGCTAAAAACTGAAATTTCATTCATTCAGAAAACTAGCATTGTATGTCCCAATATGCTATACAACAAATGAAAATTGAAAACTTAAAGGAAATCAGCTGAAGTTCAAAAGTGGAAGTAACTAAAGTCACTAAACGATTTCCCGAACAATAACTCTTTACTAACCGATTTTTATATAAAGATTTTGCAACACTTCCAACTAACTACTATATAGCTTGGAAGGGGCAAATGCTACCGTGCCCTTGCTCGTTAGCTGCTTATACCGTTTGTATAGTTTCTTCAAGGCCAAATCCTATGTTTTAATTATGCAAAATATCCTTTCTAAGTTCTAATTTCTAAGCTCATGTTAGTATAATAAACTGTTAAACTCCATGATCACATATATGACTGCCTGTTACCATAATCTTATTGATGGCCAAATTATAATCTTCTAGTCTTCTAGATTTATATATATACCTATATAAAATTCAATACACAAACAGGGTAACTAGTGACTATTTTCGAGTATTTACTCTTTTCCATTTATTAAAAATACACCAATTTTGCACACAAAAAACCCTAGGTGTCAATTTCTCTAAAAAATATAAACCCACTTTCAAGCTATTTATATATAAAAAAATAAACCTCAAAAATCACATATGTAATTCAATTCGAGACCTAACTATTAGCCATAATAAATGTAATATATTGTATATCATGTATGTATAATGTATATTTGGTAAATATCTTATTTCCATGTATTAGCCATAATAAATTTTAACAATTAGGTACAAAATACAGAAACCAGATAAAAACCCTAATTTAACGATGCGTTACAGAACGGAAACCAAAACCCTAACAAATTAATAAAAAAATTCACAAATTAAAAGCGATAAAAACGTGAACTAACCAACTGGAATTGATAAGATCACGCCAATTAGGTGCGGAAACTTTACGCGGTCCAGATACATGAAACGCGTACGGATGATGAATCACACTGTTCTCATTGTTGTTATTATCATCAACATCAAGTCCTTGTGTTTGTATCTGATTTGCCGCCATTGACAATGTCAATTTAAAGATTCAATTCTTGTTTCTGTAATCAAAATTGATTGATTGTAGAGATCAAGAATTAAATAAATAAAACGGGAATTGAGATGATGATCGCTTTAATGCTTAGTGAAGCTATGTAATGGAGTATATGATTCGATTCGCAATCAATTCCTTTTCAAAATAAAAAAGGGGACACCCTCCAACGGTTATATTTCGTTTATGTTATTTTAGTTTGACTTTTTATATTAAATATTAAATATTAATATTAATATTATGGGCTGGGCGCCTGGGCCACTTTCTCTCTATCTAAATTCTAAAAGCCCACAAAAATACTTTTATCGTAAAGACATTCTTTAAAGAGTGTAGAATATTTTTAAATATTTTTAATGTTAGCATTATTGATATATCAAATTATCTATTTATCTATTATCTTTATCTATCATCTATAAAATAAAATATAAAAATATTACTCGGTAATTAATAAGTGAAATGGTCCAAATGGAGATCACATAAAATGTAGTAATCGTTTTCTACGTAATCGATGAATCAATTTATCGATAGTTTTTTATTACTTATTCAGATTCAGATAATAAACTTATATAAATGGCCAAATCAAATTGCTAATTTTGAAAACAAAGTGTTTGTTACATGCAAATCACATGATCGGACAAAGTTAAATTGGCGTGTTGGAATTTGATTGTGCAATACAAGTTATTATGACGTGAGATTATCGAAAACATCGGCTTTTACAGATTTGAAACAACCATAAACTAGTCATCCTTGATGAATAACACTATTTCACATATTATACTTGAAACGGAACTTGTTACCGAATTCACTTTATCTTCATCATCAGAACATAATGTCATTTTTCTAAAATGAGAATCGTTGTCCTGGTAAAATTGAAGTAATACATCTATCCAAACAATATAAACGAAATGCGTGTGGTTCTAGAGAAAAAAAAAAGATTACGTAAAAAGATAGAAAATCAATAGGAAAGTGACATATGGCTCTCTTCCACTTTCATTTACTTTACATTTTCTTTCCTCTCCCTCTCCCTCCCTTTTAATAAATTCACTTTTTTATATTTTCACTTAATGTTTTTTTAACCTTTAATTTAACAGTTTAAATTTATTTTAATGTTTTCAATCTTTTTTCTTCAAGTGCATTTAAGCTATTTTAAACTCGATTTTTTTTACTTCTTCGTTTAAAATTATTTAAACATTTAATTCACTTATAATATCTTTACTTAAATGATAATGTAGTATTTTTATATTAAAAAAATGTTGTACCCTCTAATGAAATACGATCTAATTTTTTTTAAGTATAAGCATAGTGTATCATAGTAATAAATAATATAATGCATCACTTTAATGATTGCATACATCATATTTAAAAGTCAAGTGCGTCATAAAAATAAATACACTACGTCAATTGCATTGAAGTTGAAATTGTAGTGCATCATGTGTATACTATAACGATGCATCGTCGTAATAATGTAGTGCACCGGATTTTAAATTATGTAATAAATCATAGTTGAATGTACAATGTATCATAGTAATTTAAATAACAATAAATTTTAGTGCATCAAAGTTAGAATTATAGTGCATCTTAACTATACAATGACGGTTCATTAAATTTAAATTTCTGGTGCATCGTAATCTACTTATTTTTAACTAACTGTGCATCAGAGTAATGATTGTATTCATAGTTAAAAGTCAAGTGCATGATAATTAAAAGTCAGGTGCATCATAATTAAAAGTCATGTGCATCATAATTAAAAGTCATGTGCATGATAGTTAAACGTCAAGTGCGTCATAGTTAATCGTCAAGTGCATTATAGTTAAATGTCAAGTGCATCATAATAGTATGCATGATAATTAAAATTCAGGTGCATCATAATTTTAAGTCAATTGCATCATAGTTAAATGTCAAGTGCATCATGGTTAAACGTCAAGTGCATCATGGTTAAACGTCAAGTGCATCGTAATAATATATACACCACGTCATAGTTAAAGGTCAAGTGCATGATAAATGTCAAATGCATCATCATTAAATGTCAAGTGCATCATAGTTAAACGTCAAGTGCATCATAATAATATGCATAATAATTAAAAGTCAAGTGCGTGATAGTTAAATGTCAAGTGCATAATAGTTAAACGTTAAGTGCATCATAATAATATATACAGCGTTATAGTTAAAAGTCAAGTTCATGATAGTTAAATGTCAAATGCATCATCATTAAAATTCAAATAAACAATATTAAATGTCAAAATGCAATAGAAAAAAGTAAAAAAAAAAGAAAAAGAAAAAAAGAAGAAGCTAAAATTAGTTGCAAATATAATAAAAAAATAAAATATATAAAGTCAATTAGTTATTAAATGCTTAAAACAAAACAAGAACAACTAAAAAAAGAAAAAAAGAAATCAATTTAAAAAAATGTTAAAAATATTAAAAAAATAAGATAATAAAAAATAATAATAAGAAAGGTATGTGAAAAAGTATGATAGAAGAAGAGAGAAGGAGAACGGGAGGAGAGAAAAGAGAAGGAGAAGCGGAGACACTTTCACTTCTCTATTGACCTCCTATCTTCTTACCTAAAATCCGTTTGTATTAGATCCGGTACCAAACACAAAATAGAAATTAAAGCTAGTCACAAATTTACAAGTTTATCCTAAAAGTTGAGGTTACCCCCTAAATTATCGGCCCTTTAACTATGAAACTCCTCTTTATTCCTTTAGGATATGCAAATCAAACACGCCCACAGTCAATTTGCATTTTCACTTGCAAATTATACTTTTACTAGCCTACTGCCCGCACGATGTAGCGCGTCAAAATTTTTTATGTGTACAGATATATTTATCTAACATATCTTCGTATAATTGAGAACATAGTAGTATGTAATATATCATTTTCTTACTATTCGCAATGAAGATCGTGTCACGACTTGAAACTCGATACGAAACCAACAAGTAAATAAACTGGTTAGGGTGGCACTTCTAACCTATCAACCTTGTTAGGTCAAAGTTTGGGTTATTGGTCCAACCCGTTATTTGAGGAAATAACTAAGTTTGCTTTTGTAATAAAAATTCTAACCCGTCACCGAAACCCCCGCTATATTTTCACTTATATATTACATAAAATCAATCGTAACTTGAAACTTTAATATCCGTCATTATAACGTGGTTACATCAATTATAAAAAGAATTAAATAACTATGAGTTTATATTTTTTGTAACTGAAACTAATTATGATGTATTTACTTTTAATTAATTGTATTTGCCTTAGACTTTTTCTAGTTTAATAACATATGTAAAAGGTATATTAGTAATTGATTATTTCTCCATTTTAAGACTTTGTCTCAAATCAATTATATATTAAGTATAGATAAACAAATTCAATTATTTTTATTATTGTGTTTTTCTTTTTAATTCATGGTTTTTTTTTCCTGGTATTTTCAATCATTGATTGATTAAATTATGTTGTATTTTTACAAACAATTTGGGATTATCTATCAGAAAGTACTTTTATATCGGAAATTTCTTGAATGTGTGCTTTCATAATTCTTTGTTAAATGGTTTAAGTATATGCAAATATAATTATTTTTACTTTGACATTCATTGTATGCAACAAAGTACTCGGGGTTACAATTCAGGAGCGGCTTAAGGTCGTACGGGGCCTAAAGTGAATTCAAAATATGAGGCCTAATCAATTTGAAACAAGTATTGTTCACTCTTTTTTTTGTTGGAAATTCTACACAATTTGTATAATACGTAAAATTTATTTTTTAAATTAGAAAAATTAAATTCATCCATTATGTTGTTATATAATATGTCGACTCTTATATATTGTCACCGTTTAGTACGTTTCGATAAAATAAAAAAAAACCTACTAAAGCAAATGTCATTACAAAGAAGATAATCTTCAATCTTTTACTTAAATAATATAAAATTGTGAAAGGAGATCGAGTTATCGACTAATTATGGTCTTAGGGAACTATACTTTTTTCTCTTAACTTTATGTGACATTTAACGACCAAATACTAGGTTAAACATTTAATTAAACTCGCTGTAAAATTCAAAATAAATCCACTTAGTCACAAGTAATATTTGAAATGATTGAGCTGATTATTTGATCAATACGATAAATGATCATGCGTAAAAAACTAACTGAAGAATTCGATTGTGAAAACATAAAGATTATGTGAAAATTACGTTGATGATAGATAATGAAAAACATATATTGAAACTAAAAACGTGAAAATAGAACGTCGAAACCTTTTTAACGAAATCACTTAAACTAAATGACAAAAAATGAATTTAGTCAATTTTCACATAAAATGGGCCTAATATCTCACGACCTAAACTCTATTGAGGTCTTACGATGTCATTTATCACATAAAGTGGACCTAATATTTAAGAGTTTATATTTCTTAAGACCTTTATAGGATAAAACATCTTGAAGATCCTCATCGTTATCCTATATATCTAATACATGACATCAAAACTTTGAGGCCTTATAAAATCGGGGGCCTAAAGCGATAGCTTTACCCTTGAGCCACCCCTGTGTTACATTGTGTGTAATGAACTTTCAATTGATTGCTATTGTATGTATTTTGGTGACGTGTCAACTTGTGATGCTGCCACGTGTCACTTTATATAGCTGACACGTAAGTAAAATTACTAAAACTTAGATACAACGGCGATAAATATCAAGTTTATTACACACAATGAAAACTCAAATAATTCGATACACACAATAAATGTCAGACTGAAAATAATTACATTTATGTGCCCTTAACCCTCGTTAAGTTCTAATTTATTTCATTGGTTTCATGGTTCAGATTAACAAGACAAACTTCGATATTCTCTTCCCATCTATTTAGTTTTCAATAACGGTTTTAATTGTTGGCCGGGTTATCAGTGAAATTGATCATTAAAGACATTCTCAATAATTAAATTTCACCTTGTGATTAATGATCTTATCATCTTTTTCATCACTGTCTTATTTCTAATTGTTCCTTTAAATCTTAATCCTTATATGTCCATGGAGGTTGTAATGTTCAAATTATTTATTCACTATGCTATATGTAGCCCTTAGGCTATGTATAAAGTTTCAACTTCCATAAAAAACTACCTAACTTCCCTTACCCGTCATAAAACCGTCAACCACATATAGTTAAATTGCAAACATAGTTAGTTTTTTAACCGTAACCTACCAACGACCCATAAAATTTAAGTTGTTATCCATGAGCTATGTTTAGCAAAATTCTTTATATATCATTTTAGTAGCATTTCTTACGTATGTTTACATATACTTTAGTTAAAGTTGCATTGATAATTATCGTAAATATAATAATATGTAAAATTTAACATAGCCGTGCATTGCACGGGCAATAATCTAGTATATATAAATATACGTGTGTCTCAAGACCTTTGTTATATCTCTAGAGATTAATTATGTGGGTTTATTAACCACAATTTGTTATAGCCATTTTTGAAAAATGAGTTTCATGCATAAATAGTATGTAATAGACTTACGATCAACCACCCAACCACCTTTAACCTTAACACAATGATGGTGTACCTTATGGGCTTCCAGCATTTGTAACTAGTATAGGGAAAACTATTATTATTATTAGAAGGTCACCGGGTTATTCACGTCAATTAGAGAGTAACTAGTTGATCCATACGATCTGAACTCACGCTGAAATCTGTTTGATTATATTACTTTTAAAAATTAGATCAGTTATTGAATTAGATTAGTATTACATATAGAGTTATAGACAATTCTTATATAGACATATGGTTCCTTTACTTGAGAAAGAAGATTTAAACTATACCCTTTGCTTCAATCATTAATAAAGTAGGCATGCATTGTATCATGTAATGTACTACGATACAATTAGACTAATAATTGTAATTTTAATATAATTCGTAATTAAAGTCTTAGTCACATTATACATTAAATTAATGATTCCTCTTAATTTATCATAAAAAATACGATAATTAGTCCGTATATCATAACACATTATAAGTATATTTTTGTTTATTAACTTTAAATATTACCTAAACAAAATATAATTATAATATGTCGTTGATAGAGGAAACTATAAATGAAAAAAAATCCCCAATGTTGACCTAGTACCATATACATGTAACGTAAGGCTACTTTTGATGATTTGTGAGCTACTTCAACTGTCCATTAGTGCAAAATACAAAACTTTTGATCATATACATTCAATTCTTATACCTAATTAATGTGTCTAAAACAAAGTATATTTGAAGCAAAAGTTGAATATGTGCAAGTCTATGTTGGTGTGATACATCATCTAAATTATTATTTTTTAGTAACTTGGTACTTACTCTTTCGATGTATGACTATAAAGATACGATTTTTTTTTTTAATTTTTAAAATCTACATGCTTACAAATTATGATTTTATTAAGCATATTTCATTGGGTACATTTCCTTGTTTTAGTTTTTCAATCTATGTATACAATACAATAAATATAACGTTTGAATCTTAAAAGTGGGTACAAGATGTTGGAATTGTAAGCATTATTTATGTATTTGTTGTACTTTACCATTAATGAACATATCCTTGGTCTTAAGCAATGCTACAATAATGCCCAACTCATTGTCCATATAACCATATACTTGATTTTCCCTCATGTTTCTTCTTGCTTTCTTGGTTATAAGGTTTCATTTTTTGGCATCAAGATTCTCTACCATCACAAGAAACTTGAATCGTCGCAAGATAAACTCTCATTTCTTGTCAATCTTGTATTCTTGTTGATCCACAAAAGTAGAAGTTTTTTATGTATATTTTTATCGATTCACATGGTGGAGTTCTCTAAACTTCCACTTGACATGGTGATCATGATCATCTCTTTTCTTACACTTGAAGACGCAATACGCTTTTGTTTGATGCAAAAAGAGTGGTTCCAACTTCGACTATGGAGGCATTGTAGTTTTTCTGAGCTTAGAGAAGCGCCCACCTTGTCATATCTCCGCGAGAACATCACAAAAGAAAAATATCATCATGAAAGCGTAAATTGTATAAAGGGATCAGAATTCGTAGCCTACATGGTGGTGCCAGAAACGGACCGAGCTAGTGAAAATGGATACATTTGTCATTCGTGTGATATGATCAATTACTAGTCGGTGTTGTTTGCATTCATAATGTTGTGATTAATTGATTTTTATTATTATGAAACAGAGTAATTGTATTTGTATACTAGCTTTTAAATAAGGGTAAATACATTTTGTCGGTCATCTACCCTACTAATTTATCCCGAGGTCGGCAACTTACTGGTTAATTTTGTACCGATATTGACTATTTGGTAACCAGGTACCGGGACAACCGGTAAACGTGATTATTTGACATTTTTTATTTTAATATGATTGTTTACGTGGCAGTTGTGTGACTCCAAAAATTATTTATTTATAAAAGAAAAAAGTAGACATAGTTTCGTTACTTATTAATTATACATATACAGTCGTTTAACTTAATTATTTTGTATATGCAATATAAAATTTTTTGTATGTGTGTATTTCATTTCATTTAATTTAATTCCATCCTTTCACAAAGCAATTGAAAAATAAATGAATCAGTTATCTTCTTCTTCGATCTACATCAAGTAGTACACCAAGTTACTCAATACTCAAACATATAATGTAAAAACTCCACCATAACTCTCATCGTCTCTCGATCGCTGCCTCTCTGGTTCGTCGCCGACAGCCAGCCGCCGGCAAGTTGACCGGCACGAAGAACTAGGTAACGGTGGTGGTCGAAACTCGCCGCTGCGCCAGAAAATTGATTGATCTGAAACTCAAAAGCATACTCCGGTCAAGATACTATCACCGTTTAAACCACTATCTCCGGCCATGTCGTCGTCCTTTTCTCACAGATCCATAACTCGAAAGCACAATTAATCAAAAATTCAAATTAACCCCAGATCAATTAATGAAAATAAAAAATAAATCTAGACCAAAAATTAGAAAAGTAGTAAAAGAATAATGGAGAAGAAATAATGGAGACCAAAGAAGCACAAAAAGTATCAGAAATTATTTTTAGATTTGAATGGATTTCTCTGTGTTTTTTTAATTATTTTGGGTCTTTTTGGGTTCATAATTGATTTCGATTTAGATCCAAGTGCCTACTCCTCATTGATAATTTCATGTTTGCAGCTGTATGTGTGTAGTTCAATTTGATTGTCATGATAATTCGATATGGTTGTACTAGTTGGTGGTTTGATATAGTTAATGGTTTTCATCTCGTTTTTCTTCCACATCTATATGCGTTTTCATTTTCTTTGTAATATCAATTTGTTAAGTTTTTGTACGGTGGTTAGTGATGAACACCAATAATTTAGTTTGAAGATTCGAATGACAACGAATTACATATAAAATTGACGTGGCATAATTGATGTGGCTAAAAAAAAGTATACATGGCAGTACACGAGTACACATGGCTGCTTAGTTAGCAAATTTAAAACTGAAACGGTCAAAACTAACTTTTTAGGGATTGCAATACATATTTATCGGTTTGATAGCATATATTGGTATTTTAGGGGGTAAGTTGCCGACTTCAAGACAAACTATGAGGGTATATGACCGACATAATGTATTTACCCTTTAAATAACCGTGGCAACATCAAACTGTCCTACAGTAAATAACTGTGGTTTAGGGTGCCATCAATTTGGTTTATCATATATAATAACACAATAGCTTCAGATAAGTAACACCCAATGAATATAACAGATTTATATTTGATAGATAGACAACGCATCAAAAGTTCGGTGCTTGAAGTCTACATTTTTAATTTGGCTACCAAAGATATATGTTTTCATTGTACTTGTGGTTGTTGCAAATCTTGTTTGTTTGGATATGATGATAACAAAACCATCAAAGTCTTCACACTTGACCATTAATTTAATATTAATATAAAATAAAACTTTAAAGTGTATGTTTTAACTAATTAAAACAATCAGTAAAACCATCATTGATCCTCTTGAAAATCGTGTATCAACATCATGAATTTGAATTTTATTACAATCCATTATCGAACAGAAAAGTGAACCGAAACAATAAAGAACACTTTTACAATTTTATAATTTTAATAAAATCCATGTAAAAACAGCGTTCCAAAGGATCACACCGACCTTTTTAAGTTTTATCCAATCAGCACATATGTAATTTACCGATTCCCAAATCCACGTGGACTCATGAAAAAGAATTTATAAAATTTCACAGTTTATCACTGATAATGAATGAAACAACATTTAGCAAGTTTCAAAGTTTCTCAACTTGAATCACATAATTATAATTTCTCATGGCATTTACTTATATCCAGTAAATGATCCAATTTAAGTTGCAATTATAATATACCACTATGAATTACAGTAAATACAGTAATGAATTCCACATATGGTCAAACTCTCCTTGAATAACATAATGGCCACATGAATCATGACATGTTTGATCAGAAAACATAAAATACTTAAATTGCGATTCATTATATTCTGGGATATCAAATCAGATTCATGAAATGGATTTTTACAGAATTCATTATACGCAAAAGAATCCACTTTCATATTTTGAATTTCAATGCAACGAGAACTAATTAAATATTTCGATCAAAAATCCAAATATTCGCACAGTGGGTTTTTCCATCCATTGATAATTCATTTGATACCCATGACCACATAAACTATAACAAAAATAAAAAAAAATATCTCAGAAAAGCGTACCCGGTGTATATGCAAGTGAGAAACGTGTACCCGATCGATTCCATTTAATCTGATTGTTCCTCTTGACCATTAATCCTCTCAACCGCTACGACTCTCGAACATCATCATTCACACACGATTTAAAGTACCATCAATGATTATCATCTCGAAAATACTACAATCTTTGTTGGAAATCTTGTTTGTTTGGGTATGATGATAATCATGAATATCTTGGATAAGACTTTGAATCGTGTACGAATCACTTTCAGATTGTAGTATTTCGACCCACTATTGCCCCGGGTTATACGAAATCCACAATCGGATAAGACAAAGTCCACACTCTAGATTTCGGCAATTAAAAGTCTAGAGCAAAACATAGAATTGGTTCATATGTATTTGTTCTCGTTATGATTATAGACCAAATCATGTTTATATTTATAGTATAAAACAAAGTGACTATGAGTGAAAAGTCACAACCTTTAATGAATAATCACAACTCTTTGTGAATAGTCACAATACACTTTCAAAGTAAAATAGTGACGAACTTAGAGTCTAAAGGTGTCTTTTCATTAGCGACGCTCCAGCAGCGACTTTTATTTCTGTCACTAAAACCAACATTCACATCTTTTGGTCCATTGTGACAGTTTAGTGACTATATAAATTCGTCACTTATAAAGAATCATATCCCTTGATTTACTTTCACAATATTTATCACTCATCAAACTTAGGATTAAGTTAGTTTATACAAGCGTGCACCCCGCACCTCCTAACTCGTATTATAACTTAATTCAAATCCTTTTGGTCTTAGATAAATCCCAATTACACTAAAATATTGATTACACTAAAATCACCAACAGTCCTAACCCTTTTCAGTTAGAAGGTTTCTGGAAACTTACATGCAGGAAGGTTAGATATATCGGCCGAAACAGCCCAAGGAACTGAAAGTGTTCCCCTTAGAATCACACACAGGAAGTAGAGATGCATGCCAGTTGCTTGTGCCTCTTTGTTTTCGGACATAGTGGAAGGATACTTACATGCATGCAGAACTTATTATACTGCAACACAAATGTACCCTGCAAGAAGAAAAATAAGCCACCATTATTAGCTCTCACAAAAAACTTTTAACCGTACAATTTGGGGTCTGAAACTTACCCCTATATATTCATATACAACTTCTGTCAACATTAGGTACTCACTGCAAATACGCCTTAGATAAAGAAACAACCACACCGTGACAATCCAAAGCTGATGCTGCAACAAGTGTGAGGAAGCTAACTCAGCATAACCGGGCCATCACAACTGGAACTTCTCTTCCAGATTCTAGGACTTCAAGGAATAGGACTTCGACTTATCGGTTTTTGACTAGGACTGGTAGTTGATGGCGGGTGTTGAAGATGACTTGTAAATGGCACCATATCTGGAAGTAATGAAGGTTTTGCCTAAGGCTGTACATATCGACCGGTAAAACATCTTCGATGATTCTGCAGATTTGATGACGAAAAGGATTTACTTCCTTCGAAACTATGCCTCGGATTTATGAAGCCCCATCCTGTTCAAGAAAAGCTTTGTATTGGTCATTATGCTGCAAGCTATGTAAATGCCACCGTGTCTTTGCTATGGGTCGGTTCAGTACGGCCATAAACACTTTTGGTCCTACTTATCTAGATTTTTATAAATAACTAGCGAGTCATATAAGATTGTGAAAATGTGAATTACAGATATAGAAAAGCAAGCAAATGATATGTGGGAAGTGTGAAGGAGTCATTGCTAATTACGATAATAGAAAGAAAAATAAAAAAGTAACTCACAGCAGTCATCACAAGTCGTCTCACCACCACATCATTTTTTTTAGAGCAGAAGTTTAAGGGCTAGGTTTACTATGTGTGTTTGACGCAGGGCTTCTAGGGGCTTTTAGGAGCTTGAGCTTCTACTTTTAATAAATCCTAGCCCATAAGCCGTGTTTGGCAACACAAAAAAATGAGGCTTCTTGAAAAATTAAGCCCTTAAACAAGAAGCTTTTTGAAGTTCTGTTTGATAATAAAAATCAAAATCAATACCTATTGTATCAATATGATCAGAGATGTTCTGTTTGAAAAGGTTCAATTGTCATCAATGGATCCATGAAATCAACAAAAATAACAAAAAAGATACTAAAGAAAATTAAAAATCAATACTTGTATCCACATGATCAGTTGGATTGCTGGAATGTCATGTTATGGCTATATTCAATTGAAAAGGTTGCATCTTGACAATAATTTCATCATTCTTTCTTAGGAACAAGTGATTATTTAAGAAACCCTAACATTATTATATGAATCAAAATTAGCAACATGAAAGATTTTATTCATACCAAATTTAAGGCCGTCCCATCTCCTTGGTAGTATACGTGGTTGACATCAGCATTCAAGGCCCCCCATTTCACTACATCTAGTATCTACAAGTGTGACTTTGTTTCATGTCAAATATAGCATAAATCACCACAAGCTTACCTATCAGAAAGCCAATAATTCATTCAAAACTAATCTACATACATGTCTAGAATGCTAGCTGTTTCAACCTTCAAGAAACAAACCAAAAACTATAGAGAACATTGGATGGGAGAGCTTACATCTATTAGTAAATGCCCTCTAATAACATTCCTGCCTCGCTCCAAACTATTGATTGTATCACACATCCTTGACCGTTTTCATTTGCTGCACAAAAGTACTCATAATTTCTCTGACATTAAAGGACCAATAACCTGTTCGCATAGAATCAAAAATTTCGCATAAAATCCAATATAAATCTAGCATAAAACCCATAAACTTCGCGCAAAAACTAAAATATCTCACAGAATTTAAAAGTGGGCATAGAAATATAGAATCCTATATTTAGCATATTACATTCAAGCACCCATATATATACCTATAAATTAGTTATCAGTGGAGCAAAACTGTAATCAACTGTGACTTTCTAACCCTTCCAAACAAAACCTTGCAAGCTTCATAAAAAAACAATGACTAGAGTAACACCCTGAAAATTGGAAAGAGAGGACAGAGTCTTACGCAACAGAAAAACCCATTGATCTAAACAATAGACAATTGTTTTATATTTCAGGCCTAATTACTAGGGAAGCCATTACAATACTTCTAATTTTACTATTCCAAAACATGATTTAAAGAACAGATGGTGACAAATATGTAGTTAACAATACAAGCACAAGTTTTCATAAACCTATCAGCAAGATAGCAAGATAGAGAAAAAATAATATCATACGATTCATACAGGGCATGGTATTTGGCACCCAACAAACCTACAGACATAATGAAGTCCTATTTCAGGAACGTGAAATAGAAGTTCCACCAAAGGAACAAAAAGCACACAAACAAGGCTTTAGAGCGTAATAAAACTTTCTATGAATACTATCCTCAAGTATCATGACAAAACTCAAATGGCGCTTTTACATTTGCCCCAGATCAAATAGGACTAACAGAAGAAATTCACAGAAGAAACCAACCCACACAGGAAATTGACCATTTAGAAACTAAAACAAATAAAAGAGGTTCCAACCCTGTGTTTCTATTTCTGCACAACATGTAAGTAGAACAATCAACACAGTAAAACATAAAACAAAGGACACCCAAAGCAACAAAAATTCTATATGACATTACACAAGAAGAGAAGTTGGAAAAAGGAACACGTCATCTTCATCTACTGGACGTAAGTGCTCCATAGCCATCCATATTAGCAGGTACAGAAGATCCACTAAAGAACAAGATTGAATAAACTTCAAGGTGCTACAAGGGGAACATTGATAATGCTCATACACCACTAAAGAAGCTGTCGTGAAATTTAACATTCGGGCACATATATACTTAGAAACAAGGACCATGTTAATCCAAAGTAATATGGTACAGCCTTAAATAATAACTCCAAAATGAAATAAATGAATAAGCCTATAAAACTACATGAAAACCCATTGATTCAATCAGTAGAGCTCATTAAATTTTTTATCTTAAAATTATATTAACTGAGATGCATCTAGTTAACTTGCCAAAAGCAATCCCAACAGAGGGAAACAAACGAGGATTAAAACAGTCTAGTCCACACACAAGCTTTGCTGGTCTTATAAACAAGATAGCAAAACAGAAGTAACTTGCTCAATCTAGAAAGACGGATTCTCAACATTATTGAAAAATTGGATCATGAGACATATAGACAGCCCGACAAATAGTCAAGAAGATGTCACGGCGATGATATAAGGAAGTAACAACAGCGAGAAAAGGATATAAGAAGCGACATCATAGTTGCCAGAAATGGGGTTCGTTTCGATTCGGGTACGCAAATCGGGTTCGCGGTTCGCAAATCCAAGAGCATCCAAGAAAAGAAAATTAGAATGACATAAAAACAAGAATAAGTAAAAGTTACAGAGAAGAGAAGGGATCTCCACAGCCAACCATATGGGCAGGTTCACATCGAATTGCCTAGAGCAAGATGTTTGCACCTAAGAAACATATACAACCTTATATATCAAAGGATTTCCCGAATCAGTATACAATCTTGTTAAAAGAATAAATGGAGGCAATAAAGCAGTTGTAATTGGAATAGTCACCAAACGAATCAGGAACCTTGGCAGCATTTAGCAACTGGAAGCTTTTTAGTACCTATTGGCAAAGAAAACAAGATAACAATTCCCCTTGCAATAACAAATAAGCTATAAAAACCAAACAATCATAAAAATATACAAGCATCATACTAAAACTGGCGACAGAATTCAATCCAGTGGGCCTGTTGGCGCGAACTTTAACCCTCAAAGCAAACAAAACCTAACATATAGATGATAGATCATCCAAGCGAAACATAAACTGAAAAATCCAGCTATCACAACCAACGCTTGATTTGCATCTATTACCAAATCAGGCTGTGTGACTATAGGCTTCTCTTTTACACTCGTATCACTACCAATCATAACAACTGAGAAATCAAAACTAACAATTACAGAAAATAGGAGAAAAACCTTAATTGAAAGGTACAGACATAAAATATTTTGACGTCTCAGATTTCCAACTCTCCATAACCAATCCAAAACTAAAAAAGGAACACAAAAAAAATACCGAGCATGACCATGGTCCGTTCCAAGTACATATGTATTTAGACCAATAAAAAAAAGAGCATGAGAAGAAAATATTATCATTAGAAACCAAATAACCAATAGTGCTAAGAAGGAAAACGATCATGGGTTTAAGATAAGACCATAAGATGTTATCATGAGGCATGGACCGTTAGCACCCAGCATACCTACAAACAGAAAACTGTCATCTTACTTCAGATAGCTAAAATGAAAATCGATCCATTGATTACCCAAGAAACAAGATTTCAGAAAACATTCCACTACTCGATCTGCAACGCCCAGACTGTCACACCCCGCCAAAAGTTAACGGTTGGATCGATAAAACACAGAGCATATGATTATCGCAGAACAAAAATATTAAGATGCCATAAGTTGTTGTTATTACAAAGGTTACGACTTATCAAGTCGCAAAAGTAGCAGTGTTATCAAAATAACGATCGTCTTTGCAAATACAATATTATACGGGGATTTCATAAATATGGCTAAAAAGATTTATATTTATACAAAGAAAATCCCTAGTTTCAAAAGAAAAGTGGCATCCTAAATTTGTAGGTAGACGTGGTCCCCAAAATGCATGCAGTTCTTACTTCAATGTTAATTCCCTGAAAAACATAGTTAAAATGTCAACGAAATTGTTGAGTGAATCCACAGGTTTAAGACTCTATCATTAAACCAGTTTGAAATCAATCGTTGCAAATAACCTTTGCAATATAGTATCAAATCAGTTTGTATATATCGAGTATAAATCAAACAATGAGTTTCATATAAATTTGATGGGAATACATAGATGGTGATCCCCCAAAGGCTAGCTAGGCCTTATGAGTTAAAGTGCCGATACTTAATCCTATAACCAAACCACGAACTGTTGTGTATCGTTTTTGCCTGGGACCGGTTAAATACATGCTCCTCGTTGTGACATAATGTCGGTGGTTAGCATGACTAACAAATGTGGGAGGGATATCATCCCGATAGTACTATCCGTATATTCAGTGGCTAGAGTCACTTAGTTAATGGTTATAGTTTGCAAGCAAGATGACTTCTATGCACTACAACTGTAAACGTAAGTTCGCACAAAGATTCGTTGTCATGTTTCCAAGTATAGTATGAAAGTCATTCATATGTTATTCACCCCAGTTTTAAAAGCAGTAAAACAGTAAAATAGGGGCTGTGAACTCACCTCGTGAGTTGCGTGAGTGCTAGCGTTTAAAAACGAATGTGTCTACCCAAAATAGCCTCCTAGCGCCCTAAACGCATGAGGTCGTTCGTATAAGTAGATGGCTAACTACCCATCTATGCTAGTTGTTCACTCAACTAGTAGGATTATGTTTATATCGTTCTCGTTTTGTCTAAAACGTGTCGTTAACAAGTTCCTTATTCTTAACAGGTTTCTGTCAGATTTTGACCTTCCGTGTGACATCATTTTGACTAGTCAAATGGATGTATTTTGTTATGAAATTTTTATCACACCTCCTTACATATCTTAGGTTTAATTAAAAGTAAGATTCATAATTTTTGGATATGTTTAAGGGGTTCAAAATTATTATTAGTACACAAAGGTACAACAACTATTTTTCTGGAGACTGTGGAAAAATAGTTTGTTGGCTGCCTTATCCTTCTCCTCACGAAATGTGCCTATACAACTTTTAAACCTTAGACAAAATGTGACTTTTAGGAAAAAGAATCAGGAAATTTGGATATGTGGAGAAAAAGTTATGGTCTCACAAAGTAAGATCAAATTCTGTCTCTTGAAGACAGATTGTACAAATATTTTTATAAAATCGGTTTGGGTATCAAAACTTGTCCAAATTGCATGAGACCACTTGGGTTGAAACCTAACTTCTTAAACTTAACTTTTGGCTCAAGAACCACTCAATTTGGTCATTTTATGATCAAGTTATGACGTCTTAAACTTAGCTTAGAGAATCTGCCCAGCTTTTGTGTTTTTCGTTCATAAGTTTGTTTAGTTGGTTTTTAACAGTTCAAATCAAAGTTTTAACATTTATTTAGTCTAGTTTTCATGTGAGTGAACATCTAACATAAAAATACATAAAATCTATAAAATAGTGAGATCAAGTGGAGTTTTTCCTTACAATGCTATCGGTTGAAAAAGAAGAAAGAAAAGAGGAGAGCTTGATCTTTAACCCAAATTTTCTAATAACCCGTTTCCTAGCTTTTTTTTCCCTTTTGATTCTTAAGCTTGAGAGTATGAGACTTCCAAAGATCAAAGGATACGTTTATGAGCTCAATAAGTGTGTAATAATGGTGTAAGGGTAGTGTGAAAGTGGTGGTTCATAGTGGTAGTTTACGGTGGTTGTTTGAAGAAAGATGAGAGGGTGATGATGATGAAATATAGTGATGGAAATGAAAGAGGAAAAAGTGAGAGAGTATGCAGATTTGTAGAGTGTAAGTGTGTGTGTGTTTTTCCTATCTAGCTTTCATACTTTAACAATCTTTAAAGAAAATTCAAAGTATGGCATAAATAATATTAAATTAGAGATTGAGTAGTACCATGTTGAGTGTGTAAGTAAGCAAAAGAAAATAGAGGTGTACTGTGGGTTGACAAACTGCTCAGGGCAAGAGAGGGAGTATGACCACCTTGATTCTTATCTAATTAATTCATTTGGTAGATATTTTGTTAGTTAAGTTAGATTTTTGATTAATTGGGTGTTAATTAAATATTTAGGGCGAGTTAAAGATTATTAAAGTTAACTCAATGTGATTAGAATTAAAAATAATTGATTCAATAATATTTGTACGTTACTGTTAGTTCGTTTAGTTTAATTACAAAATTTTACGTAGTTAGTGCTGTTAGACCACAGTTAGTGCTGTTGGACCAGTTAGTGCTGTTAGACCACAGTTAGTTCCGTTAGACCACAGCTAGTGCTGTTAGATCACAGTTAGTTAGTGCTGTTTGATCAAAGTTAGTGCTGTTAAATCACAGTTAGTGCCGTTAGACCACAGTTAGTGCTGTTTGATCACAATTAGTGCTGTTAGACCTAGTCAATCCTGACAGGATCCTTCCGATAGTTTCGCGAAATTCTTAGAAAATTATGTATGTGTAATGCATCGTGCATTAAATTGTGTGAATCAGAAATATGCATTGTGGGCTCGTGCTAGACTTATCTCAGTTAAATCAAGTTACTTTCAAATATTAGGGAATTAACGTAAGATTGCATGATTTGGGTGTACGGAGTTTCACTTGATTTCCACGGGTGTCACACAGACCAATCAACCATACGTTATTTATGCAAAACCTGAATACATAATCAATAACACCATGTATCATGAAAAAAACGATGCAAGCAATAACACCTATGACCCAAGCGGCATGAAAAAAACGAGAAAGAAAGATATCTACAACATACAAAACGTAATAGATAAGACCTAGGTAACTACAACGGAACTGTTGCAAGCAATACCAAAATAAGAAAATTAGACTGACATCAAACAAGGATAAGAAAATGTTATGGACAACAGAAGGCTTTCCACAGCCAACCATATTGGCAGGTACTCATCAGATTGCCTAGAGTAAGATGTTTGCACCTCAGAAACATATACAACCTTCATAATCACAGGATTCCCAGAACCAATATTCAATCTCATTTAAGAGACTAAATGAAAGGAATAAACGGTTGTAGTTGGATTAGTCACCAAATGATCAGGAACCTTGACAGTATCAAAGACAACCATCACCTACTGGAAGCTTTCTAGTAGTACCTATCATCAAAGAAAATAAAAACAGTAAGAGACCAGCAACTACAGTATTAGGTCAAGACCATCAGCAATGAAAAAGATAAGTATAGAGAAAGTTAACCGAGAACCAAGAAACACAGAAACCCACAGCCAAAATATAATCTTCTTCCTTTTTCAAGCACATCCAAGTTCAATCAAGTTTACTTTGGCCAAAACCACAAACTTCTTATGTTCTTCTTAAATGCCACAGCCAAAAATTGGGAAATTTCAACACAAGAGATACCGATTTCGTCATGGCAGCAAACATACACGTAACACGGTGGCATAATGTAAATGCCATCCGGTTGTTGTCATGCCAAAATACAAAAATAACCAGATCATCATATAGCTAAACCCACATAGAAACCATAAACCAACAAATTTCAAACCAGCCAACCATAAACCCATATTGAAATCGTCAATTCAAAACAGATTTTGGTAAACCAACAATGAAACCTACAAGGGGCTTTTTTACAAGCCACGGCATAAAGGCACATAACCGTCAATAAATCAATAATTTCCAACAGATTTTGATAAAACCAACATCGAAACCCAAAAGGGACGTTTTATTCAAGCCACGGCATAAAGACACATCGAAACCGCCAATTTTAAACAGATTTTGGCAGACCTCGAAACCGCCAAGGGACGTTTTTAACAAGCCAAGGCATAAAGACATTGGAACCGTCAACTTTAAACAGCTTTCGGCAAACCAAAATTGAAACCGACAAGGAACGTTTTTACAAGGCCCCATAAAGCCATATCAAAACCGTCAATCTTAAACAACTTTTGACAAACCAACGTCGAAACCGACAAGGGACATATTCTACAAGCCACGACTAAAAGCCATATCAAAACCATTACTTTTAAACAGATTATAGGAAACCAACATCGAAACCGACAATAAATCTATTTCATAAGCCACGGCATATATGCCACACTGAAAGCGTCAATTTTAAACAGATTTTGGCAAACCAACATCAAGGCGGATAAGGGACAATTTTATAAGCCACGTCACAAAGCAACATCGACACCGTCAATTTACAATAGATTTTGGTAAACCAACATCGAAACCCACAAGGGACATTTTTACAAGCCACGGCATTCAGCCACATCGAAACTGTCAACTTCATTAGAGTTTGGCAAGCCAATATCGAAACCGACAAGAGACGTTCTTTACAAGCCGCATCGAAACCGTCACTTTTATAAAGAGTTTGAAAAACCAACATCGAAACCGACAAGGGACATTTCCTACAAGCCACGGCATAAAGCCACACTGAAACAGTTATGTTTAAACAGATAATGGAAAACCAACATCAAAACCGACAAGCGACGTTTTCTACAAGCCACAGCATACAGCCACATCAAAAGAGTTATTTTTAAACAGATAATGGCAAACCAACATCGAAACCGACACTAAACGTTTTTTACAAGCCACAGCAATACAAAATATAGGTCACACTGAAACCGTCAATGTTAAACAGATTATGCCAAACCAACATTGAAACCGACAAGGGACGTTTTTTACAAGCCATTGAATAAAGACACATCGAAACGGTCAACTTTATACAGATTTTGGCATACCAAGATCAACACCAAAAAGGGGCATTGTTTACAAGCCACGGAATAAAGCTACATGGAAATCGTCAATTTTATAAAGATTTTGGCAAACCAAAAATCAAAATCGAAAAGGGATGTCTTTTACCAGCCACATTAAATAGCCTTATGGAAACAGTTAACTTTAAACAGATTATGGCAAACCAACATCAAAACTCACAATAAACGTTGTCAATATGTCAATTTCTAGGACCAAATTCACAGAGCAGCACTAATTGCAATCTCAAATTTTCTAAAACTTGAAGAACCTGAAAACCCTTACAAACCGAAAAAGTAATGCGTAATAAACAGCCCAAAATATACCCTAGCAGTCATAGCAACTTAAAAAACAATACTACAAAGTACAAAAGATGAAGAAAAAACCTCAATCAAAAGGTATAGCAAGAAAATGATTTGACGTCTCTACTTCTAACTCTACATAAGCAATCCCAATCTGAAAAGAAAAAAGAAAAAAAAAAAGAAATAACAACTAACGAGCATGACCAAGGTCCAACCCAAGTACACATGTACTAAGCCCAATCAGAAAAGGGCATGAGAAAAAAAAATATAGTAGTTAGAAACCAGAAAACCAAAACTGCTAAGAACTTCATAGGCTTAAGATAAAACCAGCAAATGATATCATGATGCCTGAACTATCCTCTTATTTCAGAAAGCTGTCCTCTTATTTCAGAAAGCTAAAATGAATGCCAGGTCATTAATAACCAAAGAAATATATATTTCAGAAAACAACATTATACTACTCAAAACTACAACGCACCGACCATATGTTCTTCACGCAAAACCTGAATACATAATCAATAAAACCGTGTATCATGAAACCTAGGATACCTACGACCAAAGTGACATAAAACAAACGAGAAAGATATCTACAACATAAAGCAAGTTTAAAAAGATAAGAACCATGAAAATACAGTGGAACTGTTGCAACAAATACTAATCTAGTACCAACAGCCTATGAGGAGAGAGTCCGGTCCACACACAAGATTTGTTAGTCCTATCAACAAGAGAGCAAAACAGTAGTAACATATTCAACATTTTTATAAAGACAGATTCTCAGTGTCGCTAGTAAAAAAATTTTTTTTAAGGAAAACCAGACAATTAGTTGGAAAAATACCCCGACTACAAAGTTTAGCACCCAACAAGCCTACAGATAAAATGAAATCCTTTTAGTAAGAAGCCAGAGAAGAAAGTCATAATGGAACCAAGAAAAACGAGACAGGATTTAAGATGTGCAAGGCACATATTATATTGCAAAAGTCCAGCTCTGTTGTTTCTAGTGAAATCAACACAAAAACATGTAAGCATCAAACTGAAACTGGCGACAGAAATCGTAAAGATCAATCCATTGGCCTGTTGGCACGAACTTCAAACCTCAAAGCAAACAAAAACTAACACATCGATCCTCCAAGCACAACCGAAACTGAATAAGCCTGTGCCAGCAAACAAAACAATTAAATCTCTATGCCTCCCAACAAATTCTCATAAAACCTAGTGCAGGGTAAGAAACCAAATGATATAACAAAACTACTTGACTGTTCCAAAATAATGAATCAATCTGCAGCTGTCCGTTGACAACCAACAGATCCCTACGTACACAGGAACGGATCCCATAGACTAGATAAACCCAAGGCCCAGAAGATCATATAAGAAAAACAAAATAGGCACTTATATTATAACAGTGTAGAAATGCTTACCATGTGTGCATGCAGGTCATACGCAGATCTATCAGCAATCCCAACAGACTCAATCCAACCATAATAAGACTCGATTTCGGCATCCCAGAAATCTGCAGCATAGCAGGCCATCTCACTCGGAAGATGTTGCCTGAACCGCAGTCGTTCTTCATCTATCCCTAGCCATGTCAAAAAAAGATATACTCTCCCGACAAATTACGCAAGTATTTGATTATTAACAATCCCCAGGACTAAGATAGTGTTTGTTTAGTAGCTTCATATATAGTATGTTTAAATGAAACATCCCCAAAAGTAGATGTAATATCCTATAAAAACCAACCTTAGACACCGCTTCGCCAAAACAAAGTCTTTTTGCAGACTGCCATGTCATTTGTTCATCCCTTGGAAACATGAGAAACTCTAGGTTTGAAACTTCAGAATAATTAGGATGTGATTTAGCATCAGGATCCACAAAGTGCTCTATCTCAGCAAGTGTGAACTCACGGACTCTTAAAAGACCTTGTCGAGGAGATATCTGAAACCATGAGAACATATGTCAATTTCTAGAACCAAATTCACAGAGCAGCACTGATTGCGATCTATTGCGATCTCAATTTTTCAAAAGAACACATTACCTCATTTCTGAAAGCCTGACCAATTTGAGCAGGGCAGCACATGATAGCTCGTTCCCATTATAATAGTATAAGTCTCTGAAGTTAACAAATATGCCTTGTATGGTTTCAGGACGCATGTATATCAAAACGAAAACAATTAAAGCCGAACAATTGCAAGAAAGTAAAACCATACCCTCGTTATACAATTCTTTCGTTTCCTTTTGGGGCTTCTTTTCTTTACCCGACTTCCCTCTTTTCACCGACATTCTTTATCACCCCTCTTCTCGCCTTTTTTCGATTAACCAACAACTTTCAACTTTTAACTTCTTAACATCTGCATTCACAACCTCACCATCATCACCCCCAATCTTGCCGCTTCGTAGAACTCGAAAACTCATGCTTCCCATTCCCACTCTCACAAAGTTTCCTTTTTTCACCACAAATTAAAGAATCTTTAGCAACCCTTATATCAATATTATAAAAAGAAAAGAAAAAAGATCAAAACCGCCTACAAGAAACCCTAAAACAAATTGGGTCAAAACCATGATAGAATGAAATTTGAGAAGAATTTATAGATCAGATGATAACAACAAAAGAAATCGAATCAGAAAGCATGAATTTACAATACCAAACAGTTTAGAAATAAAACCCTAATTTCGAAATAAGATACTGGGAATACTTACAGAATGATAAAAACCCTAATGCGAAGAGAGAGTAGAAATTGGTGATACTTACAGAATGCAAACCCTAATTTGGAACAGATACTGAGTGATTAGAAAATGGGGAATGCCATTCCGTTTATTTATACGTATCGCTCGCGTTACTTTAACGCAAAGTCAAACTAAAAACTCAAAAGTCAAAGTCGAACGCGGTTTCTGTTACGGTCTACTTTTTTACTTTTAATTTATAGGAAACTAGTCTAATTTCCTTTACTTACTAACGGTAATATTTAATAAATAATAGAGTAAATAATAGAAATATTAATTTATTGATAAAAAGTATTAGTACTGATAATAACAATTATTATTATTTCAAATTTAAATAATAAAACAAACAATAATGTCATGTACACAATAATAGAAATAATAATATAATAATAATAATAATAATGTTTTTATTAATATTGTTATTGTTATGTTATCATTATTAAATTTCACGTGTTTTCATTTTTACGTGAATTTTCAAAGTATTTTTTATCATGTTTTCATATGGCAGGACATTGTAAGTAACCTTAAATTTTTTAAAAAGATAACAATCCATATGTTTGAAACAAGCGTCTTAAAAATCGAAAACTATTTGTAATTCATTAATCATTTCACACTCGTTTTATACACCTTACATCATATATTATGTTTTTATTTATCAAAACATAATCGATATAATAAAAGGTTCACCTTCAACACTAAAACAAATATATGGCATCAAAACATTTGGATGAATATTTTTATGATTAAAGTTTAGTAAATTACGGTGTTTTTTAAAAAGATGCTACTAAGCAGTTAGATATTTCCCCCGAGTGCATAACCTTACCTTTTATGGTTATCAGAGAGATGCAGAACCAAGGGCTAGATTGGAAGAGTTGAATTCGTGATCCAAAAGGTGTATTTAGATAATTCGTTGGTGTTTGCGGATATTTTTTGAAGTCTACTTTTGTTTTTTAGTTTCTTTTCTTTTTATGTTTTTGGAATAATAAGTTACAGAGAGAAGAGAGGCTCTCCACAGCCAACCACATTGGAGGTTCACATCGAATTGCCTAGAGCAAGATGTTTGCACATAAGAAACATATACAACCTTACATATCAAATGAATTCCAGAAACAGTATCCACTCTTGTTTAAAAGGATAAATGAAAGAAGTAAAGCGTCACCAAACGAATCAGGAACCTTGGCAACATGAATCACAACCATCAGCGACTGGAAGCTTTTTAGTACCTATTGGCAAAGAAAACAAGATAACAATTCCCCTTAAAATAACAAAGAAGTTATAAACAATTAAACATATATAAGCATCAGACTGAAACTGGAATTCGTAAAAACCAATCCAGTGGCCTGTTGGCGCGGACTTTAAACCTTAAAGCAAACAAAAACTAACATATAGATCATCCAAGCACAATAGAAACTGGACAAGCCATGTATCACAACCACAGCTTGATTTCCATCCATTACCAAATCAAGTTGTGTGACTACAGGCTTCTCTTTCACACTCGTATCACTACCAATCATAACAACTGAGAAATCAAAACTATCAGTTACAGAAGATAGGATGAAAACCTTAATTAAAAGGTATAGACAGAAAATATTTGATGTCTCTATTTCTAACTCTCCATAACCAATCCAAAACTGAAAAAGGGACACAAAACAAATACTGAGCATGACCATGGTCCAATCCAAGATCATATGTATTTAGAACAATCAGAAAAATAGCATGAGAAGAAAATATAATCATAAGAAACCAGAAAATCAATATTGCTAAGAAGGAAAACAATCATAAGTTTAAGATAAGACCAGAAGATGTTATCAAGATGCATGGACCGTTAGCACCCAATATAACCTACAAACAGAAAACTGTCAACTTACTTCAGATAGCTAAAATAAAATTCGATCCCTTGACAACCCAAAAAACAAGATTTCAGAAAAAAACATTCTACTACTCTATCTGGCAACGTCCAGACCATATGTTATTTAAGCAAAACCTGAATAAGAATCAATAATACCATGTATCATGAAACCTAGGACACCTATGACCAAAGGGACATGAAACAGATCAGAGAGAAAGATATCTACAACATACAAAACGTAAAATAGATAAGACCCATGTACTAACAGATGAACTGTTGCAAGCAATACCAAGATAAGAAAATTAGAATGACATCAAACAAGGATAAGAAAATGTTACGGATAACAGAAGGCCTTTCCACAGCCAACCATATTGTAAGGTACTCATCGGATTGCCTAGAGTAAGATGTTTGCACCTAAGAAACATGTACAACCTTAATATCACAGGATTTCCAGAAACAAATTTCAATCTCATTTAAGAGACTAAATGAAAGCAATAAGCGATTGGATTAGTGACCAAATGAATCAAAAACCTTGACAGTATCAAAGACAACCATCACCAACTGGAAGATTTCTAGTACCTATCGCTAAAGAAAACAAGATAACCCTTGCCTGTACAATTACAAAGAAGTACATAGAATCTGAAAATGCATATAAATATACAAGCAACATATAGAATCCAAACATGCTTATACTCTTTACCATCCAATATAACAAACAGACCGGATATGAGGTTTCTACTTTCAGCTTTTTACTTCTCATAAACAACCTAAAGTTGAACGGATTGACAAACAAATGGCATTCAACCAGGAAGGACGATGGTAACAATTCTGGTACTGGTCTCCAGCTTTATAATAATAAAAAACTATTGGACGCAGAACTTACCAGGAAAACGTACGACCTGTTGCAGATGAAAATAGGTGACTATAAATCGAGTGGGTAGCAAATTTATATTACAATGAAGGACATCCCGACATTAAGAAGATCAAACGAGAGAGCAAGTTGATGAATCTACGTCGAGCCATTTCTCAACAACAGACAAAACACAAAGGAAATTACCTCATCGCACAAAAGAAACAAAAAAAGGAGATAAAAGCAACCATTTCACAAGTGAACCTCACACCAAAAGGAAAAAAACCACAAAGATCAGCCAACCAAAACAACCCAATCATAACTGAAACTGGTGAGAGTAGTGTCAACCAATCAGGTTACTTTCGACAACAATCTCTGAAAATTTTGTGCAAAACAAGTGACCAATGCTCCTACCTCCATGCCATAACAAATAGCTTTCCAACTGATATTGATTTACCATAATATTGAGTAATAATGATCCTGTCGAATCTTATTCTCACACCATAACTATTCTGCTACAACATTTAGTTACTTAACCAAAATTCAAAAGGTTACCAGGACAAGAATATGGCCTCATCTACCAAAATGAAGTAACCTCCCAGATAAGCAGATAAATCTGCCAAAACATATAGTTATCAACCCAAAACATTATAAACAGAAAATCTAACAACTGCAGACCAAAAACCTGAAGAAGAACCTGAAAACCCTTGCAAACCGAAAAAATGTTGCGTAATAAAATCCCTAGCAGGCATAACAACTTATAAATCAATACTGCTAATTACAAAAGATGAAGAAAAACCTCAATCAAAAAGGTATAGCAAGAAAATGGTTAGACGTCTCTACTTCTAACTCTCCATAAGCAATTCCAATCTGAAAAGAAAAGAAAAAGAAAACTCACATAATATAATAAATACGATAACGAGCATGACCAAGGTCCAACCCAAGAGCATATGTTCTAAGACTGATCAGAAAAGAGCATGAGAAAAAACTATAGTAGCTAGAGAAAAAACAAGTGAACATTCCTGGTTGGTAATCAAAGATATCCATTTCAGGAATCTTCCTGGCCATTCTCTTTATTTTCCTGGCTCTTTTGATTCGCAGAGGTTGAACATCTTCATCTTCTTCTTCCCTTGGTCTTTTCAACTTCATCTGACCTAGGCATGAGATAGTTGCTATTGGGTCTATGTGTAAGACAATAGTTGACTCCCCCTGAGTCTGTGCAACCATCTCAGTGTGTTCACCTGCCTGCAATCCTTCTGACTCCCCCTCAGTCTGTGCACTCATATTTTCAGTCTGTGGCACAGACTGAGCTTCAATATGAAACTTCACCCTAGCACTTTCGGGTCCATCATCTCCATCATCTCTGTGACACCCCTCGAATTTTGGTGTAATTACGTACATTAATCACGTGCATGTCTTAGGCTAATTCCCTACTTAAGAAAATTCACACTATTTTTATGAGATAAGTCTAGCAAAGCCCAACAAATTAATACGTGAGGTATTACAAAAGTTGTAATTATTAATAAATATGCGCGAAACGATCGGACAGTGTCTGACACAATATACGACGTTGGTGAAAATATTTCTATAAATAACTTAAATCTATTTTTAGTAGTTATTTATCCTATATTATTATTTTAATATAATAATACACGAAAAACCTATACGTTTTGGTTAAAACGTCTCTAACGCAACAAAAACGTGCGAATCGAATTCGGCAACCAAATGAAACTCGATAAATATTTCGGTAACTCAAAATAAAGTATTTTAATAACACTTCAATGGAAAATTTTCCCAAATATACCGTAAATTAAAACGACACAAGAAAACGTTAGACGATTTAATGTTTTAACACGAATAACGGGTAAACGACCACAATACGTAACACAGACTGAGACTGAGAATTAAATCACAAACTCATGAGATGGGACCCTCAAAAATCTGCCCCCATGTGCCACCCCCTTTCCTCCTCCCCATGTGCCACCCCCTTTCCTCCTCCCCATGTGCACACTTCATGCAAAAACCACTCATTTCTTTCTTCTCCCTAAACCCATTCACAATACATGCAATTTCACTCTCCTCCTCCATTTTCTCTCTAATTCTCCTTCTCACTAAAATATACACTTTCTCACTCTAAAAATTTGCTCAAACACATCATAATTCTACCAAGAAATGCAACCAAGAATCTTCACCATTTTGCAAGGAAGATCAAGGATTTTACAAGGATTCAAGCTCTACAACACCATCTTCTTTTCCTTCTTCCATTTTTATTGTAAGAAAATCTTTCCTACTTCTAAAAATACTTGAATGTCATGTTAAAAGGTTCACTCAAAAGATCCATGTCCAAAAACCTTGTTAAAAACGTTTTTCATCATCATCCACTTACAAAAATGCAACATGCACTTTCTGTCAAGAAAATACTCCGAGTTTCACCTAGGTGTTTCTCACTCAATACTTAATAAAAATGGATGATTCAAAAGAGAAAACTCAAGTTTAAAAAGTTAGCTTTCATTTCCAACTGGTTTTATAATTTTTGGAGCTCGTTTACTATTTCAAATGATTTTTGTAAGAAAATATGTATAATCTGCCCAGAAAAGTCAGAAAATGACTCTTGGGGTTTTGACCATAACTCGAGATATACATCCCCAAATGACCTGAAACTACTGCCAAAATTTCACAAATTTTGTTAGGTACAAGTGTCGTTTAGATGACTTTTTCTGAAAATGTATAGATTTTGCCCAGAAAGTAAATCTTGTTGCATGTGTCCAGATTGGTCAATTTTGGACCTCAGAGGACAAACGTAATATTTAAAAATACCTAGACTTGCCTAAAAATTCTAGAAAAATTACTGGGAGTAGTCAAGACATAGGGGAACCTCTGTGATTTTCCTTATATTTTATTTCGGACTTATGATTTTTGAAATCGAGCTCACAAAACCGAGTATTTTAGAGAAAAAGTCGGGCCAAAGCTGTTAACAATTCCCGAGGTTAAAAACGAGCACCTTCGGGTTTGCTAAAAATTATAAAACATACTTTTTACAAGTACTAAAACATTAAGATTTATTGTGTAAAATTTTCGGGCTAAAACAAAAACGTAAACCGAGTTCACGAAATAAAACATCACAACACAGACCGAAGCTCAGTATGAGAAACTAAGTCGGTGACCATAGCGACACTACCCTTGTGTCGCAAAGCTAGCAGTACTAACTAGCGACACAAGGATGGCAGTATTAACTAGCGACACTACCTTAGTGTCGCATAATCCCTTAGTGTCGCAACACGACTCTGCGACACTACATTAGTGTCGCAACACCCAAATAACCAAAATTAAATTGTTACAAACTATCAATTTTTACGAATGAACTACATAAGAAAACAACTTGGAAACACATGACTTGTACTTTTACAAAGTTAACAACGAAACATGAATAATAATAATAACATCAAGCATTATTATTCCGAAAACGTCACCAACGTATCGCACAAATTTTAAACACAATGATCTTTCGAAACGAGTGAACATTTAACATGGTTCGACAGTTAGCCAACTACTTATATAAACGATCTCTTGCGTTTAGGACGTTAAGAGACCGTACTTGGGCAACCACTTTGCTAGCACTCACGTATTTAGCTCACGAGGTGAGTTCACAGCCCCTACTTTTACCGCTTTTACATGATTTCCAACAGGGGTGAAAAACATAGTTACTGTTTTACTATTTGCCATAATCTACCACTATTATATAATTGCTTTCAATACTTTTATACAACTGTTTATGATCGTGTTCATACTATTGTGCAACTATGAAATGAGTTTTAAACTTTTATACGAACTGTTTACAAAAACGTTTTACTACTTGTGATAAACCGGAGAACGACCGGTAACTTTTGATACGTTGGAGAACGACCAGCATTGTGATAAACCAGAGAACGACCGGTAGTGTTTTACTGGAGAACGACCAGTACGTAATAAACCGGAGAACGACCGGTATTGTGATTCGCTGGAGAACGACCAGCATGTCATAGGCCGGAGAACGACCGGCCGTGTTAAACTGGAGAACGACCGGTATTTGATAAACTAGAGAACATTACCCTCCATAGATGCCGAAGCAACATATGGGTGATCAATCCATTGCTGCATAGCAGCAGTGATAGGTGCTCCAGAAAGTGGAACCAGATGGTTAAACACTTTATAGGTGAGCAAAGGGACAGTATATCTGTAATTTTATTGTTAAAGGATATATATACAGACCCAGATAATCTGGATTGGATGCACAAGCAGAGTAGCCTTATAAAAGGTACATTAAAAATTCTGTTAGACTCATTCACCAATTTCAAAATTTCTTGAAAATACAACTCTGCAAAGTTGATGTTTAAACCAGTGATGAATGAGCTCAACAGTTGAGTTTCAAACTCATTTAGCTCCCCTGTGCTACCAGATTTACCTCCTAGACTTCTAATGATGCCAGAGATTAAAAATTTCCATATGGGGGTGAATCCTGACATCAAGATGGTGCCTTTTTCTTTGGTATATCCAACCAAAGTAATAGAAGCCCTTGCTGCTTCTTTGGTTGGAATGGGTTCAAAATTATTTCCCAAAGGCAAGTCTAAGACATTCCTAATTAGCTCATGATCAATGGTAACTGCCCGTTTACCATGATCAATAGTACCAGTAATTGCAGTATTGGTACTATGTGCATAGCAAGTATACCACCATTCCATAAGAAAATCAGGATATATTTGAGGAAGAGTATTGAAAAATGCTCCCCTTAAAGGATGAGCAGTCATAAAGTTTGTTAATTCCTCAAATCCTTGGTTCTTTTTAGAATCAGGGATGGAAATGGTAGCAACTTGGTTATTTATACAGAGTTTTAAAGGGTTTAGCCGCAGCTAGTGGTAGCGGAACATTGGATAGGAACCAAGCTGGGGAAAGGACTAACACAACCGGAAACCCTGAGAATACCCAGCGAGGGTGTTCGTATAAAACTTTTCTAGCCTGCAAACCAAGTACTTTCCACGGAACTGAGGGAGCTATTGGTATTGTCCACTGGATCGAAAAGATGGAGTCAGTCCTAGACATTAGTGACTGTGCACCCAACTGCATGGTGAAATACGCCACGTGCACACTAGCTGAAAAAGCATTGACTTGGTGGAATGCTCAAGTCCAGACCCTTGGACGAACAACCGCCTACTCCATCTCATGGGAGGACCTAAAGGTAATGATTATGGAGGAATTCTGTCCCCGCAGTGAATTGCAAAAGATTGAGACCGAACTATGGGACATCAAGATGATCGGTGCTGATATCACAGGCTATACCACTAGATTTCAGGAACTAGCCCGTCTTGTTCCACACATGGTGACACCCGAGTACAAGCGCATCGAGAGGTACATCTGGGGATTAGTACCTCAAATCAAAAGCTTGGTAACGTCGTCCCGACCTGCCACCTTCAGGAGCGCAGTTAGTTTAGCGCAAAGCTTGACGGATGAAGCAGTGAGGATGGGCTCACTGACGAAGAAAGTTGTGTCGGGGAAGGATGTCCCGAACAGTGCTGAGGGCAGGAGTTCCGGGATAGATAAACGAAAATGGAATGAAGGAGGAGATGACCGACAGGGTCAGCGTAGTGAGAAGCGTTCAGGATACGCTAGGGCATACGCTGTCGCCACCACCGAACCGAAACCCTACCTTGGTAATAAACCAAAATGCAATAAGTGTGAGAAGCACCATGATGGGGGATGTACCTCCCGTCAAAACTGCAAACGTTGGGGTCATTCAGCCCAAAGTTGTAAATCGAACCCTCCCACCCGAGCAAACACTGAGCGACAGAACACTGGATGTTTCGAGTGTGGCGACCCGAGACATTTCCGAAACCAGTGCCCAAAGCTCAACAACCGCAATAACAACAACCGAAACAACAATAACCAACACGACAACCGTGGTAACAACAACAACGACCACAACAACCAAAATAATAACAACCGCAATAACCAAAATGACAACGATCGCAACACCAACATTCCACCAGCTCGTGGACGCGCGTATATTCTTAGAGCGCAGGATGCTCCGCAGGATCCCTACGCCAACCTTGGTACGTTTCTAGTAAACACCCACTATGTCTAACGTTATATAATTCGAGCGTCAATTTCGTGTCTAGTAAACCTAGACCGCATTGGATATGGAATCCATTAAACTAAACGATATGTATACCAAAAGCCGTTAAGACTTTTTCGACAACCTCAGACGCCACAATGATAACAACACGTCTTTTCAGAAATACATGCGTCTGACGCTCCGACACGATTTAAAAATCTCGGGACGAGATTTCTCTAACAAGGGGAGAATGTGACACCCCTCAAATTTCGGTGTAATTACGTACAGTAATCACGTGCATGTCTTAGGCTAATTCCCTACTTAAGAAAATTCACACTATTTTTATGAGATAAGTCTAGCAAAGCCCAACAAATTAATACGTGAGGTATTACAAAAGTTGTAATTATTAGTAAATACGCGCGAAACGATCGGACAGTGTCTGACACAATATACGACGTTGGTGAAAATATTTCTATAAATAACTTAAATCTATTTTTAGTAGTTATTTATCCTATATTATTATTCTAATATAATAATACACGAAAAAAACCTATACGTTTTGGTTAAAACGTCTCTAACGCAACAAAAACGTGCGAATCGAATTCGGCAACCAAATGAAACTCGATAAATATTTCGGTAACTCAAAATAAAGTATTTTAATAACACTTCAATGGAAAATTTTCTCGAATATACCGTAAATTAAAACGACACAAGAAAACGTTAGGCGATTTAACGTTTTAACACGAATAACGGGTAAACGACCACAATACGTAACACAGACTGATACTGAGAATTAAATCACAAACTCATGAGATCGGACCCTCAAAAATCTGCCCCCATGTGCCACCCCTCTCCCCCAATAGATTCACATGCATCCTCTTTTACTTACACTCCCATTCACAACACATGCAACCTCATTTCTCTCTTTCACTTTCACTTTCTTTTCTCCTCCTTCTCACTAGAATCCCTTTCTCTCTCTAATCTCTGGAAAAGTCAGCCACCCAACACCACCTTACAACCACCATTGACCACCACAAGACCACCTTTGACCACCATACAACCACCACTTCAAAACTTCAAGATTTTTCAAGGATTCAAGCTCTACAACATCTCCTTCTTTGCCATCTTCTATTCTCATTGTAAGAAAACTTATTCTACCTCTAAAATACTTGAATAACATGTTAAAATGTTCACTCAAAAGATTCATGTCCAAAAACCATATTAAAAACGTTTTTCATCATCATCAACTTACAAAAATGCAACATGCATTTTCTGTCCAGAAAATACTCCGAAATTCACCCAAGTGTTTCTCACTCAAAACTTAATGAAAATGGATGATTCAAAAGAGAAAACTCAAGTTCAAGAAGTTAGCTTTCATTTCCAACTGGTTTTATAATTTTTGGAGTTCGTTTACTATTTTAAATAATTTTTGTAAGAAAACAGGTATAATATGCCCAGAAAAGTCAGAAAATGACTTCTGGGGTTATAACCATAACTCGAGATATACATCTCCAAATGACTTGAAACTACTGCCAAAATTTCACAAATTTTGTTAGGTACAAATGTCGTTTAGATGACTTTCTCTGAAAATGTATAGATTTTGCCCATAAATGAGATCTTCTTGCATGTGTCCAGATTGGTCAATTTTGGACCTCAGAGGACAAACGTAATATTTAAAAATACTTAGACTTGCCTAAAAATTCTAGAAAAATTACTGGAAGTAGTCAAGATATATGGAAACCTCTGTGATTTTTCTTATATTTTATTTCGGACTTATGATTTTCGAAATCGAGCCAACAAAAATGTACATTTTCTGGAAAATATAGAATGTGGACTGTTTTGGTATAAAAATAAAAACCAATACATGTGGACTTACAAAAAAAATGGAAAAACTGACTTTTTGTGACATTTAAACATATTTAAGAGTTGTGTAAAAGTTTCGGGTCAAACCGAGTTGGTTTGACCAAAGTCAACGAATACGGTTCGTATGTTAAACGTAAACCGACATATTCAAAATTTAGTTTTAAAACCGAGAACGAACCCCAAATATTTTAGTTCGAAACAAAACATAATAATAATGTCTTCGGGAATTATTATTACAAAACGTCACCAACGGGCCGAACATATTTTCTAACACAAACGATAACCGAACAATTGGACATTTCTAGTTGAGTGAACACTAGCATGGATGGTCTACTAAAACATCCACTTACGTATACTTATAATATCATGCGTTTAGGACGTTAGGGACTTTACTTGGACACACGCTTTGCTAGCACTCACGTATTTAGCTCACGAGGTGAGTTCACAGCCCCTACTTTTACCGCTTTTACATGCTTTCCAACAGGGGTGAAAAACATAGTTACTGTTTTACTATTTGCCATAATCTACCACTATTATATAATTGCTTTCAATGCTTTTATACAACTGTTTATGATCGTATTCATACTATTGTGCAACTATGAAATGTGTTTCAAACTTTTATACGAACTGTTTACAAAAACGTTTTACTACTTGTGATAAACCGGAAAACGACCGGTAACTTTTGATACGCTGGAGAACGACCAGCATTGTGATAAACCGGAGAACGACCGGTAGTGTTTTACTGGAGAACGAGCAGTACGTAATAAACCGGAGAACGACCGGTATTGTGATTCGCTGGAGAACGACCAGCATGTTATAGGCCGGAGAACGACCGGCCGTGTTAAACTGGAGAACGACCAGTATTTGATAAACCGGAGAACGACCGGTACTATTTTGAAAACGCCGGAGAACGACCAGCAACGTATTTTCAAACTGTGTTTTGGGTAACATCCCAACTAAACTGTATTTTGGGGTAACATCCCAACGAAACCACGTCTTGAATGTTATGGCAACAACGATTTACAAACAACTTTGGTTTATCAAACTATACTTGCAAACATAAAACCTGTGAATTCACTCAACAATTTTGTTGACTTTTTACTATGTTTTTCAGGGAATTAGCTGCACATGTGAGACTGCATGCATACTTATGAAACTAGGCGACCCACGAAGAATTTAGGATGCCATCTTTTGAAGCCAATGGGATTTCTTTTGTATAACTTAAACTACATTTCTACTTCTACGATTCGATGAATCGTAAACTTTTGTAAACAATTAATTATGGCATCTTAATACATATATGTTCTGCGATAATCATATGCTCTGATATGTATGAATGTCCAATGTTTACGTCGACGCCCCCACCTCTGTATACAATTGCTTCCGCTGACCAACGTTGACCGTTTTTGGGGGTGTGACAGATTGGTATCAGAGCCATTGGTTATAGCGAACTAGGAGTCTTTAGTGACTTAGGAAGTCTTAGAGACCTAGACTATAGCCTTAGCTAGGACACTCATGCATACATTCATTTGCATACGCCTAACTCACCCCACGATAACTATCGTCACAATGTGTCTAGAGGAATATGTCTGCCTACGTTAACTATTCCTGCGAGGAACTCTCCCTGAACACGATTACGCTAACAATGCCACATCGGCACACGAGAACCCGCCGACCGACACTATCGCACACTTAATCTATTTGTTCATTATACGGATGTTTTCGCCTGTTGTATGATATAGTGTGTGGTTGATTTTACCTTGTATTCCTGCATAATGTAACCTGCATAATCCGCATGTTTTCGCCAATGTCTAATTTGTAACCTGCATAATCTGCATCTGTACAACCAATTAGATCCAAACCAAAGTCTTTGGGATACCAAAGACCCAGGTTAGGAGTACCTTTAAGGTACCTAAAAATCCTTTTTACAGCTTTGAGATGTGATTCTTTAGGTTCAGATTGATATCTAGCACATAAACATGTTGAGAACATGATATTTGGTCTACTGGCAGTGAGATATAGTAGGGATTCTATCATACCTCTATAAGTGGTTTGACAGACTGACTTGCCAGACTGATCATTATCCAACTTATCTGCAGTGCTCATTGGTGTTTTCATTGTTGAACAGTCTTTTAAAGAATATTTAGTGAGTAGGTCATTAACATATTTTCCTTGGTTGATGAAGATTCCATCAGGTTCCTGATGTACTTGCAGACCAAGAAAGTATGTTAATTAACCCATCATACTCATTTGGTACTGTTTTGACATCAAATTTGAAAACCATTTGCATAATTTTACATCAGTAGACCTAAATATGATATCATCAACATATATTTGGACTAGTATGACATCTGCCTTGTTTCTTTTGAAGAACAAAGTTTTATCAATTGATCCTCTAGTAAAGTTATTACTCAGAAGATAAGAGGATAAAGTGTCATACCAAGCTCTTGGAGCTTGTTTTAGTCCATACAGTGCTTTCTTCAATTTATAGACATGATTTGGAAAAGTTGAACTTACAAAACCTGGAGGTTGTTTCACATAGACTTCCTCCTGTAAGTTACCATTCAGAAATGCACTCTTGACATCCATTTGATAAACTTTGAAGTCCTTGAATGCAGCATATGCCAAGAATAACCTTATTGCTTCAATTCTGGCTACAGGGGCAAACGTTTCATCATAATCAATGCCTTCTTCCTGCTTGTAACCTTGAGCAACTAGCCTTGACTTGTTTCTGATTATCACTCCATCCTTGTCCATTTTGTTTCTGTAAACCCATTTAGTTCCAATAATGGTTTTGCCTTTTGGAGCAGGAACGAGGGTCCAAACATTGTTTCTTTCAAATTCTGTTAACTCTTCCTGCATTGCTTCAACCCAATCATCATCTTTCAATGCTTCTTCAGCTTTCTTTGGTTCAATGATTGACAGGAAGTTTGTGTAGAAACATAAATTTGCAGTAGATAAGTTTGACACTTGAGCTCTTGTTTGTACACCAGAAACATAATCTCCAATTATTTCTTCAATTGGATGATACATGTGTTCTTTGACGCCTAGAGATGATTCACCATTGGAAGATAAATCATTTTCATTTAGTGGAAGAATAACAGGACTGAGTTCTGCATTGTCTTCAACAGGGGGCAAGTCTGAGTCTGTAGAGTTCTCAGACTGAAGACTACCAGACTGAACACTTATATCAGAAGAACTTGAATCTCTGGACACAGATTCATCTTCAGTTGATGAAGGTACTGTCATTAATTGAGCAGGTTGAGTATCTTCTTTATCACTTTCAGAGTCCTGTTGTTGGTGAGCAACAACTGGGATTTGAGATTCAGATCCCACAACAGATAATTTCTTCAATTTTATTCCTTCTGTTGTTGTAGACTCTGTAAGCCTTTGAGATAGATGAATAGCCAACAAAGATTCCTTCATCAGACTTAGGTTCCATCTTTGCTAATTGATCCCTTTGATTGAGAATATAGCATTTACTTCCAAAGGTCTGGAAATAATGGATGATTGGAACCTTCTTATGATACAACTCATATGCAGTTTTGCCATGCCTTTTGACCAAAATAGATCTATTTTGGGTATAACAGGCAGTGTTAACTGCTTCTGCCCAAAAATAAATCTTCATTTGACCATGGCATAACATGGTTCTTGCAGCTTCTATGAGTGTACGATTTCTTCTCTCAGCAACACCATTTTGTTGAGGAGTTCTGACAGAGGCAAAGTTTTGAATAATGCCTTTGTCAACACCATTTCTACAATTCTTCCCTCTTGATTAGATTAATAATCTCATCAAGAGCATCACTTTTTGCCTTAAGAAAGATGACCCAAGTATACCTTGTGTATTCATCCACAACCACAAGTGTATACTTCTTTCCACCCAAACTGCTAATGCTCATGGGTCTAAATAGATCCATATGGAGCATATGCAGTGGTTGATCAATTGTAACTAACAATTTGGATGAAAAATGGTTGTTGGTCTGTTTCCCTAGTGTACATGCAGGACAAAGTTTGTCTTTTGCAAATGTAACATCAGGCAGACCTTTAACCAGTTTCTTCTTTGATAGGAGGTTAATATTTTTGAAGTTCAGGTGGGATAACCTCCTATGCCATAGCCAGCTTAGTTCTGGCACAGACTGAGTATAGAGACATGTCTCTACATTAATGTCTGCAGAAGAAAGATCCAAAAGATAAATATCTCTTTCTCTTTTGGCAACTAACACATGTTTGCCTTTGGAATTATAGATAACAGCAGCTTTTTTTCTGATTCTGATTTCACTGTTATCATCACAAATTTGGCTTGCACTAAGCAGGTCATGCTTTAATCCCTCAACATAGGCTACCTTTGATATTCTGATGTTTCCAGCCTTCACCACACCATAACCTTTTGTCTCGGCAACAGAATTGTCACCATATTTGACAGAAGGTCCTTCTTCTTCTACAAACTCTGACAAATTTCCAAAAAACCTGTCATGTGTCTTGAGCATCCACTGTCTAGGTACCACTTTTTGTTACCCTGCACAAGACAAACAAAATCAATTGGTTACTTTTGGGAACCCATCTTTTGATGGGTTCTTTAGAGTTGGTTGAAGTCAATTCTTTAGCAGCTTTGTTGGAACCAAGCATGTAAAGTTGACTTTTAACCTCTCTAGTTTTGACTTTGTCGTTTGTAGTTGACATTTGTTTAGTCAAAGCAACCTTTGGTTGTTTAAAAATGGACTTTGTGCATTTAATACCTTCATGTCCTAGATTTCCATAGTTGTGACATTTTCTGTCCAACATAATGGTCCTTTTGAATTTTGGGTTATTATTTACACTAAATCCTCTGTTAAAATCCTGCTTTGACCCAACAAATGTTTTAAAATCTGTGGTTAACTTCATTAAGTTTTCACTAAGCAGCTTAATGGTCTCAGTATGGTTGTTAAAAATAGACTTTTGAGAGTCAGACTGAGAGTTAACACAAACAGATTTGGAGTTAAGTTTACCAGACTGAAAATTGATTTTTCCAGACTGACAGTTAGATCTCATAGACTGAGATCTTTTTAACTCCCTTGTTGCTGGTTTTATGCCTTTAAATTTGACCTTTGGCATATTTTTGTCCGGACCAGCTACAGACTGAGATGTGGAAGGTTCAAACATATTGCAACCTTTCTGTTTATCCTTAATTCCTTTTACCTCTTTTTGTCTATTTGAAGATTGTACTGTGGGAATACTAACTTTGCCATTTACAAATCTTTTCTTTTCAAGTTCTATAGTTTCTAAAGATTCATTAGTGATTATAAGTTTAGGCAATTCAGATTGAGAAGTTTCACAGACTGAGATTTCTGAGTCTGTGTCTTCAGAGTCTGGCTCTGTCTCATATACTAGTTCTTTAGCAACTATTTTTGGTCTTACAAAGGCATTTGTCAATATAACTTTATCTCCCACAGTATGACTAAAAGTATGAGGTAAAATTTCAGGTACAAATATTGTAGGTTTTGAGTTTATTTCTGAAAGTAAATGGCTTTTAAGATAAACTCATCACCTATGACCGCTTGTATCTGAGCTGGAATCTGTTTGGATAAACAGTCCACATTTTTAAGTGATGAAATACACCAAGATCTACAGATCTTCTCATAATGATCAACTTTATTTTTATAAGCTTCTTTTTCCAAACTGATCCTTTTGAGAATATCATATTGAGCATCAAGCTCATGTTTATACTGTTTATTTTGGCTTATTTCATTCACTTTTGACTGTAGATCTTTTTGAACTTGACTGAGTTTAGTTTTTAAATCTTGTATTTCCTCAAGTCTTTTCAAAAAGTCCACATAGATGTGTTCAAACATTTTCTGTTTTTCTGCATCACTATAGTAAAGTTTGAAATGATTTACATTGTAAGCAGATCCTCTGTCCCAATCTGAATGAACACATGCTCTTTCTGCAAATTTGACATCTTTGTCAAACTGGCTCTCTATGATAGCCATTAAGCACATATCCTCATCATCCTTAGATGATGAAGATTCTTCATCAACCCATTGTTCAACAACCAAAGCTTTCTCTAGTTTCTTTGGTTGCTGTTTCTCTCCAATTTTCTTGGAGTTGAAGTACTTTCTTTTGTACTTCTTGGCCTTTTGTGACACCTACCAATCTAAGGCTATAAATATTGCCGAGACCATTAGTAATACGTGTGTTTAGCATTGGTTAATATAAATATATGTGACATTTTATGCGATTACGTACACATTTACATCATTATGTTTGACCTATTAATCTAATTATTTAATTTATATCTCAAAATCTTCTTCCTTCTTTCTTTTTTTCTTTGAATAAATATTTATTCATTTTCGAATATGCTATTTTATAGTTAATGTGATATGACTGATTTAAGATTTTCTCTTTCCCTTCTTGATTATATAGTCAAATTCTTTTATCATTAAGTGACATTGTGAATAATGTATTAATATCTTAAAAACCAGCCATGAATTTAAGGTACAAATCCCAATTAATTGTTTCATAGTTATATTATCTTATTATTGAGGAGACGATCGAACCAATATATGGAACTACTGTTAGATAATTTAGCCCGTGAATTTAATTTGCAGTTTAGTTAATATTGCTAGATAAGTTGCTAAGATATTTAATTGATGTACGAGAATGGTCGTTAAAGTGGTTTTCAACATTAGAATAACTGGGAGCTTAAGGTACAAGATTCAAACTTGACATTTACATAAAAATTGAGGATTATTGTTTGAGAATTACTAAATCATAACTCAAAGTCTATTGTATGTATACAAATACAATTTGGTATATCATTGTATTGTGTGTATTGAACTTTCAGTAACGAGTATTTTATGTATGCGATTAATTATTCATACAATAGCCGGTATTATTGATGATGTGACGATCGTATAAGTCACCAAGTCATCGAAACATTATCAAAAACGGGTGCCACTAATTATATATATTTTTTAAACTCAACTTTAATACCCATGTCATTCCTTTTTTTATATATCTTAATTAATCATTTCAACTTTAAATTTACCAAGCATAATACGAATTTAACTTACAATTATTTTCAAAACTATTCAAATACTCTTATAATATTTTATTTACACTAAATGATCCTTATGTATACACGGGTTTAAGTGCTTTTATATATATATATATATATATATATATATATATATATATATATATATATATATATATATTCGTCTATCGGACAGGGGATAAAAACTAGTAATTAGTAATTACTTATGTAAATAATTTAAGAGTATAAAACTAGCAAATAAAATGGTTTATGTTTAAACCGTTGGAATCGTGAATTTATTGTTTCAACTTTCAATAGTTGACCAGTTAGTTGACTTTTTTGACGTTTGACGAACGCCACTCCTACGCGTTTTAACTTTTATGCGTTTGACCAACGCAATGCCCCACCGACGTATACCTAAACCTATATATATGCATTGCATCCCAATTAACCCACCCCCAACTCCGGACAACAATTTCTAGGGTTTCTGCTATTTTTTCTTGAATTGAATTGTCTCTTCAATTAATCTTCCCCCAAATTTTCCGATCCCCTAAACCGTGACTTTATAAAACCCTAATCCACTCTTTCTTTGTTTCTTTCTTCATAGAAACACGCATCAATCACTGCTGCAGAGTCTATCACAAAGGTCAACTATTTTACTTTCATTATTTAGGGTTTCTTTTCTTCTTCTGTCTTTCTTTCATATACAAAAAAGGTTATCCATGTGTATAATTGGGTAACATATGGATCTTGATTTTTTTGATTATCAAGATTTTAGGGTTCCTTTTCTCTTGTGTTTCTTATACAAAAGATCATTGCTTTTGTGTGAATTAGGATTTTTCTTTTGTTGTGTGTTTTTTATTTAAAAAATTGTTGCTTTTATTTAAAAATCTGAAGTCCTTTGTAAACATGTGGTATCATTTATACATTTTTTATCTCTGGTTCAGTTTGACAAGGATTCAGGGATTCAGTTTAGCTTTCTTTCTTGAAGAAATGCAAGCTCTTAAGTTATTGAGGTGAAACTATGATTTTTGTTGTTTGGATTTTTGATTATTTCTCCTGTATTTATTTTTTTCAAGTATTTTCATTGAGGTGAAACAATTTTACTGTATGTATCCCAGGTCTGTCTTTCAATATGAAGCTTATATTGTACACTTCAAATGGTGGTTGATATGAAGATCCATATTTTCAGATGTATTTGTTTATGAGTGATTGAATATTAACACCTATTCTTGCAGGCAAATGTTGATGCAGTCAATAGTTACAAGTTCCCATTTGGTCGTGTTATGTGTGGCTCTGCCTATACCTTTTAGATGGTTTTTAATTAATTATGCTGTTATAGTTTACGTCTGATGTAGAATAACCTGGCATGCCAAACTATCTGATTAAATGTCATTTGGCCCATAAATTAAGTGAAACCACTGTCGCTCGGCATAATTGTTCGATTTGATGGCGTGACCATGAAAGTGCATTTTCAACATCTTCTTCTGCTCTTTGTAGAGGGAGTCTTCTGTCTCATATGCCTTCATTTAGAGGTGTTTGGCCTGGCTTTTTTAGGGGGCTTTTTAGCTTATTGCGTTATGATACAGCTAAAAAGCTCCTTTGATGGTGTTTGGATGAGCTTTTGTTAGAGAGCTTCTCAAAATTTGTGAGGTAAATAAGCTGAAAAGCCAAAAGCCCCAATTTCCTGGCTTTTAGATAACGCAGAAGCTAAAAAGCATAAGCTAAGCCAAACACCTCTTTAGACTCTTGGAACTGCTAATTAAGCAGCTTGTTCGATCCAACATTGCAATTTCCAATGTGCAAAATTTACTATTTACTGATAATAAGATGTAAAATTATTAGCTGTTCTTTAGTAAGCTTGTTGTTGAAGCTTATATTGTACTCATTCAGTAGATGAAAATGCAGGATCCTTTTCCTTTGGCTACTGTTGGCACACTTAAAACGACGGTTGGTAAGAAGATCCATATTTTAATATTTGTTTTTACGACTTATCATCGATTACTAACACCTATTCTTGAAGGGAAATGTTGGTGCAGTCAATAGGTACAAGATTTAATCTGGTCATGCAAATCGTGCGTGGCTATACCTATACGTTTTGGAGGTCTTGACTCTTGTGCCAGTAAGCTGACCTTGCTAAGTCTGTTCGATCACTGCTTGAAAATCCTAGTAAGCATTATATTGAAGTGTTGACTAGTTTATGTTTCTGCTTCTCCATTAAGCTGTTTTGGTTGATTTGATATATCTTCAAAGTTCAAACTATTGAGACACTATATGGCTTTATGCCTTGGTTTGTAAAACACGTCCCTTGGCGGTTTCGATGTTGGTTTTCCAAAATTTGTTCAAATTGATGGTTTTGATATGGCTTTATGGGGACTTGTAAGAATGTTCCTTGTCGGTTTCAATGTTGGTTTGCCCAAATCTGTTTAAAATTGACAGTTTCGATATGGCTTTATGCCGTGGGTCGTATAAAATGTCCCTTTTGTCGGATTCTATGCTGGTTTGCCAAAATCTGTTCAGACGCTTTCGATATGGCTTTACGCCGTGGCTTGTAGAAAACGTCCCTTGTCGGTTTCGATGTTGGTTCGCCAAAATGTGTTTAAATATTGACGGTTTCAATATGGATTTATGCTGTGACTTGTAGAAAGCGTCCCTTGTCGGTTTCGATGTTGGTTTGCCAAAATCAGTTTGAAATTAACGGTTTCAATATGGCTTTATGCCGTGGCTTGTAAAAAGTGTTCCTTGTCGGTTTCAATATGGATTTATGCCGTAGGTTGTAGAAAATTTCCCTTGTTGGTTTTGGTGTTGGTTTGCCAGAATCTGTTTAAAATTGACTGTTTTGATATGGCTTTACGCCGTGGCTAGTAGCAAGCGTCCCTTGTCGGTTTCGATGTTGGTTCGCCAAAAATCTGTTTAAAATTGACGGTTTTGATATGGCTTTATGCCGTGGGTTGTAAAAAATTTCCCTTTGTCGGATTCAGTGTTGGTTTGTCAAAACTGTTCAAAATTGACGGTTTCGATATGGCTTTATGTCGTGGCTTGTAGTAAACGTCCCTTGTCGGTTGCGATGTTGGTTTGCCAAAATATGTTTAAAGTTGACGGTTTCGATATGGCTTTACGGGGGCTTGGAAAAAATCTTCCTTGTCGGTTTCAATGTTGGTTTGCCGAAATCTGTTTAAAATTGACGGTTTCGGTATGGCTTTATGCCGTGGCCTGTAAAAATGTCCCTTTGTTGTATTTGATGTTGGTTTTCCGAAATCTGTTTAAAATTGATGGTTTCGATATGGCTTTATGGCGTGGGTTGCAAAGAATGTCCCTTGTCGGATTCAATGTTGGTTTGCCAAAATCTGTTCAAAACTGACGGTTTTGATATGGCTTTATGCCGTGGCTTGTAGTAAACGTCCCTTGTCGGATGCGATGTTGGTTTGCCAAAATGTGGTCAAAATTGACGGCTGCGATATGGCTTTATGCTGTGGCTTTAAAAAACGTCCCTTGTAGGTTTTGGTGTTTTGCCAAAATCTGTTAGAATTGACGGTTTCTATAAGGCTTTATGCCCTGGCTTGTTAAAAACGTCCCTTGGCGGTTTAGATGTTGGTTTGTGTAAGGCTTTATGCCTTGGTTTCTATCAAAACGTCCCTTGGCTGTTTAGATGTTGGTTTACCAAAATCTGTTTTGAACTGGCGGTTTCAATATGGGTTTATGCTCTGGATGCAGATTAACTGATTCACTCAACATGGATTTAGATTACATAAACAGAATCTTTCATATATGCCAGGAGTTAAAGGTCAGAACCCATTTTTTTAGGTGTCTATGGATTGCAAACTCTATTCGATAATGTGTATGTATGCCTAACAAAATATCTTCCTCTGTCACAGATTGTAACTCCTGTATTGAATATGGGACCCATGTCTTTTAGGTATTAAGCTGGCGGCTTTGGCTTCTCGAAAAGCAGTCATTAATCATGAGAAGTGGTTAAGCTCAAACTCAAGTACTTATAGAGATACTCCTGTTGAGGTAATTGGTAGCGATTGTTGTACATTTCAGATTGTTATACACCGTCAAACATGGGTTTAAAAAATATGGGATTAAAAATGTTAGTGATATGTGTGTTACCTACTATTTTATTGTTTGGAAGTTACAGTATACATGTGACTTAAAAGACAAGCAATGTGTCAAATACAAAGGTGGAAATCTTGTGACAACAATATCATAAGCCTCAGCCTGGAATATTAAATAGGTACCCAAACTAAGTTTAAGAGAGAAGTGACCCATTTTGTAAACCATTCAAGCTCTCTTCTCCATGACTAGAGCGGGCCATGTACCGTATGCATCTGAATTCTGCACAAGTGGTAACAGACCTCTTAAGATGGCTAAAACAGAAAAAGCCACAAAGATGTAGTAAAAGTACAATAGCCTTTTTGACGCTTTTCCTGATCCCATAAGTTCTGATAATATTGCAACCTGAAAAATAATAGAAGGAAAAATATGATTATATGAAAAGAGTGAACTACTATTTTTGACGGTTGTGATTTATACACTCGAACCACTACCTAAACGTAATAAGATTTGGTTTATCTACTTTCTCCAATGGGTCAATTTAAATGGAACGGGCCAAATAGTTCGAAAGTTGCCCATTTCGACAATATTCTTCATCTTTGTGTGAAATACTTGACGGTTTCATACAATATAAGCTATACTAAATTTGGGTGTATAAAATAATTTTTTTCCTTCTTCTAACGACTCAAGGTAGAAAAAACAAGTGAGTGAAGTTAAGAATGCTTACCAAAGCAGTAAAAAAGTAGACTCCATAAGTCAAACATGTGATGGTCAACCAAGATTTCCTAATGACAATAGCATAGATGGAAACAATTGAGAGGGGCCATGCGAAGAGAAGCTCGAGCCAAGCAATGCCAATGAAGAAACGAGGTTTTTCAGATAACAAGTAATTTCCAAAATCATAGGTGAACCAGTTCTTGAAGTTTACAAGAACTTCTGGAAAGATACTTGAAGGAAGAACGGTTTGAGCATCAAGAAGTGGAACTGCAAATGCTATTACAATAAAGTAGATCAACAATATTGCGTCGATTAGCTTGATCAATGTCCACATATTGCGTAGCTTCTTTTGGGAGGTTTTTTGGAGTGAATTTGATCTTCTAATAATGTTTATGTTTAATTTAATTTAATTTAATAAATGGGTATTGATGATTGCAGGTGGGCATAATAGAGTTGACTTTAAAAATGCTGTCATTGTCATATTTGAGACTCAACTGTTAAGTAGGTCATCTCTACCCATCTTCTTTGATTATAGAAATTTGTCACCTATACCTAATTTCATAAACATCTTTTTATAAAGTTAGTTGTTAGTCGTAAGTTGTAAATAATTAAATGCTTAATGTAGTTAGGGAATTTAATAAGACTGTTTGAGATGTTAGCAAATGAAAACTTTTCACACAAACATGTTTCTATATGGGCTATCATCTATCTATAGTTATAAAGACCAAAACTTGTTCCAATTTGGGATACATTTTTTATCTCAAATAGATCAAGGCTGCAAAACTATGTTTGGAACACCAATTTCTTCGTCTTTAGTATCACATAAAGATAGATCTTAAAAATGTTAAGAACAATCATACTAGAGAATGAAAAATAAGTTCTTTATCCCCTGTTACAACAATATCTTATGCATCCCGTTTGAATATTAATGGACATTAAGTTACAGACAAGCAGTGGTTCATAACACGAATTTAGTGATACAAAAACTGCAAAACTTGAAACAGAAGAGTCATGTTAGAAGAAGATATATCAAGATAAAAGAGAACCAACTATTATTGTTTAAGCTCTCTTCTTCCTGCCCACAGCGGGTCGTGTGCTAATTGCATTTGACTTCTGAGAATGTGGTAGCAAACCTCGAACGATGGCTAAAACAGCAACACCCAAGAAGGGAACGTACAACTTCAATAGCTTATCTGATGCTTTTCCAGATCCCACAAGTTCTGACAAAATTGCAGCCTAAAAATTTTGATGAGAGTGTTCGTTATACTTTTAGAACATTAACAACATCATTCTTTTTGGTGCATATATAGCACATATAAACAGTGAATGTAATATAGTAACAGTAGATTTTCATCCATCTATAGACTATAACTAAAGTTAATATGCATCAACTATCACATCACATATCATCATAAATAGATATTACTTTAGGGGATATCTTGCTAGCAGCGTCTAAAGTATTTACACTTTTAACCTTTAAATGTTCTGACTTTATACATAATCACCACTCAGTTGTAATCACTGCACCTAATTTTATATGGCAAGCAACACCCATCATTTTCTAATAATTTTTTCTACATTTTCAGAATAACTACTACTTGTTGAGACATGTTTTGTGACAACAGATCTAGCTTGTAATAGTGAGTTTTAGTACTTTTAGTAATTGTAATCAAGTATGTACATTGGTTTTGAATTGTAAATAAAATATATTGCTTGGTAAACATTTTAGAGTTAAATATCAAAAGGCTGAAAAATGTTGACCAAGGTTGACCGCGAACCGAGTTAGTTCGCAGGACAAGTTTGTACTGCGAACTGAGTGAGTTCGCTGGGCCGTCATGGGCTGCGAACCGAGTCAGTTCGCAGAGCCCACGAGCCTGCGAACCGAGACGAGTATATATGAAAAACTAGGTTTTCATGTTCAGGACTTTTTGCCATTTTCTGCCCAACGAAGTTGCTGCGATTCCAGAGAGTTTTTTAGTGTCTAAAGGCTAGGTATTGATAGATTAACAAGTGTTATAATCGATACAAAGCAATTAGATAATTGATTCGCTAATATATTGCGAAAGAATTCGTTATAGATCCTATAACTAGTATTGAGGGATTCCGCACCTTAATACCGTAGATAACCTCGTTATCGATCCTATACATACGGACTTACAATTGGTATCAGAGCTTGAGGCTAGATACGCTTTGGTTCGAGGTTATTTAGGATAATAACGTGTGATTTCGGGTTGTTTTTATTGCATTACGTCTTTATTTACGACCAAAATCATTCTCTGGACGTTTTTAGTTTGGTTTACGATCGAAAACCACAAGTTTTAATCGTAAAAATAACCGACTTTTCGTTTTTGGGTTTTTCAGCCGTTTCGCGAACTGAGTTTAGGGTTTCAGCCGTTCCTGCGAAGTGAAAGCTGCGAACCGAACCGAGTTTGCGAACCGAACTGAGAATTGCGAACTGAGATTTGCGAACTGAGTTGAGTTTTGCGAACCGAGATCTCTTGCGAACCGAACCGAGTTTGCGAACCGAACTGAGAGTTGCGAACTGAGAGTTGCGAACTGAGTTAAGTTTCTGCGAACTGAGTTTTGCGAAGTGAGTTCCTGCGAACTGAGATTCCTGCGAACTGAAACTTCTGATTTTTGTGACTTTTTAACTTTTGTGATTGACAAAAATGTCTGACTTAAGTAAAATGATTGAGATGGACCACGAGATTGGAAAATCTAATGTTCCACCTAAATTGCTTAGACTTGAGGATTACTATGGATGGAAAGACAGGTTTGAATCATACTGTCGATTCCATGATTTGTCAATCTGGATGTGTATCAAAAATGGATACACTGCACCTACAACCGTTGTTGAAAATGTAACTGTAATTGTTCCCTACAATCGAATGAATGATAACCAGAAGAGAGACTTTGAGATTGAAAACAAAGCACATTCTTCAATCAAAATGAGTTTACCTAAGGAAATCAATCATCAATTGAAATCTTTTCACACTGCTAGAGCACTCTGGATTGCTCTTGAGAAAAGATGTGAGGGAAGTCCACAAGTAAAAGCAGGCAAGATGAATCTCCTAAAGAAGCAGTTTACTGTGTTTAAAGCTTTTAAGGGAGAAGATCTTGATGCTTACACCACAAGATACTACCATCTGTTGAGTGAGCTAGATGACCATGAGATTTTCTATTCTGATACGGAGAAAACCGACAAGTTTATTGAGGGTTTACCGTATAAATGGGAAATGCATGGAGTTATGCTCAATGATAATGAAGAGCGGTATGCTACAATGACTCTGGAGCAAGCTATTGATAAGCTCAGAGGTTATGATTTCACCAACAAGACGAGAGAGTCAGATTCTGATCAATTACAGAATCCTGGACTATATCATGGAAAATCAACTCTCTCAAATGCATCATCCAGTTCGACCACTGCTTTACTAGTTGGTGATACTGGAGAAAAGGGTGAATTGATAACTGAGGATTTGTGTTTTATCGCTTCATCTGGAAGTGATACAAAAGAAAAATCTACTGAGAAGTCACCTCAAGGGCATCAGAAGATGCCGATGAGTGTGAAATCTGCTGAACAGCAATTGTCTGTTCTTGCTTCTTTTGTCGCTTCCTATGAGAATTACATTCAAGGGAAAATCAATGATCCAGCTATGTTTGATGAAGATTATGATCAGATAGACCCTGATGACCTTGAAGAAATGGATCTCCAGTGGCAACTAGCTATGGTGTCAAGGAGAGTTAAAAATTTCTTGAAGCGTACTGGTAGAAAGGTGGTTGGAAATCGACCAGGGTTTGACAAGTCCAAAGTTAAGTGTTATAACTGTCAAGGTTACGGACACTTTGCTAGGGAATGTCAACGACCAAAGGTTGATGTCAGCAATGGAAGACAAGGCTCGGGAAGTTCTTTAGCATCCAAAGCCTTGGTGGTTCAACAGCTAGATGGTTCTTATGATTGGTCTGCTCAGCCTGAGCAAGCTCTTATGGCTGAGATAGATGATCAAGAGAAAGCTGCTGAATCTACATCCTATATGCCGACTGATGTGGATTATCATGTAAGGGTGCCAGAAGTCACACCAAAAGCAAGTGATGATGATGTGCTATACATGGATTCAACTGAGGATATGAGTCCAGATGATTTAGTAGCACATATGGCTGAACTTCAAACAGACAAGAAAAGGGTATGTCTTGATTTGCTTACTCTTGTTGATGTCTGTAATCTAGTTACTAGTTTGCAATCACAAGTTAGTGTATTTGCTGATTCATATAATACGATGAAATCTGAATTAGAAATTGCTAAATGTGATGCTCAAAGGTTTAGTGAGGATAAACTAGCTCTAAAAGAAAAGATTAAGTCTGATGCTGCTGATAAGACCACTTTAAGAGACACTATAAATGAGCAATGTGTTAAGATTAATGGTTTGTACTTAAATCTAAGGGACTTAAATCAAAGTATGGCCAATAAAGATAATGAGTTAGCTGAGTCAAAACTGAAATTGGTTGAGCTTAATCGTAAGTTTGAGAGTTATAGAACCTCTTCTTTAACTATGGACTCTATAATTGATGCTCAACGTAGTGTTAAGGATAAGACTGGATTAGGATACACTGATGTACCTCCTCCATTCAATTCAAATTACACTACTTCTGTTGACTTAGAAATGATGGATGTAGATGCTAAACCTAAGAATATAGTAACTAAGAAGTCTGAAAAGTTAGAGACACAGAAGGTTGTTCATAAAGATCTATCATCTGATGTTAGTAAGAACACACCATTCCCTAAAGTACAATTTGTCTCGAGTGGAATGATGGTTGATACTGACATAAATGATAAGGTTATTAAGGAACAAGATGTACCTTTAGTGTCTGAAACTCAGACCGAACACGAAAAGGCAAAAGGGGTTAAGTCACGAAAGCATAAATCTTGTTTCAAATGTCACCAAAAGGGACATGTGGCTTCTTGTTGTCCTAACAAGAAGTTGGAAACATCGATTAGGCTCGTGAATAACAATGAGACACCAAAAGTCTCTAGTTCAAATGTAGACAGGTTAGGTACCAAACCAGGATTAGGTAGTAAACCTGTGAACATTCTGAAAAGAGATGTTACTCATAGTGTCTCTCCGCCTAAACCTAAACGATCTTATTCTCTAAAAGACACTAAGCCTAGAGATAAGACACCGTCGAGAGTTAGGACTCCAAGTAGAAACCATAGTCAATTTGAAAGTGGTTCTACTTCACATACACATAAAGTTGATTATGTGCCTAAGAGGTTTTCAACTCACTCTTCTCAGAGGCATAAGACTTCAGATCATCAACAACCTCTAACTTCTTTAGCAGTTACCAAGACTATTGACAATAATAGTTATGGTTACTTTAAGGAAGTTCAGATTGTGGATGATAAGGGACAAGCCAAGACCGTAATGGCTTGGGTCCCTCTTAAGAACTAATTGTGTACAACTTGTTATGTGCAGGAGCAGACTGTGAACAAGGACAGCTGGTGGTATGTAGACAGTGGTTGTTCTCGGCACATGACAGGTGAAAGAAGTCTACTGAAGGACTTCAAAGGTGGGATGAAACAGCGAGTTCATTTCGCTGGTGATAAAGGAGGAGTAATAACTGGGAAAGGAAAAGTTTCAAATGGAACTTTGACTCTAGAGGATGTGAATTACGTTGAAGAACTAACTCACAACCTAGTGAGTGTTTCCCAAGTCTGTGATAAAGGTCATTCTGTACATTTCAATGAGACAGAAGCCTTAGTCCTGAAGCCGGGTTTCACCATTCCGGAAAATTGGATATTGATGAGGGCTCCAAGGAAGAAGGACATTTATGCCATCAACATGGCTGTTCCTAATACTTCAATGGAATCTACATGTCTTTTATCCAAGGCTTCAGATGCAGACGCACTTTTATGGCACAGGAGAATGACTCATCTGAACTTTCGAAAAATGAATTTTATAACCAAGAATTGTTTAGTTCTGGGTGTACCACAAAAACGTTTCGAGTCTGAAGATAAGTGTGTTCCTTGCATGAAAGGAAAACAACATAAAAAACCACACAGATCTAAGACTGAAAACTCAATCTCCTCGCCATTTGAATTGCTACATATGGATCTTTTTGGCCCAATAAGCAAAAGAAGCATAGGTGGCAAATGGTACTGTTTAGTTGTCACAGATGATTTCTCTAGATTCTCTTGGGTATTCTTTTTGGGATCTAAGGATGAGACTCCCGGTATTCTTATGGAGTTCCTAGATCTAATAGAGAATGTCTATAGAACACGAGTTAAGAGAATTCGTAGTGACAATGGAACAGAGTTCAAAAATTCAACGTTCAATGTCTATTGCTTAAGCAAAGGAATACAACATCAATTCAGTGCATCGTATGAACCTCAACAGAACGGTGTTGCTGAAAGGAAAAACAGAACGTTGATTGAAGGAGCTAGAACAATGCTTGCAGATTCAAGGCTTCCGGTCATTTTCTGGGCTGAAGCGGTGAATACAGCATGTCATGTTCTGAACAGGGTTCTTACGGTTAAAAAGCAGAATAAGACTTGTTATGAGCTTTTGAACAATAAGAAACCAAACTTAAAAGGGTTTGAACCCTTTGGAGTTTCTTGTACTTTGCTGAAGACTAGCACTCAACCGAAATTTGGTGAGAAGGCTGACGAAGGATATTTCCTAGGTTATGTGCCTAATTCACCAAACAAACGTGTCTTCAATAAAGCAACGGGACGTGTGGAGATAGTTTATAACATTGAAGTTACGAGCTACACACATGACGTACATAAGGGATTAGATTGGCAATTCGACTATTCAGATCTCTTTAAGTCTTTTAATGTCCCAATCAGTGACTACAAAGCTGACTCAGAAATCTCAGAACATTTATTGTCGGGTGATGGGGATATTGGCCCTGCACCAACATCGAATGTTCCTAGAGATACAACTTTTGTAGATCCTAATTATGCTTCAACGAGTGCCACACAACAATCTTCTGATGAAAATATACCTCTATTGAAGGAGATTGGCACAAATCTAGAAGAAGAAATAGAACTTGAACCAGTGACGACAACAAGAACTAACTAAAATCATCCAATTGAAAATATCATTGGTGATCCGAATGCACCGGTTCAAACCAGGTCTAGTGTATCTGAGTACACTAGCCTATATGCTGAAATGAAAGAGACAGGGGTTACAAATCTATGTCTATATTCATGCTTTATCTCACAAGTTGAGCCTAAGAATGTCCAAATGGCGTTGAAGGACAACTCGTGGGTAGAAGCAATGCAGGAAGAACTTTCTCAGTTCTCAAAACTACAAGTTTGGGAGTTGGTTGATTTACCATGTGGTGAATATCCAATTGGTACTAGATGGGTCTTTAAGTGTAAGAAAGACGATCGGGGAATCGTGATTCGCAATAAAGCTCGTCTAGTCGTTCAAGGCTTCAACCAACAAGAAGGAATTGATTACAATGAAGTGTTTGCACCTGTGGCTAGGCTTGAGGCAATTAGGTTGTTCTTAGCATTTGCAGCTTCAAAGAAAATGAAAGTGTATCAGCTGGATGTTAAGAGTGCCTTTTTGTATGGCAAGGTCAAGGAAACGGTGTATGTTTCTCAACCACCAGGATTTACTGATCCAATGTATCCAAATAGAGTATATCGTCTTGATAAGGCTCTGTATGGATTACATCAAGCACCAAGGGCGTGGTATGAAACACTATCAACTTATCTTCTTGAAAATGGTTTTTCAAGAGGAAGAATTGATAGTACACTTTTTGTGAAATGGAAGAAGCAGGATTTTATACTTGTTCAAGTATATGTTGATGACATTATCTTTGGGTCATCTGACGAAAAGATGTGTCAAGAATTTGAGCAAGTTATGAAGGGAAAGTTTGAGATGTCTGCTATGGGAGAGTTGAACTTTTTCTTAGGGTTACAAGTTGACCAAAAGAAAGATGGATTCTTTATTCATCAATCTAAATATACACATGAGTTGTTAGAACGTTTTAAGATGGATGAATCTCGTATCTACAAGACTCCTATTCCAGAAAATCACGGACTCGGTCCTGATACATCGAGTGATCAGAATGTAGATCCTACTTTATATAGGGCTATGATTGGATCGCTAATGTATTTGACTGCTTCTAGGCCTGACATTATGTTTGCTGTTTGTATTTGCGCAAGATATCAGGCTAATCCGAAAGAGTCACATATGCAAGCCGTAAAGAGAATCTTTCGTTACCTCAAGGGGAAGCCGAAGCTGGGACTTTGGTATCCGATTGAAGGAGACTTAGATTTTGTTGCATATACTGATTCGGATTATGGTGGATGCAAAATAGAAAGTCTACGACCGGAGGATGTCAATTCCTAGGAGGTAGACTTGTGTCTTGGCAGTGCAAGAAGCAAAGCTCAGTAGCCATTTCTACATGTGAAGCTGAGTATGTTGCAGCTGGCAGCTGTTGTTCCCAAGTATTGTGGATACAACAGCAACTGCGAGATTATGGGCTAAACTTTACCGATACTCCTATGATGATCGATAATGAATCGACGATTTCTATAGCCAATAATCCGGTAAAGCACAGCAAAACAAAACACATTGATATTCGTCATCATTTTATTCGGGATTGTGCCGAGAAGAAGCTTATTAGATTAGTCAAAGTTGCCTCTTCTGACAACTTGGCAGATCTATACACTAAAGCTTTCGACAGGGCTCGTTTTGAGACATTAGTTCAACTGAACGGAATGAGGAATCCAGAATAACTAGTCTTCCAAAGGAGTATGTAATAGTTAGTAAGTTTTATTTTTGGGTCTTATATTAAAAAAGGGGGTTGGCGTATGGCATTCATTTGCTTTTTACCTAAGGGGAATCGCCTTCTATAAAGTACAAAAAGAATATAAATCATAAAAAGTTTAAGTTTTTATTTGCTGGGAAGTGATAGTACATTGGGAGAATAAGCTTAATAATAATAAGTATAAGTCTTAAGTTAGATATGTTAGTAGATTCTGGTAAGTCACATTAAAGTTACATCTTTACAACCAGGACGGTACTTATATTTATTGTGTTATACACCTTTCTCCACATGTTATAATTGGATAAGAATAAATTTATGTCTAGACATATTCATTATATGATGTACTGGTAGGCAAATTATGCTATGATTTCTGAGCATTTAATAGACATTAATTCTCTTGCATGTTATCCAGTGTGACCTATTATATGATGTATGACATAAGTCTTAATTTGAGATTGATAGTATCGTCATACACTGTTATCAAAATATGAATATATGAACTGACAAATAGTTAGAATAATGACTATTAGCAAAACTACTGGTGACTTTGTTGTACTATGTACAGATCTGAAGCCTTTAGTTTCGCCAATAGTCTCAAATCTATTTTGCTCATACTAAGGGATCTTCTGTTGTACTTCGTACAGATCTAGAACCTCTAGTATCTTCAAAATCTATTTGATGTTTGTCAAAAACCTTCAAATAACTCAAGGATATGTTATATGTTACGAAAAGTGCATCATTTAGTAACCTCTACCTTGAACATAAATGATACAGTGTTATGAGTTATACTTGATTTCTCAGTATATCATTTATTGGCCCGCACTAGTTAACATGCATACTAACAATAAAGGTTTGCTTGGAAATCGTTGAATAATTTGTTTATATGGATCATAATATCGGTAATCATCTTGAACTGTCGATGACAAATGAACGTTCACTTTGGTGAATAATACATTCTCATTAATATAATAGTATGTTCAAAGAACATGTTATTCCATGTGGATAAAGGTAACTAAGTTATAATCTTATAAATATAAGTTCATAAATGGTTAAGTTGTAATTTTTCTGTAACTTATTTGATTTTCATGTACTAACAATCTTCTTAGACTTGTTTAATAAATAATAAAGTATAGCTTATTCTTCCTAATATGATCCCGATGCAGATGAACTCTTGACGCCAAAAATATGTAGTGTTTATTCTTTTTATTTTTATTAATAAAATGGTACTTGTTACCACTCATTACTTTGTTTATTTATTTAGTACGTTTTTATTTTTTGTTTTGTATTTATCCTTTGTAAATTAAGTTAATCTGTCATTTATTGTTCTGTGTTGAATAAATGTGACAAAAACGCATTGGAAAGTTCAATATATTAACTTGCAAAAGTTCAATTTATATTTCCAACTAAATTTGCTTGAAAAGTCAAAATTGCGAAGTTGACTAGTCAACGTTGCGAATTGAGTTTTGAGTATAAAAGGAACAGGTCCTGCGAGCCCACATCTCACTTTCCAAACATTCACTGCGAACTGAAAATCTAATCCTGCGAGACGAATATTGCGAACCGAAACGAACCTCCTGTTTCCTAAAATTTTCGACACTTTCGTTCAAGAATCGGTTTTTCACTCCGGACAACATTTACTTCTTTCAATTTCGCATCATTTGAAGTAAGTATCACTTGATTTCACCGTTTAATTCATCCTTAATCGAAAAATATAAGTTTTGGAGGTTTTGGTTTCGAATCTCACGGATTTCTTCGAAATGAGTGAAGATTAAAACCTAAAACTTATCAAACTTATTAATCGGTATATAATAAACATGTTAATACCATTAAATTGCGTTTAAAACTGTTCGATCATCGACTTCGAATTTCTTGGTGGATCAGACGCTCCTGCGAACCGAGCTCAATCTCAGTTCGCAGCGAACCCAGCACCTTTGACTTCCGTTGACTGCGAAGCGAACCTATCGGGTTGACTTTGCTTGACCGAAGCAAAACCAAATGTTTGACTTCGGTTGACTGCGAAGCGAACCCATCGGGTTGACTGCGAAGCGAACCCATCGGGTTGACTTTGCTTGACCAAAGCGAAACCAAATGTTTGACTCACGTTGACTGCGAAGCGAACCACATGGTTGACTCGCGTTGACTGCGAAGCGAACCAAATGGTTGACTCGCTTTGACCTGCGAAGCGAACCCAACAGGGTTGACTTTGTTTGACTAACCTTAATATTTTTAAAGTGTACTTTATTTGTGACTTGTTAACTGTTTGTTATATGTTTCGACTTAAGATCTTTTTGTTATAAGTGAAATGCATATAATTTACTAATTCTGTTCTATTATATCGAAAGACTTCCGACTCATATGTAGTCGTGCGGCGTGTTCCGATTTACTATCGGCGGTATAATATTTCGGATTCATTACTAGGACGTACGAACGATGTATATAATTTAGAGAATATAATTGAAAATTAAGTCTCGTATGCTTAATCGTTCAATTACGTTCAGTAAATTAAGTTATTAATTAATAGTAAACGTCGATGTTTGGTGATCTCTTTTGTTCACAATACATAAACGTTTAAAATTCATTAATGTTCGATAAGTGTCCTATTATTTGAGCTAATTGCCATTTGTGTATATCTTATGACTACAGATATGGCTGCTCGATCTTTCACTCCTGCTCACAACATATTGGTGAACTTAGATGTAAATGAGCGTGGAGATGCACGTTTCACAGAGATTTTGACGTATTTAGCACGTTCGAGAATTCGATATGCTATTACGGAATCTCCGCCATTGTCCCGAGATCTTCTGGAACAATTCTGGGAAAATGTCGTATTTGACGGTGCAGTAAACCCTCCAGTTATTCGCACGAGGGTTAACAACCATCCAGTGGTATTCTCTGCTGATGATCTGAGACAGATTCTACATCTGGGAACAGTTGATCAGGAAGCTGGACCTTCAGTGTACACCTCTGACTTCATTGAGGGTGCACTAGGTAGAATGGGTTATTCTGGACCCAAGAGAGGCCGCCAGTTTGTAAAGGCGTTTGTACTCGGCCAGTGGAGATTTCTCTTCCACATTATTGTTACCATCTTTGGTAACAAGAAGGGAGGATACGATGAGTTGAGTCCCGAGCTTCTCTCAGGCTTGCTGTCACTGGTATATAACAAACCATACAGCTTCTCCTCATACCTCTTTAACTCCTTCATTGGGCAGATAACTGGCACTGTTCGATCAAAGTTCATGGTATATCCGCGGTTCGGCATGCTTATCCTTAAACACTGTATCCCTGATCTTCCAGGATTTCAGCCAGATCTGCGTGTAGACACCATTGGATTAAGGACATACAATGCGTGCTTTCTTCATTCTTCCAGACGTCCGGATCAGGTCAAACCTGAAGCTTGCGACTTGTTCGGTCATCTTCTAGATGCCGCATATGTAGCTCCACCAAATAATAATTGGTTGGATGATGAAGCCCAACCTGAAGTACGACCTCAGCCAGCAGTTGTGGCTCAAAACCTTGGGCCGCAAGAGCTTATAGAAGATGTTATACATCAAGCTGGACAACCTGACATTGCGGCTCGGGTTTTACATGAGGTTCTATTGGAGAACGATGATGCTACTGATCCTCTCCTATGTGAGATAGATCAATATCAGGTATTATTAACATAATCATTGTTCAAACGTACATGTAATTTATAAGTTACTTATCATCTATTATCATTCATCATGACTAGGCTCCTGAAGCTGTAGACCCAGAGGTCATTCGACCTGAGGGTGAACAGGATCAGGCGAGTCTGGATGTTGGGCCCTCTAGTGCCTTTGGCAAAGATGGTGCTACCACATCTGACTCCGACAGCGAGGAGACTGATGATGATCTTCCTCGTCCTCCTACTTTTTCGGGTATTCCGGCGGGAATGATCCGAAGAGGTTCCAAGCTAATCATGGATCCTGCCTTAAAGGGCAAGCGCAAAGTTGATGATATGGATCCTGATTTTTGCATGCTTGACGAGGACACTGATGTCGAAGAGGATCACTCTCTTCAGACACAACGCCGAAAGCGCATTCGTTCTGCTACTTCTCAGCTGACGATTGGCGATTTGGCTAGTCCAGGTTATTTTTTACCCTTATTATTCTCTATTGAATGTTGTGCGTTCTACATATGAGAAACTGAGATAGATATTTCTATAACAGTCGCTCCAGATACACAACAGTAGGCTAGACCTGCGGTGCAACGTCCGAGTGCTCCGGTATCTGAAACCTCAGAGAAGGTTAGAGATACGAGTACTTATAGCTATTCAGAGATTGAGACAGTTTATTCTGTTACTTTTACTGATAACTATTGTCTAACAGGAGCCTGCTGCTGACGTTACCGTCACGATTCAGACTACTAACGCTAGTAGAATCGTAGCTCGCTTACTCCTGACGGATGTTGCCACCCAGATTGAACAACATAATGTTCAACCTGGAACCACACCTACACCCCAGGCTACTACTTCTGTGAGAGCTTCTGAGCGGATTTCTAGTTTGGAACTTCGGGTTCGGATATTAGAGACTCAGAATGCTACTCTTGCAAAGGAGCTTGCAACTCAAGGCGAAGCCTACACTCATCTCCTGAAGTCTCATATGCTTTCTATCAGAGAGTCTGAAGATCAGCAGAAACAGCTTGATCGACTGCAAGGCCTTGTCACAAATTTATTGAAGGGCAAGTCGCCTCAGGGGGAGATCTTGCTATTTAATGAGGCATGCAGAGAAGATGAACTGAGAAGGAAGAGACGAGATGATACAGACGATGATCCCAATGCACAGAAAGATAGAGAGCCGACTGGTCCTTCAACGACTGGTGAGCCTTCTACCATTCAGGGGGAGTCTGAGCCTGCTGGGACAAGTGGTGTTGGTGGTGATGGTGCTGGTACTGCTGCTGGTGCTAGTAATGTTGGTGAGAAATTCACCACAGAATAATTTTTATATGTATTCTTAGATTGATTGTAATAACTCTTATAATCAATGAAACACTTATATTAAAAATTATTATTTGTTTCATGTTCATATAATATAAGATTAGTTATATACGATTTAGACCTCAGATGTTATATTACAGGTTAAAACGATATAAGACTAATTATATAATACTAATTATATAAGATTAGTAATCGATAGTGATTTCGTGAAAGAAATGATAAAGAAACTCTTGATAAAAGAATTTATATTATTCATTTGATTCATGACATATATATCACTTGTAGATATGAATGATGAAAGCGATTCTGACACTGAAGTCGAAGAAGAAGTAGATTACGATCTAGAGGAGGGAGAGTTTGTACCTCCTGAAGATTGGACTTCTATTTCTTATGTTGGGTTAGACGAAGGTGTAGATCCCGATGCTAATATCGATGAACATATCGTGAGCCCTTCAAAGACTAAAGTCGTTATTCAGGAAGAAGACGGAGAAAGAGTGATTGATTTAGATGAAGATCTAGACGATTCGACTGATTCTGAAGATGATCTTCCTGATAGACTCAAAAATAATCCGATGTTTAGGCCTTTGGAGAAGAAGAAAAAGGAGAAGACTAGGATTAGTGAAGTGGATATCTCTGGAAAGCGTATACCTAGAAGAGGTATTATTGGTTGGTACTTCGACGCAGATTTGCAGCTTTTTGCTATAAAGAGATTTGACGGAGTTCAATACTTTGAGAAGAAGCTAGCTGTCTTCAGTTCTTTGCCGAGATTTGAAATCCGAGACTTGGCTAGATTGGAATTAAATAACCCTAGTAATGATCCTTTTGGAAGATATGTCGAAAAGATTATCAAGACTGAGGGTTGGTCAATGAAGTTTGAAAGAATTAAGCCAAGAATCGGAAAGACAATTAAGCTTGAAGAAAGAAGCGAAAGAACAGGAAGGCGTCGTAGAAAGAAGATATATCCAGCTGTGAAATGCATGCAACAGATTCCACTAAAGACAATGCCTCAAGACATCTTAGGAAATTTGAAGAGATGGTCTGTGGATTCTGTGACTGGGGAAGCTCTCATGTTCGAACACGATGATGAAGTTGAAAATGAAGAGAGGGAGATCTTAAAGATTTATGATCGTCGACATCTGATGAACCTATCAAAGGCTGACCTATTGATGTTACACAAGAATATGATCACGGCGATTGAAGGTTAGGAAGATGTTGCACGAGATTATCAGTCAATGGTGAAGACATGCATTAAGCTGAAGATATATGCAGGTAGCAAAATTTACAACTGATTACCAAAGACAACTTGAAGACAAAGACTTAAAGATGCTAGAGCTATTGTCAAGGGGGAGTCTGTTGAGACATGTTTTGTGACAACAAATCTAGCTTGTAATAGTGAGTTTTAGTACTTTTAGTAATTGTAATCAAGTATGTACATTGGTTTTGAATTGTAAATAAAATATATTGCTTGGTAAACATTTTAGAGTTAAATATCAAAAGGCTGAAAAATGTTGACCAAGGTTGACCGCGAACCGAGTCAGTTCGCAGGACAAGTTTGTACTGCGAACTGAGTGAGTTCGCTGGGCCGTCATGGGCTGCGAACCGAGTCAGTTCGCAGAGCCCACGAGCCTGCGAACCGAGACGAGTATATATGAAAAACTAGGTTTTCATGTTCAGGACTTTTTGCCATTTTCTGCCTAACGAAGTTGCTGCGATTCCAGAGAGTTTTTTAGTGTCTAAAGGCTAGGTATTGATAGATTAACAAGTGTTATAATCGATACAAAGCAATTAGATAATTGATTCGCTAATATATTGCGAAAGAATTTGTTATAGATCCTATAACTAGTATTGAGGGATTCTGCACCTTAATACCGTAGATAACCTCGTTATCGATCCTATACATACGGACTTACACTACTTGACACTATTTTTAACACCGTGCCATCAAGAATTAATTAATATTAGTAGTAATAATCAGCATAAACCTGTGTGTAGAAATAAAATCTCATAAATTCATAGAGATGATTCTAGATTCACTACCAAGATTCATTCTTTTATTAAAGATTCAGATTCAGATTTAAAAAAATGAGTAGGGGGAAGTTAAGAATAATACCATAGCAGTCAAAGTATTAGCACCATACAATAAACAAGCGGTGGGCAACCATGATTTCCCAGCAACAATGCCATATAGGCAAGCAATCGAAAGAGGGCACCCAAAAACAAGCTCGAGCCAAACAAGTCCAACGAAAAAATGAGGTTTTTCAGTAAACAAGTAATCTCCATATTCTTGGGTGTACCATGACTTGAGATCTATAAGGACGTCCGGGAAGATGTTGGAAGGAAGACATGTTTGAGAATCGAGTAATGGAGCTCCAATGGCGATTACAAGGAAAAAGAAGAACAGGATTACGTCGACTAGTTTTATCAATGCACCCATTGTTAGTCACACTTTTTTGTTGATTGAATTGATCTTATGTTTAAGATGAAGATATTTGAAGATTGAAGTTGAAAGTGGTGGGTGACTTTAACTCAAAAACTAGTCACTAATTGCTTTGTAAATGAGTTGTCACTTTGAATGGATCTAGATCTGTTATTGTTAGAAAACTTTTTTTTATTATTATTATAACTAAGATCAATGCATGGTTTTCAATTACTTCATTTTAAAAGCTTAGATAATGGAATTTTTTTAATGAAAATAGCGACAATTATTTTTATTTTTTAATGCAGGACAAATGGCCTAGAAAGTTGAAACCCATACGTTCAGTTTGAATTGGAATTTTTAAATAACACAACAGTAATAATAAATATAATAACAACACATACTTTAGTCTATGTATCATTTAAATTGTAATACTAAATTCCATCGTGCATTCCCACCTATCCCGATTTAGATTCTTGTATTCCCTCCGTCACAAATTATTTCTCACTAAGTTGAAAACACATATTTCAGGAAAAATACATTAGTTGTAGCTTTGACTTTAATAATACATTAGTTGTAGCTTTGACTTTAATGTAATGACAGTTTTAACTCTCAACCATTAATTAAATGTCTTCTTTGAGTTTTGTGTAGTATTAAAATTAGGGGTAATATAGAAAATTTAACCATTAATATATATTTATTTTTAAAAATGGACAATTATTTTAGGACAAATATATATAGTAAGATGGACAAATATTGTCAACGGATAGCATCTGTTTAACGGATGTCTCCAAAGTTATATAAATTTTGGTGTAAAGAGTATTTATTAACACCAAATTTACTTTTCACTCAAATGTGTACATTACAATATATTTCACTAATTTGATTTCACTGCAATATTTTACATAAACTTTACATTGATATTATCTTATACATGTAATAACTATATGATCGACCAAAAGGCCACTGACCTATCAGTAGCGAGAGGACCTTTCCAACTCAAATAAGAATAGTGATGTGCGTGAGTACTTTGTCTTACTAAAAAAAGAAGAAAAAAAAACTATATGATCAAATCAACATAAAACACGATTGAAAAATAAAAACAACTACATTTGTAAACGATTAAAATCAAACTCGTACGTAAATAGACCTCTGAAGTATGTATCATATAAAAGTCAGTGGGCATCTCCCCTTTTCCAAATATTTGAAAAAATGAAATGACAAATACATCAAAACTATGAGGAAATCATAAGTTTTGTACCCAGTTACAAGAAGATCACAAGACACTGTTTGTAAATACTAATGGAAACTAAGTTATAGACGAGCATTGCGAATTGAGTGATGATACAAAAACAACAATTAAAGTATACTTGGTACTAAACTTCCATATAGATGAGCAGAGAATATAAGGATATGAGATAACTGGCCGGTGTGTGCAGATTTTGGTCAACCATCTAAGCTCTCTTTTTCCTGACCATAGCGGGTCGTGTGCCAACTGCATTTGATTTTCGAGAATGTGGTAGCAAGCCTCGCAAGATGGCTAAAACAGCAAAACCCATGAAGGGGGCATACATTTTCAATAGCTTTTCTGATGCTTTTCCAGATCCAACAAGTTCTGATAATATTGCACCCTGGAAAACAAAATCACAAGAAAGAAGATGAAAAGATTGCACTCTTATTTGGTCAACATGGGTGGATTGTTTAACTGGTAAACTATTTAGGTTGGTAAACCGGACCCGACATCAAAACAGGTTTTTTTGTCTGTGTAATAGTTTAACCATACTTAATAAGTAATATATGAAATATGATTACGAAACATATTATTACAATAATGATCTGGTTCTTTTGTATAAGACATATTTTCAAAATCACAAACTTCATTCCCGGTTTATATCATCACCGTTCATGTAATTACAGTTTGCACTAGCCAATTATAACATTTCTACTTATATTCTCACAATCTAATAAACCTACATCACCATACATTATAAATTAGGAAAAATGACTTATTTATTCAATGAAGTTTCAATCTTTAACCAATCAAATGAAATTAAGTTGAATTCTCACCAATATATGCAACATTTTCTAATAATGCAACCAAGCTGAACTTACGAAATATTTAAGTTTATAACCTCAAGTTGCCTATAAGCCCTAAAAATGAGCCTACCAATTTTCCCAAATTTCACTTAAAAGATAACAATTTTTTTACATATGACTCACGATTCAAGTGGAAACTTAACCTTTTTCATAAAAATTCAAATCGAAGGGGAAAAAAACAATTAATAGAAGGGTAAATTTAGAGTACCATAGAAGTGAAAGTGGAGACACCATACATCAAACAGGTGGTGGGCAACCAAGATTTCCCAGCAACAATACCATACAATGACGCGATCGAAAGCGGCCACGCAAAAACAAGCTCCACCCAAACAATGCCAATGAAAAAATGTGGTTTTTCAGAAACCAAATAATCTCCATATACATGGGTGTACCAGGATTTAAGGTGTATAAGGAAGTCAGGGAAAATAGTGGATGGAAGACATGTTTGAGCATCAAGAAGTGGTGCTGCAATTGCGATTATGAGAAAGAAGATGAATAGGATTGCGTCGATTAGTTTCATGAGTGCCCCCATTGTTTGTTTTTGTTGATTGATTGAAATTGATCTTGTTTTTTGGTTTGAAAATGCTGGGTTAATTTGAGTTGACTTTCTAGTGTTGGATGAAAATTATACGAGTAATTTCGTTGATGAAATTAGTGTTGGCTAAGTTATTGAAATTTTACATATCTGAAAAAATAATTCATTTTGCAAAATACATTTTATATAAATAAGGGTGGTTGAATAATACGGAAGGAAAATGATTTTTACAAGTAATTTATTATTTCTTACAATAAGAAATCTTTTACTTTTATTTTTCTTGTAGGAAGTAAAATATTCTTTATAAGAATGATCGCCTACAAAAAGCACACAACTTTATCAAAATTTGATTTCGGATACTCAGTTTTTCAACTTTTTTCAAGTTAAGAACTGTTTAGTTTTTAACCATTCAAAAATGTTTATTTTTATCAACTCGAAGAGTTAATATATTTAGTTTTTGCTTTTATATTAAAAAGCAGATTTCTTTTTCTCGTTTTCGTGTATGTGCAGGTCTATCTCTAGTGGTATATATACAACAAAGTTAAACTACCATCATATTTTACAGTGATAAGAAGTTCCCAATTGTGGGTACATTGTATGTTATTCACATACTTATTTTTTTTTAACGACAATAATATTATATTAAAATACTAGCAAGAAGCTAGAAATATTACAAAAGATTTACAAGGTACATTTGGGGTTACGAATCCAATCTACCCAATTAATTAAAACTTCCTTCCATCTACTAGATATCCAAGTGAAAGAAAAAATCTTGATGTCATCACATAAGACATCACATCTCGGCTTCTTCAAAGTGAAAGTAAACCCTTTCCTATAGCGCCAAATAACCCAAATAGTTGTTTGGACCACCACATCGAATATTGCTCGACTTTTATTTGGAATTGAAATAAAATCCGAGCAAGTGATCATCTCACTTACGTTGTTAATATTCACATACTAATAGCATCAAACTCGATTTCGATGGACGTACACCTTTGTTAAATAATGAACTCCATAGGTTTCAGGGTGTACTCTCTGTTGAAATTAAGTATTTGCCAGAATAGTAGAAGGTGATCATATAAGTGTGTAATTCATGCATGCCAAAGAACATTACGCCAACAAGATAACAGTGAAATTGAAATAGTTCTTAATTCAAAATTTTATACAACTGAGACAAGTATGATCTCTATTTACAAACTATAATAATAATAAACCTAGAGGTTAGTTGTTAACAAAACTGTGATGTACTGCTGTATAGAACTCATAGCGCTCCCAAACTAGAAGCAAGATCAGTGAATATGTCTTCACTACATGGAATTGTGAGGCCACCCATTGGATGGTTGTACCCAAACTGGTGACAAATGGTACCAACATTATGGTCCCAGATACATTAATAGAAATGTGGCTATGATTCCTAACTAATACAAAATCCAAAATATAATAGCTGGAGTTGTCTTATAACGTACAAATGATATCCAATAATGTGTTAAATATATGGAGATGTTTAATTGGACTTATGATCAAGCCATTCTATAGACATGATCACATGGTTTTTTATTCTAAAAAGAAAATGTTTTAGCCTATTGTTTTCATTTGTAGTGGGAAAATATGATTTACATCTGTAACATCCCAAAATCTAAAGAATCAAAGTCAAAGAAGTGAAAAGTTGAATTTGGGCGAAAGAGTCAAACAGAAAGTCAAACTGTGCAATAACGTGAAATATGTAAGTACAGGGACCAAAGTTGCCAAATTTTGAAAGTTAAGACTGAATGTCTACTAGGCGTTACAAATTAGGATCGGACCATTATTGTTGGAGAAGTAGTTAGTTAATCACAGAACTAGAAACATACAATTGATACGAGTCAAAGAAAATGGGTCAAAGATGCCATATGGGTCAAAAGACCTAAATGTGGATGAAGATGACTATAAGTGTTGCTGAAGGTCAAGTATCATTAAACGATACTAAAAACAATTACGTTAATCAGTTGTAACTAGTTTGGGAAAGTTGGGAAGAAATTGTATGAAATGGGTCAAGAGTGCTATATTTGTCAAAATTGACCAACGGGTACAAATTGGTTTTAAGTAGTGTCATCTTGTTGTTAAAGGACCTGAAGTAACTGCCTAAATATTTACATAATAGTTAGAAGATCAATTGTGAAGTGAAAATAGTTTGAAAATGGTACATATATTTTTCAAATGAACCCAATCAATAGAATTTGAAAGTAATTACATATTGACTTTTAATGTTATAACGTGTTAGATACAATGCACAGTGTAAATGAAAGTCTGTCATTCATGCATGCCTAAGCACATAACACCAAATAGATAACAGTGAAATACAAATAATATTTCTTAATTCAATTAAGCTTTATACAACTGAGACAATTCATATCTCTATTCACAAACTCATTGTTCCTAGTGGTTAGTTGTTAACAAAATTGTGCTGCATACATCAACTCATAACGCACCCAGACGAGAAGCAATATCGGTGAATATGTCTTCACTACATGGAATTGTGAGGCCACCCATTGGATGGCTGTACCCAAATTCTTCCTCTGACTGATGTAGTAATTCTTGAAACATAGGTTGGCTTAATAGTGATACGGGTACCACAAATCGTGTCTTCCCTTCTTCCCCAACATAAACTGCAAAATACCCTTTTGGGATGTATGTAGATGTTGTGTTGCTTCCATTTGAGAATGATCGTCGGAGAATTTTCTTTGCTTGAATTATCCTAGGCATACGAATGACCATATTCGACTTTAAAAGGCTGATGAAAGGAGAGAGTTTTTAATGCAAAGTATTTCTTAAAATGTTTTTTGAGGATTGTTAAGAAAGTTGCGGTTGTATTGCGCGTATTGAATGGTTTATATAGAAGGGGCATTGAGCACTAGATCTTAGATAGTGGTATATGGTTGAAAAGGCAAAATCACATGGTTTTGTCTTCCAACTTGGTTTTAGAAGGATTATAAATACAAAATCATTTTATGAAGGAGAACGTATGGCCTGGTTCAATCAGCACATAACACCATGGCCCCTCACCATCATGCTTATTAACAAATCCATGTTTTATATATGGTGGATACGAAAGGGAAATTCAACGACTGCTGGTGAAGGAAGATATGTAACATAATTTCACATGGCTTCTTCTACCAACTTGGAAGACAAAACAAGATTAAGTCTCACAACCATAAAATGTCAGATATTTTATATATTGTGGATTAAAATCTTCACTCTGGAAAATAAAAGGATATTGTATGGCCAGAGTTCTAAACCCAATTAGTGAAGAACAGTACCAAATCACATGGTGTTGTCTTAAGGTTGAGGTATTTGTAGGACATTGTGCCTTTACACCTATTAACCATTATAAACTTGACTGTAAGTGGCATAAATATGACCTATTTATGTCACAGACATGTTTCGTACATCAACAAGGTCATCTATTTCCTGTGCCAATGAGCTAGGCTAACCTCAGAGGATCTGTTATCTAATGTACATACAGATTCTAATTTCTTGTAGTATCAGTAGATGAGTTATTATGATAAGATTAGATTAGAGATGTTTCTATTATTATGGTCACAATATACCCAAAAGGAATGTTTTTATTCTATTGAGAGTAGTGATTTATTCTATAAGGTATAGTAGGAGAAAATCAGTTTCAATCACATTCATCAATGGATTTAAATATAATTTATACATTCATCCTTTGTAAGAGCTTAGCAGGCTCCTTTTAATGAATTTCATAAATAATCACATAGGACATGTACGTTGTATAACTTCCAATGATTTCAGATAAACAAATATAACCTACTACCATCATATTATTCAGTGATATGAAGTTCTGATTAATGTGTAAAAACTTTCTTACATATTCAATACCCATCGTGTTTTAGACAAGTATAATGGCTGGCCGTAGTTGTTGAAAGTACTAGCTTCCATAAGCTTTTCATAAGAAACTAATGTATAAGATGCTTGTCGAATCCGTCCAAGGACAGACTTTCAAGTGAAGAATATGTATATGTATTTAACATAATAATAGCAGGTGAAATAAGTTTGTCATTCATGCATGTCTAAGCACATGACACTACATAGAATACAGTGAAATTGAAATGATACGTAATTCAAATTTTATATATGTGAATGAGATAAGTATCTCTATTTACAGACTTTAATAGTTGCCAGTGGTTAGTTGTTAACAAAATTGTGATAGAAAATACAGAGTACTACTGCATATATACAACTCATAATGCGCCTAAACGAGAAGCAAGATCAGTGAACATGTCTTCACTACATGGAATTGTGAGACCACCCATTGGATGGTGGTACCCGAACTCGTCTTCTGCTTGATGTAGTAATTCTTGAAACATAGGTTGGCTTAATAGTGATACAGGTACCACAAATCGCGTTTTCTCCCGTTCGCCAACATATACGGCAAAATAGCCTTTTGGGATGTCCATTGATGTTGTTGTGCTGCTTCCGTTTGAGAATGATCGTCTGAGAATTTTCTTTGCTTGAATAATCCGAGGCATACGAATGGCCATTTTTCAGTTCAAAAGGCTGATTTCAGTATATCTTTGAGATTGTTTTAGAGGAGGATTCCTAAGGAAGTTGTGGTTGTGTTGTGCATATTGAATGGTTTATATAGAAGGTCCATTAGGCGTTAGATGATAGATAGTGACATATGGTTGTAACTAAAGGCAAACTCACATGGTTTTGTCTTGCAAATTAATCAAAAATAGAAATTCATTTATGAAGTTGAATTTGGACGAAAGAGTCAAACAGAAAGTCAAACCGAAAGTCAAACTGTGCAATAACATGAAATATGTAAGTACAGGGACCAAAGTTGCCAAATTTTGAAAGTTAAGACTGAATGTCTACTAGGCGTTACAAATTAGGATCGGACCATTATTGTTGGAGAAGTAGTTAGTTAATCACAGACCTAGAAACATACAATTGATACGAGTCAAAGAAAATGGGTCAAAGATGCCATATGGGTCAAAAGACCTAAATGTGGATGAAGATGACTATAAGTGTTGCTGAAGGTCAAGTATCATTAAATGATACTAAAAACAATTGCATTAATCAGTTGTAATCAGGTTGGGTAAAGCTGGGAAGCAATTGTATGAAATGGGTAAAGAGTTCTATATTTGTTAAAATTGACCCAGCCGGTACAAATTGGTTTTAAGTAGTGTCATATTGTTGTTAAAGGACCTGAAGTAATTGCCTAAATATTTCCATAACATTTAGAAGTGAATATGAATTATGGTGTGAAAATTGTTTGAAAATGGTACATATATTGGGTCAAATGAACCCAATCATTAGAATTTAGTAGTAATTAAATATTGTTGTTTGATGTTCAAACGTGTTAGAAACAATTCCAAAGTGTAAAAGAAAGTTTGTCATGCATGCATGCCTAAGCACATAACTCCAAATAGATAACAGTGAAATAGAAATAATAGTTCTTAATTCAATTAAGCTTTACACAACTGAGACAATTCATATCTCTATTCACAAACTTTAATAGTTCCTAGTGGTTAATTGTTAACAAAATTGTGTCTTATACAACAACTCTGTTAGGATCGGTTTGATCTTAATCAATACACACAGCAATGAATAACTATAAAGAAACTACGGAATAGTACTCTATAACTTAGGAATCAACAATCAATCAATACTGAATCAATATAAATAATAAGAACAGATTAATTGAAAATAAAACGAATGCGCAGTCACACTAGGGTTTACACCTTGAAGCAAAAGTTAACATAAAAGGTTTCTAAGGATCTCTATTTATATGATATAGAGTCCTGTACAAATCCTATTATCGTGGAGACAGGGAATGTCGTGGAGACAAGAATCTTTATCGTACAGATTCTGTTACATAAAGACAAAAGAACTTGACAGCTATACACATTTCATAAACAGTAGTAACTATTACATTGGCAGTACTAACTAAGTAACTATGCCTAACGGTACTAATCTCTGAATCTTCATTAGTAGTACTAACTCCTTCAACAGTAGTAACTCTTAAACTAGCAGTGGAAACTCTTCTCAAGCAGTAGTAGTGAAGTAGTTGTAATCTGACTATCAGTAGAAATGACCAACAGTGGAAAACATTTAGCCATCTTCAGACACAACAAACTCATAATGCACCTACACAAGAAGCAAGATTGGTGAATATGTCTTCATTACATGGAATTGTGAGGCTACCCATTGGATGGTAATACTCGAACTCTTCCTCAGCCTGATGTAGTAGTTCTTGAAACATAGGTTGGCTTAATCATGATACGGGTACCACAAATCGTAGCCTTTTGGGATGTCCATTGATGATGTTGTGTTGATTCCATTCGAGAATGATCTTCTAGGAATTTTCTTTGCTTGAATAATCTGAGGCATAAGGATAGCCATTCTTTTATATGCCGCTAAAAGAAGAATTTAAATCTCAAAGGGTATCTTAAAGAAAGATGTTGTGGAGGTTTTATGAGGGAGTTGTGTTGGTGCTTTGCCTTTGGTATGCTATATATACATAAACATCTATTAAAGCTTTAGATCATACATGTAGAATATAAAAAAGGACAGATAATAGAAATAGTCATTAGGGATTACATGAAAGGACAAAATTTAGAAGAAATTAAGAGGTGAAGAATGGTAGTAACATCATGGTCCCAGATACATTAATAAAAATGTGGCTATGCTTCCAAACAAATTGAATATCCAAACTATAATACATGGAGTTTTCATATAACATACGAATGGTATCCAGTGGTGTATTAAATATATAGATATAGATACAGATATAGATATGCTTATTTGAGCAACCAATCTATAGACATGATCACATGGTTTTTTTTTTTCTTAAATGTTTTAACCTATTGTTTCCATTTGTAGTGGGACAATATACTTTACAATTATAACATCCAAAATCCAAAAAATCAAAGTTAAAGAAGTTAAAAATTGAATTTGGACCAAAGAGTCAAACAAAAAGTCAAACTGTGCAATAATGTGAAATAATTAAGTACAGGGACCAAAGTTACTTAAGACTGAATGTATATTAGGAGTTATAATTTCAGATAGAACCATTATTTTTAAACAAGAATTTATTTAATAAAAAAAATGGAAACATACAATTGATACGAGTCAAAGAACTAAATGGGTCAAAGATGCCATATGGGTCAAAAGACCAAAATGTGGATGAACATGACTATAATTGTTGTTGAAGGTTAAGAATCATTAAACGATACTAAAAACACTTACGTCAATCAGTTATAACTAGTTGGGAAAGTTGGGAAGAAATTTTATGAAATGGGTCAAGAGTGCTATATTTGTCAAAATTGACCCAACAGGTACAAATTGGTTTTAAGTTGTGTCATCTTGTTGTTAAAGGACCTGAAGTAACTGCCTAAATATTTCCATAATAGTTAGAAGATCAATTGTGAAGTGAAAATAGTTTGAAAATGGTACATATATTTTTCAAATGAACCCAATCAATAGAATTTGAAAGTAATTACATATTGACTTTTAATGTTATAACGTGTTAGATACAATGCACAGTGTAAATGAAAGTCTGTCATTCATGCATGCCTAAGCACATAACACCAAATAGATAACAGTGAAATACAAATAATATTTCTTAATTCAATTAAGCTTTATACAACTGAGACAATTCATATCTCTATTCACAAACTCGTTGTTCCTAGTGGTTAGTTGTTAACAAAATTGTGCTGCATACATCAACTCATAACGCACCCAGACGAGAAGCAATATCGGTGAATATGTCTTCACTACATGGAATTGTGAGGCCACCCATTGGATGGCTGTACCCAAATTCTTCCTCTGACTGATGTAGTAATTCTTGAAACATAGGTTGGCTTAATAGTGATACGGGTACCACAAATCGTGTCTTCCCTTCTTCCCCAACATAAACTGCAAAATACCCTTTTGGGATGTATGTAGATGTTGTGTTGCTTCCATTTGAGAATGATCGTCGGAGAATTTTCTTTGCTTGAATTATCCTAGGCATACGAATGACCATATTCGACTTTAAAAGGCTGATGAAAGGAGAGAGTTTTTAATGCAAAGTATTTCTTAAAATGTTTTTTGAGGATTGTTAAGAAAGTTGCGGTTGTATTGCGCGTATTGAATGGTTTATATAGAAGGGGCATTGAGCACTAGATCTTAGATAGTGGTATATGGTTGAAAAGGCAAAATCACATGGTTTTGTCTTCCAACTTGGTTTTAGAAGGATTATAAATACAAAATCATTTTATGAAGGAGAACGTATGGCCTGGTTCAATCAGCACATAACACCATGGCCCCTCACCATCATGCTTATTAACAAATCCATGTTTTATATATGGTGGATACGAAAGGGAAATTCAACGACTGCTGGTGAAGGAAGATATGTAACATAATTTCACATGGCTTCTTCTACCAACTTGGAAGACAAAACAAGATTAAGTCTCACAACCATAAAATGTCAGATATTTTATATATTGTGGATTAAAATCTTCACTCTGGAAAATAAAAGGATATTGTATGGCCAGAGTTCTAAACCCAATTAGTGAAGAACAGTACCAAATCACATGGTGTTGTCTTAAGGTTGAGGTATTTGTAGGACATTGTGCCTTTACACCTATTAACCATTATAAACTTGACTGTAAGTGGCATAAATATGACCTATTTATGTCACAGACATGTTTCGTACATCAACAAGGTCATCTATTTCCTGTGCCAATGAGCTAGGCTAACCTCAGAGGATCTGTTATCTAATGTACATACAGATTCTAATTTCTTGTAGTATCAGTAGATGAGTTATTATGATAAGATTAGATTAGAGATGTTTCTATTATTATGGTCACAATATACCCAAAAGGAATGTTTTTATTCTATTGAGAGTAGTGATTTATTCTATAAGGTATAGTAGGAGAAAATCAGTTTCAATCACATTCATCAATGGATTTAAATATAATTTATACATTCATCCTTTGTAAGAGCTTAGCAGGCTCCTTTTAATGAATTTCATAAATAATCACATAGGACATGTACGTTGTATAACTTCCAATGATTTCAGATAAACAAATATAACCTACTACCTGTTGGGATATGTCCATATCACAAATAAATATATGTCCGGATTATACGTGAGCCTATGGGGTCATACGCGTTAACACGTAGAAATCACTCATATAACCAAGTTAAGTTAATTATAATAACTAATTGAGTTATTTAATTAATTTGTGATCATTTAATAAATGTTATTAAACTATAAGGTTTAAGGTGAAAGTTATTAGGATTAAATTGTTATTTCTAATTACTTAAAGGGTTTATAATTAATTAATGATAAAAGGGTTATTATTAATTATTATAAAAGAAATATGTATTATATTCTAAATCAAACTCTTGAATATATATATATATATATATATATATATATATATATATATATATATATATATATATATATATATATATTAAACCTAAACCTCATTCTTGAAAGGAAAAAAACATACATCTCTTTCTCCTCTTTGGTGTGGTACGGCCGAACTTCTCAAACCCCACAAAGGGTTTGTGATTTTCCAAGTTTCAACAAAGAGACTTAATTGGTTTTGTGAACTAGCATTCGGGTGGTAATCAATAACATGTTGTGTGTGAAACCATAGAGGGTTTTTCTTTTTAAAACCTCTATAGTTTATTCGTTTATTGAAGTCGTTCCTCGTTTAATCCACAACAAGAAAAGGTACGCAAGTTAGTTTCGTTGTGTTTATGTTAATTAATTGTATGCTATACATGATCCTATTTTCCGCTGCGTTTACTCGTGATTATTACTTGTTTAATATGCTAATGTTCTAACAGTGGCATCACGAGCCTTGTATAGTGTAATTAATTACATAAAAGAAAAAACGTAAAATTGGACCTAAAAAATGCTAGATTCGCATGTTTTAGTTTAACTTTAAGTTTATAATTACTTGTTGATTGGATAACCATGACGAACACATGCATAAATTTTTTTAAGGATATAGCTATTTTATATGTGATATATCTTTCTTGATTAAGTGTTAATCAGATACGTGCATATCCGACGATTAATAAATTGTAATATGTATGTTTGTTATAATTTTTAAGTTGCTGATTGCATGACACCAGTTCACTAAAAAATTCGTAACAAATAAACCGTAAAGAGTTAGGACCTCAAATTTTTATGGTAGATCCACGACAAAGTAGGCTACAACTTTGTAGTTTACTGCCAAGGTTGGGGAAGACTCCTTCCTTGTCTGATCGGGCCTGAAGTTGACTAAAACTATTAAATAGCTTTATATGTTATGTGATATATACTTTTATGAGGCTTACGCAAACGAATTCCTCGATGTATGTGGTCTGACTTGCCTTGGATTCATTCAACGCAAGTGGGAGTCTTATTTAGGTATATATATAAAGATTGTCCCTAGTTGACCTTTACTTAGGTATTTATCGGGTTGCAGTTTGCATGATTACGTTAAATTAAGTGTTAATTGATATGATAATTGTTATGTGTTTTTGTTGTTTAATTTTTTTGCTATTTGTTATGAACCATGTTAAAGCAAAAGTTTTTTGAAAATTAAATAAACATGACTGAAACTTGTGAAACTAGATTTATTATAAACTATTTTCTTGCGAAGTCTTATGTGTCAAAATTGGATTCGGCTTACATCCGATAATGCTTTGGCTTCCCACGACGAGACTTGCAAGATGTACTAGTTTATAATATATGTTTGTAAAACCTAAAGATTTGTACTTTAATAAATGACTAAAACTTATGAAACTAGATTTATTATAAACTATTTTCTTGTGAAGTCTTATGTGTCAAAATTGGGTTCGGCTTACATCCGATAATGCTTCGGCTTCCCACGACGAGACTTGCAAAATGTACTAGTTTATAATGAGTTTTGGTAAAAGTGTAATGTCTTTATTTTATATACACGTGTTATGTATATTAAAAGGGACATCTTGACACACGAGAATAAAATGACTTAATTGAGTAAAGTGTTTTATTAAATACTATGAAACGAAGATGTATGCACGCTTCTTCGTACATATTTGATTTACACGTTAAATGTCAAATAATCATACCCTTTGAAATTAAGTTTTATGCCACCCAATGGTAAGGACACTTGCAATTGCATTTTACTCTACGTGAGACGTAGGTAAATTGCAACCCAAGGTAAATAACCACTCATCGTGAGACGGTGGTGGAATATTTACAGTTCTTTATTGGACAACTTAAATCGAGTTAAGCTGGTGAGATCCTTAAGCCCGAGGCATGGATGGGATGAAACATGCTTACATGACAGTACTTGCTTGTTCTTTAGTGTTATTAGTAAGTCCCATAATGATCTAGGAGTTGCACTTGTATTGCAATTATTGCTCGTCACTTACCTTCTTGAATACACCATTGCTAGCAGATCAACTGATGTGATGGTGATATGTCAATTAGGATCTTAGCCTTACGAAGATTAATTGTTTATATGTTTAAACTATGGGTAATTAATTTTCTTTAAAGGAGTATTATCGAAAATACTAAAATTTTGAACTTTTGTCTGTTTTTGTAGATGGCAAATCTTGCACAAAGCTTGAACAATTCGGCTTTCAGGTCGATGCTCGAAAGAGAAAAACTTTCTGGACCAAACTTTAATGATTGGTTTCGTCAACTAAGGATTGTCCTTCGAGTTGAAAAGAAACTCAATGTTTTGGAACAGCCTATGACCCCTGCTCCTGATCGGTAGCATGGAATGCTCAATATGATCGTCACAATGAAGTTGCATGTCTTATGCTCGGCAGCATGTCTCCCGAATTTCAAAGACAATTTGAAACCTATGGTCCATACGACATGATTAATGAGCTGAAATCCATGTTTGAAAAACAAGCTGGAATTGAACTGTTTGAACTTATTCAGACATTTCATGCTTGTAAACAGGAAGAAGGGCAGTCCGTTAGCTCATATGTTCTAAAGATGAAGAGCTATCAGGATCAGTTGGAACGCCTCAATTATGTTTTACCCCAAGCTATTTCAGTTGGCTTGATTCTCAATTCCCTCTCGAAGGATTTTGATGGATTTGTGCGCGACTACAATATGCATAACATGGGGAAGAGAATAGCTGAATTACATGTTATGTTTATTGAGTATGAAAAAGGCGTACAAAGAAGGCTCCTACACCACAAGTCCTTGCGATTCAAGGTGGTAGAATCCAGAAAACACCCAACAAGAAACCGTAAGTTAATAAGGGCAAGGTTAAAGGTAATGGCAAGGGTAAGCAAGTTGCTTATGCCCCCAAACCTAAGAACCCCCCACCAGCTAAGAAAGAGCACCCGACAAAGGATTCGACTTGCCACCACTGCAAAAAGGTGGGTCACTGGAGAAGGAATTGTCCTGTCTACCTAGCTGAGTTGATGAACAAGAAGAAGAAGCAAGTTGGTTCTGCCAGTACTTCAGGTATCTTCACTATACAATTATTTTATTCCCCTAATGAATCCTAGGTATATGACACTGGTTGTGGTACTCACATCTGTAATACTACTCAGAGACTTAGAGGAGAAAAGAAGCTGAAACATGGATCTTTATATCTGTACGTGGAAAATGGATTGCGTGCAGCTGTAGAAGCTATTGGAAGTTTTGACTTAGTTTTACCTTCGGGTTTAGTTATTGTTTTAGACAATTGTCATTATGCACCTACTATAACTAGAGGTGTTGTTTCAGTTTCTAAGAATAATGTTATTTATTTTAATGCTATTCCATGTGATGGTATTTATGAAATTGATATACTTAATCTCAAATCAAATGTTAATTCTATATACACAGTTAGCAATAAAAGAGTCAAATATAACTTGGACTCCACTTATCTTTGGCACTGTCGTCTTGCTCGCACAAGTAAGAAACGCATTGAAAAATTGCAACATGATGGGCTTTTAAAATCAACTGATGATGAGTCATTCGATAAATGCGTATCTTGCATATCTGGTAAGATGACAAGAAAACCTTTTTTGCATCAAACGGAAAGGGCTACTGATCTACTTGGATTAATCCATAGTGATGTTTGTGGTCCACTTAGACATGTGTCAAGACAAGGAGCTAGCTACTTCATAACCTTTACTGATGATTTCAGTCGTTATGGTTATGTTTACTTGCTTAAACATAAACATGAAGTCTTTGAAACATTTAAGGTATTTAAGAATGAAGTAGAAAATCAACTTGGGAAGACTATAAAGATTCTTCGATCAGATCGAGGAGGAGAATATACAAGTCAAGATTTTAAAGATTATCTGAAAGCATGTGGAATTGTCCAACAACTTACTCCTCCATACACACCACAACATAATGGCGTGTCTGAGAGAAGGAATCGAACTCTGCTAACATGGTTCGATCAATGATGAATCTTACAACTCTGCCATTATCCTTTTGGGATTATGCTCTAGAGTCTGCTGTACGCATACTCAATATGGTTCCAACCAAGAAGGTTGATAAGACACCACATGAACTATGTATGGAAAAGTTCCTAATTTGTCTTACTTAAAGGTTTGGGGTTGTGAAGCACTTGTGAAGCGCGACACGCCTGACAAACTCGAACAAAGATCTGTTAAATGTATCTTTGTGGGATACCCAAAGGAAACAATGGGTTACTATTTCTACTTCCCATCTGAAAACAATATCAAAGTTGCCAGATATGCCGAGTTCTTTGAAAAGAATCTCATTGCTCAAGAAGCCGGTGGGAGGGCAGTAGAACTTGTAGAAATTCAAGAAGAAGATACATCACCTTCTGAAAACACTAGCAATCATCATGTTGAGGCAGAAAGTCTCGAACCTCAAGTTGATGTTATTCCCATTCGTAGGTCCGAAAGGACACATCGTGCTCCTGATCGATTATGTCTAAATGTAGAAGTTGAGGAGCATATGGTAGGGGATCTTAATGAACCTTTTAACTATAAAGCTGCATTGTCAGATCCTGAATCTGATAAATGGCTTGAAGCTATGAATGCGGAGATGCAATCCATGAAAGATAATCAAGTCTGACGCTTGGTTGATCTTCCTCCTAATGCTAAGACCGTTGGGAGTAAATGGCTCTTCAAGAAGAAGACCGATATGGATGGAAAAGTACACACCTATAAAGCTCGTCTTGTAGCGAAGGGTTATACTCAAATGTATGGAGTTGACTATGATGAAACCTTCTCTCCTGTAGCAGATATTAGAGCTATTAGGATTCTTATAGCCATAGCAGCGTTTTATGTGTCACACCCCCAAAATTCATGATTTATGTTTATCAGATGGTTTGCGGAAGCATTAGTTCGAGTGGGGGCGTCGACGTAAACATTGGACATTCATACATATCAGAGCATATGATTATCGCAGAACATATATGTATTAAGATGCCATAATTAATTGCTTACAAAAGTTTACGATTCATCGAATCGTAGAAGTAGAAATGTAGTTTAAGTTATACAAAAGAAATCTCATTGGCTTCAAAAGATGGCATCCTAAATTCTTCGTGGGTCGTCTAGTTTCATAGGTATGCATGCAGTCTCACATGTGCGGCTAATTCCCTGAAAAACATAGTAAAAAGTCAACAAAATTGTTGAGTGAATTCACAGGTTTTATGTTTGTAAGTATAGTTTGATAAACCAAAGTTGTTTGTAAATCGTTGTTGCCATAACATTCAAGACGTGGTTTCGTTGGGATGTTACCCCAAAATACAGTTTAGTTGGGATGTTACCCAAAACACAGTTTGAAAATACGTTGCTGGTCGTTCTCCAGCGTTTTCAAAATAGTACCGGTCGTTCTCTGGTTTATCAAATACTGGTCGTTCTCCAGTTTAACACGGCCGGTCGTTCTCCGGCCTATAACATGCTGGTCGTTCTCCAGCGAATCACAATACCGGTCGTTCTCCGGTTTATTACGTACCGGTCGTTCTCCAGTAAAACACTACCGGTCGTTCTCCGGTTTATCACAATGCTGGTCGTTCTCCGGCGTATCAAAAGTTACCGGTCGTTCTCCGGTTTATCACAAGTAGTAAAACGTTTTTGTAAACAGTTCGTATAAAAGTTTGAAACTCATTTCATAGTTGCACAATAGTATGAATACGATCATAAACAGTTGTATAAAAGCATTGAAAGCAATTATATAATAGTGGTAGATTATGGCAAATAGTAAAACAGTAACTACGTTTTTCACCCCTGTAGGAAAGCATGTAAAAGTGGTAAAAGTAGGGGCTGTGAACTCACCTCGTGAGCTAAATAAGTGAGTGCTAGCAAAGCGGTTGCCCAAGTACGGTCTCTTAACGTCCTAAATGCAAGAGATTGTTTATATAAGTAGTTGGCTAACTGTCGAACCATGTTAAATGTTCACTCGTTTCGAAAGATCATTGTGTTTAAAATTTGTGCGATACGTTGGTGACGTTTTCGGAATAATAATGCTTGATGTTATTATTATAATTCATGTTTCGTTGTTAACTTTGTAAAAGTACAAGTCTTGTGTTTCCAAGTTATTTTCTTATGTAGTTCATTCGTAAAAATTGATAGTTTGTAACAAATTAAATTTTGCTTATTTGGGTGTTGCGACACTAATGTAGTGTCGCAGAGTCGTGTTGCGACACTAAGGGATTATGCGACACTAAGGTAATGTCGCTAGTTAATACTGTTATCCTTGTGTCGCTAGTTAGTACTGCTATCCTTGTGTCGCTAGTTAATACTGCTATCCTTGTGTCGCTAGTTAGTACTGCTAGCTTTGCGACACAAGGGTAGTGTCGCTATGATCACAGACTTAGTTTCTCAGACTGAGCTTCGGTCTGTGTTGTGATGTTTTATTTTGTGAACTCGGTTTACGTTTTTGTTTTAGCCCGAAGATTTTACACAATAAATCTTAATGTTTTAGTACTTGTAAAAAGTAGGTTTTATAATTTTTGGCAAACCCGAAGGTGCTCGTTTTTAACCTCGGGAATTGTTAACAGCTTTGGCCCGACTTTTCTCTAAAATACTCGGTTTTGTGAGCTCGATTTTAAAAATCATAAGTCCGAAATAAACTATAAGAAAAATCACAGAGGTTCCCCTATGTCTTGACTACTCCCAGTAATTTTTCTAGAATTTTTAGGCAAATCTAAGTATTTTTAAATATTACGTTTGTCCTCTCAGGTCCAAAATTGACCAATCTGGACACATGCAACAAGATCTACTTTCTGGGCAAAATCTATACATTTTCAGAAAAAGTTATCTAAACGCCATTTGTACCTAACAAAATTTGTGAACTTTTGGCGGTGGTTTCTTATCATTTGGAGGTGTATATCTCGAGTTATGATTAAAACAAGAAAGGTGAATTTTCTGAGTTTTTAGACAGCCCGTATACATGTTTTTGTAAAAATCGTTTCGGGTATCAAACGAACTCCAAAAATTATGAAACCAGTTGGAAATGAAAGCTAACTCCTTGAACTTAAGTTTTCTCTTTTGAATCATTCATTTTCATTAAGTTTTGAGTGAGAAACACTCAGGTGAAATTCGGAGTATTTTCTGGACAGAATATGCATGTTGCATTTTTGTAAGTTGATGATGATGAAAAACGTTTTTAACGTGGTTTTTGGACATGAATCTTTTGAGTGAACATTTTAACATGTTATTCAAGTATTTTAAAGGTAGAATAAGTTTTCTTACAATGAGAATAGAAGAAGGAAAGGAGGAGGTGTTGTGGAGCTTGAATCCTTGCAAAAATCTTGAACTTCCTTGCAAAATGATGAAAGTTTTTGGTATGATTTCTTGATGAATGGCGGTCGTATGGTGGTGGTTTGATGCAGATTTTTAGTGAGAGAAAATCTAGAGAGAAGCTAGAGAGAGTTTGAGAGAAAAGAGAGTAAGATGCATGAAAGATAAGTGGAGGTATAAGGTATAAGTGGTGATTGAGATTTGCATGTATGGGGGGATGGGGTGGCACATGGGGGCAGATTTTTGAGGGTCCCATATCATGAGTTTGTGATTTAATTCTCAGTCTCAGTCTGTGTTACGTATTGTGGTCGTTTACCCGTTATTCGTGTTAAAACGTTAAATCGCCTAACGTTTTCTTGTGTCGTTTTAATTTACGGTATATTTGGGAAAATTTTCCATTGAAGTGTTATTAAAATACTTTATTTTGAGTTACCGAAATATTTATCGAGTTTCATTTGGTTGCCGAATTCGATTCGCACGTTTTTGTTGCGTTAGAGACGTTTTAACCAAAACGTATAGGTTTTTCGTGTATTATTATATTAGAATAATAATATATGATAAATAACTACTAAAAATAGATTTAAGTTATTTATAGAAATATTTTCACCAACGTCGTATATTGTGTCGGACACTGTCCGATCGTTTCGCGCGTATTTACTAATAATTACAACTTTTGTAATACCTCACGTATTAATTTGTTGGGCTTTGCTAGACTTATCTCATAAAAATAGTGTGAATTTTCTTAAGTAGGGAATTAGCCTAAGACATGCACGTGATTAATGTACGTAATTACACCGAAATTTGAGGGGTGTCACATTATGACTATGAGATTTGGCAAATGGATGTAAAGACTGCCTTCTTAAATGGTTACCTGTATGAAGATGTTTATACGGTGCAACCTGAGGATTTTATTGATCCTAAACATCCCAGAAAAGTATGCAAGCTTCAAAGATCTATTTATGGATTAAAGCAAGCATCAAGAAGCTGGAATAAAAGATTTTATGAGGAAATCAAGAAATTTGGGTTCACTCAAAATCTTGATGAGCCATGTGTATATCAAAAGGCTAGTGGGAGTAATGTTACTTTCCGTATCTTATATGTTGATGACATATTGATCATGGGGAATCACATTCCAATGTTACAAGATGTAAAATCCTATCTTGGAAAGTGTTTTGCTGTGAAAGATTTAGGGGAAGCGACATTTATTCTTGGAATCAAGATCTACCGAGATAGATCTAGGCGGTTAATTGGACTAAGTCAAAGTGCTTATATTGATAAAGTCTTAAAAAGATTTAAAATGGAAAATTCCAAACGTGGTAATATTCCAATGCAAGAAATACTTGACTTGAATAGTAAACAAGGTGTTTCAACACCTGCAGAGGTGGAGCGTATGCGGAGGATTCCTTATGCTTCGGCTGTAGGATCTATTATGTATGCGGTAAGATGCACTAGACCTGATGTGGCGTTCGCTCAGAACATTGCAAGCCGATTTCAACAGAATCCAGGTGAAAGTCACTGGACTGCTGTGAAAAATATTCTCAAGTATCTAAGAGCTACTAGAGATATGTTTTTTGTTTATGGTGGAAATCCTGATGCGGAGCTTAAAGTTACTGGTTACTGCGACGCTGGATATCAAACCGATAGAGATGACACAAAATCTCAGATGACACAAAATCTCAGACAGGATACGTCTTCGTTTTGAATGGAGGCGCAATAGATTGGAAAAGTAAAAAGCAAACAACTACTGCAATGTCTGCAACAGAAGCTGAGTACATAGCTGCGATGGAAGCTGTTTGGATTAGGAAGTTTATTTCTGGCTAGATGTTGTTCCCACAAATAAAGAACCTATGGAAATGTATTGTGACAATTCTGGAGCAATCATTATAACCAACAAACTTGGAGTTCAGAAAGGCGCCAGACAGTATCCATGAAGATATCACTATGTTCGAGAACAAATAGAAATTGGTGAAATCAATTTACTCAAAGTTACACAGATGACAATCTAGCTGATCCGTTTACAAAGGCTTTGCCAAAAGGAAAGCTTACTCAACATGCTGAGGGCATTGGACTTCGTATTTGCTAGCAGTCTCATGTAAATCTGTGTTTAGTATTTGGATAAGGGATATTAAACAATTATTATTTAATTAATGAATTAAAGTACTTGGTATGTTTGTTTTCATTTAATATTAATCGCATCCTATATTTGCATGTTTAAATCCATGAATAATTATATTATTCTAAATTGTCCATTGTCAATTAACTGTATGGGAATATAGTCAAATTAAGACAAATCTGAGTGAATGGTAATATTCTTGGAATATTAATGGATGTGTCCGCCAAACTCACATGATATTCACAAGTTTGCATATCGGACTACCCCAACTAACGAATTATCGCTTTATGGATCGGCGTCATTAAGTGAAATTCGTAAGTGATTTGCTTTTCTAATCCTTAGACTTGAGATGCAAGTAGGTCTTACATGCGTGGATCACATTTTTTGTTATAGTTTAACACTATCCTGAATAAGGTAGTAATAAGGACTATTTTCAAAAGTGTGGTGAAATACATGAATGACACGTGCAATCAATATAGAATTTGTTCCTTCAACTAGATTTGGAGAATGATGCCACTGGCCCCTCGTTGGATTGATTAGATGTTTGTGTGGCCACACCCAAAGGAGATCTAGATATGTCTCGATGAATTTGGTAATCTTGATCAATCATAGTAACGAGAATCAAAATCATTAAATTATGGAATGACATTGATCCATATCCATATTTAATACGGTATCGGAAACAAAAGGATAGGAAATGCTGAAATCATTTAACTGAGACTTTACAAAACTACACTCAGGTATGTCTGGGAGCATTGGCGTGTTGCTAGACGCTTACCAATGTTATTATGTTTATTTGAGACATGTCCAATTGGGAGCTGTTGAGATATATCCATATCACAAATAAATATATGTCCGTTATACGTGAGCCTATGGGGTACACGCGTTAACACGTAGAAACCATCATATAACCAAGTTAAGTTAATTATAATAACTAATTGAGTTATTTAATTAATTTGTGATCATTTAATAAATGTTATTAAACTATAAGGTTCAAGGTGAAAGTTATTAGGATTAAATTGTTATTTCTAATTACTTAAAGGGTTTATAATTAATTAATGATAAAAGGGTTATTATTAATTATTATAAAAGAAATATGTATTATATTCTAAATCAAACTCTTGAATATATATATATATATATATATATATATATATATATATATATATATTAAACCTAAACCTAGGCATACGAATGACCATATTCGACTTTAAAAGGCTGATGAAAGGAGAGAGTTTTTAATGCAAAGTATTTCTTAAAATGTATTTTAAGGATTGTTATGAAAGTTGTGGTTGTGTTGCGCGTATTGAATACTTAAGACTGAATGTCTACTAGGCGTTACAAATTAGGATCGGACCATTATTGTTGGAGAAGTAGTTAGTTAATCACAGACCTAGAAACATACAATTGATACGAGTCAAAGAAAATGGGTCAAAGATGCCATATGGGTCAAAAGACCTAAATGTGGATGAAGATGACTATAAGTGTTGCTGAAGGTCAAGTATCATTAAACGATACTAAAAACAATTACGTTAATCAGTTATAACTAGTTTGGGAAAGTTGGGAAGAAATTGTATGAAATGGGTCAAGAGTGCTATATTTGTCAAAATTGACCCAACGGGTACAAATTGGTTTTAAGTAGTGTCATCTTGTTGTTAAAGGACATGAAGTAACTGCCTAAATATTTCCATAATAGTTAGAAGATCAATTGTGAAGTGAAAATAGTTTGAAAATGGTACATATATTTTTCAAATGAACCCAATCAATAGAATTTGAAAGTAATTACATATTGACTTTTAATGTTATAACGTGTTAGATACAATGCACAGTGTAAATGAAAGTCTGTCATTCATGCATGCCTAAGCACATAACACCAAATAGATAACAGTGAAATACAAATAATATTTCTTAATTCAATTAAGCTTTATACAACTGAGACAATTCATATCTCTATTCACAAACTCGTTGTTCCTAGTGGTTAGTTGTTAACAAAATTGTGCTGCATACATCAACTCATAACGCACCCAGACGAGAAGCAATATCGGTGAATATGTCTTCACTACATGGAATTGTGAGGCCACCCATTGGATGGCTGTACCCAAATTCTTCCTCTGACTGATGTAGTAATTCTTGAAACATAGGTTGGCTTAATAGTGATACGGGTACCACAAATCGTGTCTTCCCTTCTTCCCCAACATAAACTGCAAAATACCCTTTTGGGATGTATGTAGATGTTGTGTTGCTTCCATTTGAGAATGATCGTCGGAGAATTTTCTTTGCTTGAATTATCCTAGGCATACGAATGACCATATTCGACTTTAAAAGGCTGATGAAAGGAGAGAGTTTTTAATGCAAAGTATTTCTTAAAATGTTTTTTGAGGATTGTTAAGAAAGTTGCGGTTGTATTGCGCGTATTGAATGGTTTATATAGAAGGGGCATTGAGCACTAGATCTTAGATAGTGGTATATGGTTGAAAAGGCAAAATCACATGGTTTTGTCTTCCAACTTGGTTTTAGAAGGATTATAAATACAAAATCATTTTATGAAGGAGAACGTATGGCCTGGTTCAATCAGCACATAACACCATGGCCCCTCACCATCATGCTTATTAACAAATCCATGTTTTATATATGGTGGATACGAAAGGGAAATTCAACGACTGCTGGTGAAGGAAGATATGTAACATAATTTCACATGGCTTCTTCTACCAACTTGGAAGACAAAACAAGATTAAGTCTCACAACCATAAAATGTCAGATATTTTATATATTGTGGATTAAAATCTTCACTCTGGAAAATAAAAGGATATTGTATGGCCAGAGTTCTAAACCCAATTAGTGAAGAACAGTACCAAATCACATGGTGTTGTCTTAAGGTTGAGGTATTTGTAGGACATTGTGCCTTTACACCTATTAACCATTATAAACTTGACTGTAAGTGGCATAAATATGACCTATTTATGTCACAGACATGTTTCGTACATCAACAAGGTCATCTATTTCCTGTGCCAATGAGCTAGGCTAACCTCAGAGGATCTGTTATCTAATGTACATACAGATTCTAATTTCTTGTAGTATCAGTAGATGAGTTATTATGATAAGATTAGATTAGAGATGTTTCTATTATTATGGTCACAATATACCCAAAAGGAATGTTTTTATTCTATTGAGAGTAGTGATTTATTCTATAAGGTATAGTAGGAGAAAATCAGTTTCAATCACATTCATCAATGGATTTAAATATAATTTATACATTCATCCTTTGTAAGAGCTTAGCAGGCTCCTTTTAATGAATTTCATAAATAATCACATAGGACATGTACGTTGTATAACTTCCAATGATTTCAGATAAACAAATATAACCTACTACCATCATATTATTCAGTGATATGAAGTTCTGATTAATGTGTAAAAACTTTCTTACATATTCAATACCCATCGTGTTTTAGACAAGTATAATGGCTGGCCGTAGTTGTTGAAAGTACTAGCTTCCATAAGCTTTTCATAAGAAACTAATGTATAAGATGCTTGTCGAATCCGTCCAAGGACAGACTTTCAAGTGAAGAATATGTATATGTATTTAACATAATAATAGCAGGTGAAATAAGTTTGTCATTCATGCATGTCTAAGCACATGACACTACATAGAATACAGTGAAATTGAAATGATACGTAATTCAAATTTTATATATGTGAATGAGATAAGTATCTCTATTTACAGACTTTAATAGTTGCCAGTGGTTAGTTGTTAACAAAATTGTGATAGAAAATACAGAGTACTACTGCATATATACAACTCATAATGCGCCTAAACGAGAAGCAAGATCAGTGAACATGTCTTCACTACATGGAATTGTGAGACCACCCATTGGATGGTGGTACCCGAACTCGTCTTCTGCTTGATGTAGTAATTCTTGAAACATAGGTTGGCTTAATAGTGATACAGGTACCACAAATCGCGTTTTCTCCCGTTCGCCAACATATACGGCAAAATAGCCTTTTGGGATGTCCATTGATGTTGTTGTGCTGCTTCCGTTTGAGAATGATCGTCTGAGAATTTTCTTTGCTTGAATAATCCGAGGCATACGAATGGCCATTTTTCAGTTCAAAAGGCTGATTTCAGTATATCTTTGAGATTGTTTTAGAGGAGGATTCCTAAGGAAGTTGTGGTTGTGTTGTGCATATTGAATGGTTTATATAGAAGGTCCATTAGGCGTTAGATGATAGATAGTGACATATGGTTGTAACTAAAGGCAAACTCACATGGTTTTGTCTTGCAAATTAATCAAAAATAGAAATTCATTTATGAAGGAGAACATATGGCCTGGTTTCAATTTGTAAACAACACCATAGTCCCTCATAATCATGCTTTGGCCTGGTTTCAATTTGTAAACAACACCATGGTCCCTCATAATCATGCTTTTTCAACAAATTTAAAAGGGAATTTAAATGACTGATTAAGATGGAAGATATAAAAAGCAGTCTCACATGGTTAATTTCTTCTACCAACTTGCAAGAAATTAAAGAACAAGATTAAAAAATCTTATGTATTTAATAATATTATTGTGGACTACAATCTTCACTCTGCAAAACAAAATGATAGATTGAAGTTGTATGGCCATAATTATAAACACAATAAGTGAAGAACAGTACCAAATCACATGGTGTTGTATTGATGTTTGAGGTATCCGTAGGGGCATTCTGTCATACTTGAATTGTAAGTGGATTACAAGTAACATATTTATGTCCCAAAATAGGATAATAATCTAAGGTTGGCTTGGGCTTGGCGGTGGGAGTAGTGTGACGACTCGTTCCATGGTCTCCGTGAGTCGGCCGACCATCCTAAGAGTCTCTTCAGCCACTGTCCAGCGTTGCTCCAGCGAGCGTGCGTATTCCTCTGTTTCCCGTAGACGTGTTTCACATTGCTCCAGTCGGGATTGCAGGACGGAGATCTCATTTCGGTTCCCTATGACTTGGTTATGCACCACACTCATAGTTTCCGTAATGTCCACAAAGTAGGATTCGTGAACTCATGCATCACATAGGGTCGAATTATTGCTTTTAGAAAATGATCTCGATACACGATTCTAGAGAATATCCGGATTGAAATCGAACTTTATTTCACCAAATTTCCTAACATCATCGTGACCATAATATAACATCATTACTTCAATTTAAGTGCAACACAACTAGGGATGGCTGTTATTTGTAACCGATGATGTATATAAATGCTATAGGTGGATATCTTATCTTAAATATAATATATGATTCACCTTTATGATGTCATCAGTCAAAATTGAGATCCAATTAAGCAATTAGGTCCCTCTATTTACTTATCATTTTCGTTATTTGAAGGTTTATAAAAATGGTGTTGTATTTGTAACTAATACAAAAATATATAAAGAATACAATAATAAACTATTCCGAACGTTCTATAACTTCTATGTATTTGTAATATAATATGTATTATTAAATTTTTTTTATTTATAATACATGAATTTGTATTAATAATTAATTAGAAGTTTTATCAACATGTTAATTGTTATTATTATAATGAAATACAGTATAACATAAAACAATTATCTAAAACAAATATATGTTAGCAGAATAATAATACTCATCTAAGAAGTTCTCAGAAATATTAAACATTTATTACAAAACCATTAATTTAACAACTATCTAAAATGAACCGCATTAATACTTTTAAATAAAATTTTAAGGTAATAAATTTATTAACAATTATTAATCTGCAATAAAAAAAATATAAGGAGTGAAAAAGAACTTAAAGCGTTACAACCATTCTTATGGATAAACAGGTAAATTTGAAGTTAGTGTTAATTTATTAATGTGTATGTATAAATATCAATAATATGAGTCTATTGTTCAAAATGTATTAAACTATACACTTATGTTATTGCATGAGACGAGTTTTGAAAATATCTATCGTAATGTATTTAAATTCTAAAAATATCTATTTGTATATACTTAACTTTCTATTGTATGTATAAAAGTTATTAAAAACATTCCATTTATGTAGCAAAATATGCCCAAAATGCATTCAATATACATTTTTTAAAACTTAAATTAACACAATATGAACTTTTAAGTTTGACACAGTTAACTCTAAAAGATGTAACACTTAATACACTTTGAAACCATAAATGTTTTTAAATTTGGTGAAAATAATGAACCGATATTCAAGTTTTTAATATTTCATAATATAATATATGTACTATATATATTTTTCATAATCAAAATGATAATTACTAACTAAATTTTAATTTTATCCATCAAAAGTAGGCATACGAATACCCCAACGACTAGGGGTGTTTAATCGGTCGATGTTTCGGGTTAATAGAATTATATGGTTTGGTTTATTCGGCTTTTGGTCAACTCTTAATCCACTTGAGACCCAATTCAAACTATTTTTCACCCAATCCAAACCAACCAATTAAGAGTTTGGGTTATTTGACTGGGTTTCGATTTAGCCAGATAAAAGTCTTAAATTATGATTTAGATTATTAAGATAATTGAATTGCCCAAATACTAAGTAAAGGCATTTTAATTGTTCATATTGGATCATTTGGATAAATGGATTTGTATTTGAGGTAATTGAGTTATATGAGTAAATAAAGTTGTATCTTGGCTATCGGAATTGAATTATCAAAGATAAGTATTAACAACTGATGCTTATTCGGTTTTTCGAGTGGTCCCTAATTGAAACTATTCAAACCAAAACCGAAGCATAAACTGATTCCTTATCTGGTATCACCCGAAAACCAAACCAAATCCAAAATATCCAAACAATATATGGATCGGTTGAGTTATTTAGTTAAACCAAATAATAAATACCCCTACTAACAATAATCAATGACATGAAAAATCACATTAAATATTATTCGCAAATCATGATACACAAATAAAAAACTCTTTACAAAACACGTTAAAACTCTTTTACAAACATAATACTAATATAGTTATGGTTGTTAAAGTAATATAAAAGTTATATTATGAATAAGATATTGTGTGTGATAAAAGATTCGTTGAGTATTGTTGTATATTCAAATTACAAATCAATGGTACATGCATCCTATAAGATCTATAATTTAGTAATTAGTATTATATTATAGTTTATTATTAGTTTAATCGATACTGTAATCTCTCTTTACGTTAATATTTCACTTTCGTGCAAGAAATTAGATGGATGCTACATGACAAGAACCATTAAAATTAAAGAAGACATGAGGATTTAAATCTTCACTAGTATACATAATATGAATAGACATGGAGCCATGGAGGGTTACTTCTGTAGCCAGAATTTAGAAGAAATTAAGGGGTGAAGAATAGTACCAACATGATGGTCCCCAATGCATTAACGCAAATGTGGCTATGTTTCCTAATAAGCACAAAATCCAGGCTAAAAAAACTGGAATCGTCTTATGTAACACGTATAATGTCCAATGAGATATTATGTAGTCTTATACTAGATATACTCAATTGGACCGATGTAAAATCCATTCTATATGCGTAGTCTCGTCAATTTGTCTTAATGTTTTAGGCCAAAATTTGCATTTGTAGTGAGACGAGATGCCATGCAGCTTAATGATCACCTACTATACAACTTATAGAAGTTCTCTTCTTAGACACGATAACATAAACATGTTTTAGTTGTCGGGAACGTCCACTAATTTCTGTATCATCGATGTAGGTTAGGCCTGTGTATGTCAAAGGACGAGTGGAAAATAATTTCATCCCCTTGGGCCTGGTCTTAGGGAAAAAAAAATTACAATAGGATTTGGGAAGAGCAACTTTTGTACTTCGGAATATTAGGTATCTGCTGGATCTTGAGTTCACTAAAAAAATTAGAGACAATGAAACCGCGCACACCATGATTAGTTATTTACAGAACCATATTAGCAGTGTCATCTTATAATCTTATCCGATAATGGCACCGAGGAATCCACATTCTTCTGTTCGACCTGTAATGGATGTGTTGTTATTTCCTAGAATAAATGGAAAGATTTCCTTACATGCATATCTCTGGAGGGAGCTTGCAAGTTTACTCACAACATTAACAGTTTTATGAATTGCATGAGCATGTTCAGACGTATCTTGTAATTAATAAATATGAAAATTATAGAATATGTCTGCTTAAAAAAAAAATATAAAGATCAATCTGTGACAACCAACATCTTGAATGATTCCTACTTCGAGTTTCATACAAATGCTACAAGAATTTCTGTTTACAAATAGTAAAAGGTCCTAGTTGTTAGTGATGTGCAAATCTTTGCTAGTAAAGAACGCTATAGCTAGCCAAGTCAAAATGCGCCTAAACGAGAAGCAAGATCAGTGAATATGTCTTCACTGCATAGAATTGTGAGGCCACCCATTGGATGGTTGTAACCAAACTCTTCCTCAGATTGGTGTAGTAATTCTTGAAATGAAGATTGTTTCAACAACGAAACAGGAACCACAAATCGCTTCATTTCTTGCGCTCCAACATAAACTGCAAAATACCCTTTTGGGATGTCTGTTGATATTGATGTGCTTCTTCCATTTGATAATGATCGTCGTAGAATTTCTTTCGCCTGAATGATACGAGGCATATGAATAGCCATTTATATGCTATATAGGAGGATTGGAGTAGGGAAAAAAAGCTTGAAAGATATTGATCTTCTTAAAGAAAGATATTTTCGAGATTTGAGATGGAGTTGTATTTGTGCTTTGCCTAAAATGCTTTATATATATATAGAGGGTTATTGATGCTCTAGATAAAACATATGTGACAAAAAGATATAATAACTAAATGAAAAATGATGTCACTGACTCACTGTTACAGACCATAGAAATACAAGATCGTGTGGTTGTCTTCCAACTTGCAAGAAAGAAGGATGTTACATGACAGAAACCATTAAATCAAAGAAGTCATAATGGCTAAACTTTTCGCTATGATACATAATATGAATAGACATAGAGGGTTACTTCTATGGCCAGAATTCAGAAACCATTACTAAGCCATAGAGAATAGTACCAACATCATGGTCCCTGACTCCCAAATACTTGTATATAATGTGGCTATGCTTCCTAACAAACAAGAATTCAATGCAAAAATAGCTGGAGTTGTCTTATAACTTAATTATTATATATGTATGATATCCAATGATGTATTATGAATATAGATACATACCTAATTAATAGGACTGATGTGCAAAACCATTCTATATGGATGATCACATCAATTTGTCTTAATATCTTATGCTACAGTTTTCATTTGTAGTGGGACAATATACGTTACAGCTTAATCAGCTGCACCTAATAGAAGTTCTTTTCCTAGACAAGTTTAACACTGACAGGTTTCATTCATCAGAAACGTCTACTATTTTCTGCATCATCGATGGCCAAACCTCAAAAGACTGATGATTCTTAATCCGGTCTTAATTATATTTTAAGTTTTATGCATAGTTTCTGTAATACTCGGTGAATTTCTTGGTGTGTGTCAAATGATGAGGAGCTAAATTATTTTCAGCAACTTAGGCATGATATCATCTTTATGTAGTACTGTTTACGATAGGATTAAGTAAGAGTGAGTTTTGTACTTATGAACATTAGCAATCTGCAATTGAGTTCCATATATATGATATGCACAATGAAACCGCACAGTGGTTTGTGATTTGCAATTCTGTATTAGCAGTGACATCTTATAACTCCAATGCGTGTACGTGTCTTTTGTGGGAGCTTCCAAATTTGACTGACTCACAACCTCAGTGTTTTTATAATTCGAATGAGCATATGTTGAGACTTGTAGGAATGAAAAAAATAGAGAATTTATCTGCATTTCTAAAACTAATTACAGATTAATTTTGTGACAGACAACATCATGAATATACTTGCTACTTCAAGTTTCATACACTTCCTACAAGTGTTTTTTATTCCATTAATGAACAGTAACAGGCCCTAGCTAGTGGTTAGTGATTTACATATCCTTGATACCAAAAAATGTTATAGCTAGCTAACTCATAATGTGCCTAAACGAGAAGCAAGATCAGCGAATATCTCTTCACTACATGGAATAGTGAGACCATCCATTGGGTGGTTGTAGCCAAACTCTTCCTCTGATTGGCGTAGTAATTCTTGAAACAAAGTTTGTCTCAACAATGAGACTGGAACTACAAATCGCTTCATTACTTGCTTCCCAACATAAACCGCAAAATATCCTTTTGGGATGTCCGATGATATTGATGTGCTTCTTCCATTTGATAATGATCGTCATAGAACTTGTTTAGCTTGAATGATTCGAGGCATATGAATGGCCATTGTTCTAAAGGGGGATCAAGTAAGAAAAAGTATCTGAAATGGTTTCTTCTTAATGAAAGCTATAGTGGAGAACTTAAGAAATTTGTGTTGTTGCGTTGCTTGTTCTTTGCTTTATATACAAAGTTTATTGAGGCTCCCATTGTAAAGTAGGTGATAAAAGGGAAATTCAATGACCAATGGTAACAAAAGATGGAGAAACACAATCTCACATGGTTTTGTCTTCCAAATAGCAAGAGAGAACATGTTTGTATACAACAACCATATAATTAGAAGACATATTTGTGGCCTACTGTCCTACATACTTCACTCTCAAATAGTATACCAATGCCATTAATTAGTGAAGAAGAGTATACCAACGCCACATGGTTTTGTATTCGCAAATGAGGGGAGAGTGTTTACATGTAGGACAATATTGTGCCTTACCACATGATAACCTACAAGCTTATATTTCGAGTGCCACAAATGTGACCTATTTATGTCCCAGACACGTTTCGCAATTGGGTCATCTAGTTTCTGCATCAATGAGCTAAACTAGAACTTGTAGGACCTGGCATTCTAATGTGCGTTTAAATTTCAATAAAGCAAAGAACCAACCAACCATTCTTACGAGTCACATGAAGAGAATTTGTCAACAAACATGATACAATCCCAATCTCACAACTTGCTTCAAAAAATCTACAAGGTCCTTACAAAACATACACACAAAAATTAAAAATAAAATAAAAAGATATAGAACAACAACGATAAGGCTTACGGTAATTATCAAGTATAAATTCATAATGAATGACAAACTGAATTCAATCGAAAGGCAGAAAATACCCGACAAAAGACAAGTTGCAAAATTGGAGAAGAATCAAAGAAGAAAATTGAAAGAATATACATCGCTTGGATAATGAAGGTATGCGTTTTGTTTTGTTCTAACAAGAACACAACGCTCTATAATTTATGTCTGAAGGCCAAAATGCATACAAATAACATTTTGATTCAATATTTAATTTAACTTAATGTGCAAGGACACATACTCTAAAAGATGTCTGTTACCTTGCTGGCAAGAACACGCTCTCGTCTTTCAATGTACCCTAGTGGAAACCAACCTGCTTTCCCCTTACATTCACCTTCAGCCCAACCATTATTGGAAACCTGCAGAACAAACCATATAATTTGCATCATTGATGTAATTCATCTGTAGTGCTAGTCACTTGGTTAATCTATGAGCATTTTTTATCCTGAAGTACCGTGATGAATCTCTCTCCGCGTAAAGTAGTTCAGATTTCAAAGATACAAACGTAACCATCTTTTGGGGTGATGTCCAATCAGTCACTTTATATGCATAGGGTTTTTGACTAGCCTAGAATGGTGATTAATAGGGGTGGCAATTTTAAATGTTTGACCTCTAATGAGTCAGACGGGTGAAAGTCATTCAATGTTGTAATTAAATGCATACAACATCCTAGATCCGTAGATCGCTTTACTGGAAAAGTTACATTATTATCGTAATAATATAGTTTTAAGTTTTATTGATCACATTTAGCACTTTAGTTCTTTTCCATATGCACAAATGGATGTTGAAAAACGTTTGTGTGTTGAGTCCGTAAGTCCATAATGCTTTAACAGTTACAATTTTGACCCATTGCCCAACTCAACAAAGGCACCCATTATGTCCCCTCTAGTGGTTCATATTAATATTACATGGTCGGCAAACAGGTATCTAGACATTGGGGATTTACTGAGAAACGAATAAGAGTTTAACACATCCTAGGAAGCCATAAATATACAAAATTCATGTAAACCGCATACCTTTCTGATAACAACATAATCACCAATTGATAAAGAGAGCTCCACATCAGACTCACCCTGATATGTGTACATTGCCTGAAGAAAAATATTAGAACACATTCTCAGTAAAATTTAAAAGTAAGGTAATTGATTGGTTCCGTAAAACTTTCATAGACTTGCCTCTCCTAAAAAGTAGTCCACTTCATCATTTGAACCATTTTGCATTGGAGAAGTAAAAGCATTATTTACTTCTTCGTATGATGGAGGTGGAGGCATTTCCACAGATGGAGTAGGAGCTGCTTCAATTCGTTGTCGCTCTGATAGCATCTACATGTTGCCCAACAGCCAAGCACGCCATCAGGGGAAAAAAATCATTGAAGTTCGACAGATTCTTTGGGTTATATTTCATCTCCAATAGATTAAATGGGTCGAATTCAAAACTTAGCTAACAATGAGACAGGTCAAATGGGTCAAACGGCTCAAGCAGGTTGAACATTGCAGAGTGTTTTTATTCAAAGAACTGGACTAGTGTTTTCATTTTATAGTATTTCTAATAATATTTAATACATTAATCATTTATCAAATCTTGGAAATGGACAAGTATTGGTGGTCAACCAAACCGACCCGTATTAATCTGTATAAAAAAAACTCATTTTGACCCAGGCCTGTTAAACCATGTTAACCAACCTGCTCAATCCACCCATTTTTCAACTCAAACACAAACATTCCAGCCCAAAACTCTCAGAATCCTTACTACTAGTTTTGTATTTTATCTTGTTGAAGGCAATGCTTATATATACATGCTACTGTTATCATAAACAGCTTAATGACTCATCCTTAGATTTTTACTCTTTTTACAGGCCAAAGACAAATCTATAATCATCAACTTACACAGCCAAATGGGTTTGGTCTGGTTTTAGTGCTTGCTCGGCTTCTTATTAATATGGATATCAAGTTCTTGTTTACAAGTTAATAAGCAATTAACAAAGTTCTATGTCTATTATTCACATAACGACATAATAAACAGTGATCAGACAAACTATTGCATACCTCGCCTTCAAGCTGATCCAGAATCTGAAGAACCTTTTGGTGGTAGGCACGTTCTGATTCAATCTTATAAGGAAAATAAAAATGTTCAGATAACACAATGAAGAAAAAAATGAATTAACTGATTAGTGGAGAGGCTTTACCATGGAGATTAACCTCTGTAAGGTCATTTTTTGCTGTTGACCTTCAACAGCAGCCATTGCTGATGCAGCTTCTCTTCCCAATATTGCCATGTTGGATTTCAAATCTTGTAATTTTGATTCTGCTGCTTCAACTTTTACAATGAGTTCTGGATTTCCCGCCCCTTCTCTGACTCTTGCTTGTCTTTTAGAAACTTCAACGGCCTACCAAATTTAGAGGGTAAAATAGAGTTACACTAGTGTCAGAAGATCTTCGATGACAAATCTCATCATTAAACAACAAATGTGAAGTTATAGTGTTTAACACAATGAAACACCTGTGCTTCAGCCTCTTGCCGCATTCTATCATAACGTTGAGCAAGATGGCGGGCATCTTCAAGTGGAGCTCCCATTACCATTGCTCTTAATGGCTCTGCAACCTGAGCACCATTTGGCAAAGCAATAAACCATCAAGCAATGAACCAAAAGCAGAAACCATGTACATGTTAACATGCCAATGCCAGGTTTAACTCAGCACATCATTTAGACTGTAGCAACTAGCAAGGATACACAAACCTGTGTCCCAAACAATTTCAATAGGTTTCCTCTTTCCTTCTCCATTTGCGCACGGGCTCGTGAAAAGTTTTTTGCAGCTCTAGATAGCGTACTGCCACTAGTGCACGTATTCTCGACACCATATTTTCGACTATCTTCTGACAATTTAGTTCCTGCTCAACAAAATCATTCATGTGAAACCATATCCACCTGATGGCCTTAAGCTAAAGTTGGAAAGACGCCTCACCAACTTACCTATTTCAACTTGTTTGGAACCAGTAACTATATATCCTTCAACTCCACGAACAATATCCCTTTGGAAATGCTGACAGTGAAAAAGAAGCAGATTGTAAGGAAAATATATTATATCAGAAATGTTCATATTTACGTTCCATTGAGCTTCATGAAATCCATAACCATTATTCCTACAGAGACTTCTTTATCAGTTTATGTGAACATGTCCCTGTAATCTTCAGCCAATGCACAAAACAAATATTGCAGCCTGCATGATGTTCTCCTTCCAAAGACACTTCATAAACAATTTGCATATTTTGCATGTTCGCCTAAAGCATGCAGCTGCAACATTGTTTTGACTCATGGACTAGGTTGTTTGTTCTTTAGTACAGAAAAATAAGAGCCAACACAAAAATGAAAATAAACCTTGGCAGCACGTGTAGATATGTACAACTTCTCAAGTTTCTGATGAAGCCTGAGTTCTGTCTCATCTGTAACAACATTATCTGAACCTCCATAACCCCCACCACCAAACTGCTTGAATACCGCCTGAAAGTAAAATATGGTTTAATTATTATGATAATGGATGTTGATGAAAAGGAAACCTTCGGAGGCAATAAGGCTTCATAGGTTAGCCCCACATATATTAAATCTAATAACAGAATCCTTAGGATATATCAAGTTACTACTATAGAATATCCTCAGAATATGATGGTAGAACCAGACTTAAGAATGAGCAATAGGTGCATGAATTCAATTACTCCACCAAATATCAATGACAATACACTCGAAATGATCTTTCAGCTTTCTAACCACAAGCCAAAGACATTCCTTCAAACTAAATCATTGGACAATATATCAAAGACTATAAGTTCCCCCTGATTTACGAATCAGCAAAGTACACTTACAATCATGCTCAACTAAACTAAACCGATTCCAAAGGAAACTCAACTCTCTATACATAATAACTACCTTATCTAGTTCTTCTAGTTACAGAATTTCTTCAAAAAACTAGATATACTGAAAACTAAGTCCACTCATTACATGTCTACAAGACTTTCTGTGCCAAAAAAAATACTATAAAACCTACATATCCGTCTAAACAACAAATTTTCTGATACGGCCTACTGAAATTAATATATTAAGAATTTTAATTCCTAGAAGATTGCATATAACTTCATGTGAAATGCACATTATTATTAATGCTACCTACAACAAAAAAACTAGAATCACTTATAACCAATTTAACCTACTTACAAATACAAAACAAATAAACACATCTTGATCGAAACTAACAGTGGTTAATATGTCGATATTACATTTACTTAAATATCATATCACTAAACTACATACCTATTATATTGAAGAACAACTGTAGCTTATTTGATGGACAGAAACTTTAAAATAATATAGATTATACAAAACTAACTACTGTCACCTAAAAATTTAACTTAATTAAAATATATTAAATGTTACATTTCCATAAAAATTTATATATTTTTGCATTTGTTAGTTATATAGAAACTTAAAAACAACTGTAAAATAAGTTGATGACGGATACATTAGATTTTAAGAATGTAAAATAATCAGATTATATAAGTTACTTCACAACTCTTCAACAAATAAACTGCAGTATTTTTTTTTAAATGATCTGAAAATGTTATGCCACTAGGGTTTAAATTGAAAGCAATTATACCTGTTGTTGTCTCGCAACTTGTTCCCGGAGTTTCGTCGCCTGTTTTCTGATTGCTTCCATTCACGATGTCACCGAAAAACGAACTTACGCCGGAGATTTGTCCCGTCGAACAGATCTAATTTTATTATTTTACCAACTATTTTTTTATCTTTGTAGAAATGAACTGTTAATTTCTTTTTTTTTTGTTTAATTTTGAAAAGTAAAGTTAAAAAGCTAATTTATAAAACAAGTCCCTCAACTATTTCTTAAAAGAAAAAACTATTTCTTTCTCTAGTATTTTTGAAGTCTAAAACTTATGTTGTTTAAACAAATATTTTAGAAACGCATTTTTGTAAAAATATAAAAACTTTAGAAAAAATATGACAATAGAAAGTTTTAGATTGAACTTAAAAACTATCCGTTATAGTTTATCAATATATCTTCGTATCACATAGGTGATCGGACGTTAGACAACCTAACAACTTTAGTCGTTCATAAAGACACTTTTAAAATCTTATGAGCTGTGTTTTTTTTGTCATATCAATATCTTTTAGGAATTACTCTTAAAAGTCGAGAGAATGATTGGTTTTTATCGATACCATATACTATTTTTACTGTTAGAAACTTTGTAAATCTTTTCGTCTATAATCGTTTCAAAAGTTATTAAATTTCCAAACATTTTCTTACCTTTAATTTGTGTTTTCATTGTTAAAGAAAATTACACCCAATTATTAGAAAAATCGTAGTTAAAATCAAATAATAAAATACGTTTATTTAAGATTTAAGATAAATCGTAAAATAAAATACTAAATATATTCATTTTCACTTCAAAACTTGTTCTCCAAACAAAACTCTATCAGAGATTGTTAATCCTCAAACAACTTTAAACCGCTCTCACATTTACGCATACATATACTGATGTACATACAGAAACCGTTTCTGAATTTATACCATTTCGCATGACCTAAAAATCTCTCGGTATCAATCAAATCAAACAGTTGAAAATGACCGCTGTAATGAAGCGAGTAGTTCAATTAGGAATCAATTCAGGTTTCAAATCAAATTTAATCAACAACAACGGTTTTTCTACTACTTCATTGGTATCGAAAGCTGATCATACTTACAGAAGAAATATCTCACAACTTGTAAACCCTAACGGCAAACGTGTTTGTCTCGTTGATACATTGGCTCTGGTATATGATATTCCTAATCCCTAATTAATCATGTTTATTGAATTATGTTTTACTTTTCATTATTTAATTGTTTTCGTTATTTCGGTATGTATAAATTAATTAGAATTAGAATAAACATTATTAAGATATTACTACAAGAGCAAACACATTTTGAGGAAAATTTTCTTAGAATCGTTAATAGGATTGACCAAGTAACTCAGTAAGGTGTTTGGATATGTTGTGGTAGTTCGGTTTTTGTATTAATAGGATTTTAAGTAGCAAGAAGTGAAACGAGTTTGTTGAATGTATGATTCTATTTGTGTATTGCAAATTACAAGCAAACAGTAAGTGTATATGGAACATTTTCTGAGGCTGAGTTTTTAGTTTTGATGCAAGTTCTGTGACAATTTCGAATCGTTTATATGGAAAAGGGTGGATTTGGGTTATACTTTATCTCTAGGAGTCAGAAGGTAAAACTTGAAAAAAGTCAACACTCAATTCAGTTGGAAGATAAAAAGAAAACAAAAGAACAAAAAGTGTGGTCAACCCGCGCATTTGAGACATATTAGAAACTTGCCTGTTTTTACCTGTTACCCAGCCAACCTGCCTATTTTGCACCTCTATTCACACTGTTTCAAAGTGCCAAAAATTGACTAGCAGGTTGTTGGTACATCTTTGCACATGCGTCACTAAGAGGCCAGTTAGAAACCTCTTGTTGCTGTTCATTTTTTATTTTATTTTTTGGTCTGATCAAATTGGGTTGATAACATCGTTTAGAAACAGGTTATGTGATGTTTGTTGGATGACTTGATTTGGGCTGGCTTTGTAGGTAAGAAGTTTAGAAGCGCAAGGTGTTCCTTCAAAACAGGCCGAAGCAATAACATCTGCTATCACTGAGGTCCTTAATGATAGTTTGGAAAATGTTGCTGATACATTTGTCTCAAAGGCTGATATGCAAAAAGTAGGAAATTTCATCTTTTGGTTATATTTTCTTGACATTTCTTCTTTCCTTTTTAGATTAGAAGATTCTTTAACGAGAAACATCCTACTTTATTTGTGAGATCTACAATAATTCCTTTGTTTAAAAGTTTTTGTCTTGGACTTCTTTTGTAGACAGTGATGCTTCAAGAAGCACATCTCTCCAGGTTTAAATCTGAAGTACAAAGTTCTCAGGTACTTTCTTAAACATTACCTTGCTCCCCGGTACTAATTATCTTTCAGTAATGCCTTGGGTTTTCCAGAATTGATAATAAAATTCAAATCACGCAGTTGATCTCATTTGATTATTGGGATTTATATGTTGAAAAATATGTCTACCATTGAATAGTGTTTGTTCCTTGTCATTTGATGTTCTAGTATTGAAATGCCAGTGATAGTAGTTGATTACAAACTTTGATCTTCATTTCAGTGAACCGATTTCTAATTTGATTTCTTTGTATATTTGCAAAATGGAAGTAGGGAGTTGTTTAAGGATTCAATACAATTAAGCAACAAGCAAAAGTTACTTTTGAAATTTTAATATTTTTTGGGAAAGACACAAAGCTATATATTTCTTCATCTTCAGATACAACATTTAAAAACAGAGGATATACCACATCAAAGGATCGCAACCGATATATATTCTTTTATTAATTCTTACAAACTCAATAGCCTTCCAATTGAGATGTCCCTATTGGCCCCAATGGTGAATGCTCTATATTATAACTGATTAAATGGGCTGATCTTTATGTTAGTTCACATTTTAGAAACTCCAAGGGCTTTAGTGCAGCTTCCATAGTGTTGGGACTTTGAAGCATATAAACATTAATTCATGTAAATGCTGCAGGAGCACCACTTCTCGTTGTTACAACGTGAGACTGAAAAGCTACGGACTGATATTGACAAAATGCGAAGTGAACTAAGGTCTGCTTTTTTTTTTTCTTCATTTGAATGATATTCTATTATCTAATTGCCTAATACTATCTAGTTCATTTTTATAGATATGAGATCGACAAGGTTACTGCAGGTCAACGCTTGGATTTAAATCTTGAAAGAGGGTAAGGACCTCTATTAACACGTTTTAGTTCAAATCAATTCATTTTAATAAATTTCATGTTAGCAGTGATTAGCATCCTCTGTCTATTAAGTACTAGCTCGCTTTTTACTGCTGAAGTTGACAACTCTAGAGCAAAATTGCTGTAGAGGATTTACCTAGTTAAAGCAATATTACCATCCACGTTTTGGGTGATAATCGGTGATTTTGTCATTTATGTTTGGTAAAAACTACTTTGCTAAAGGTTCAGTTGTAGCAATTATCATTTGCAAAATCTGGAGTCGTGATTCACTTGAGGTGGCTGTTTGACCCATTTTTATAGATAGTTTGATTCGGGTTATCTTTAATGGGTCAAAAGTCACCGGACCCAAAGTATACTATTAGAGCATAAAGCCTCTTAAATCATTATAATTGAAATGTTCAAACTTTTGTAGTCTTACATGACACACCGTTGTTAATGAATTTAAATGTGTTTTTGGCCGACCCTGCCATTTTGGTCAGTGCCAAAGGATATGCATTTTAACTTGTTACCTAAGCTGCTCGACCCACCCTATTTGCCACCTCAAAGGTTCACTGTCCTGTTGATGAATCCATCATCCGATTGAGGATTCATATCACGTACATCTGTGTAATGATTCTTGATTTGATCTACAAATGCCTAGGCCTAGAGACATTTAGCTCGTTTGACCAAATTGCATGATGTACCATTGAATGATTCAAGTATGTTGACAATAAATTACCGTATATTAACTATACGTGCAGGCGTATCCGTGATGAACTCGCCAATCAGAATGCGGAAACCACCAACCTCACTAACAAACTTGACCGAGTAAGTACCTCAACTGTAGCATCGAAAGATGATTATCATCATCATCAATATTTAAAAATGCTATCTATTTATGCACAGGAAATACATGGATTAAGGGCGCAATTAGAAGCAGCAAAATATGATGTTATCAAATATTGCATAGGAACTCTCATCTCTATATCGGCTGTTGGTCTTGCGGTCATTCGTATACTCATGTAGCAGAATTTCATGCATTAACATAAACAACTCCAAACAATTCATCAGAAATATTTTGTTGATTCTTCAAAATGGCACACATCATTAAACTCGATGCAGCTCTATTCTTTCGATGTCCGTTTTTCGGATTGATTATTTTCAAGTATCGGCTTAGTTGATAGATCATATTACTCGATTCTTGAAGCATATGGTATATGGAATCAGAGATCTTTTCGGTATAGCATCATATTGTATTGACATATTTTGTACAAATATAGTGTTAATTTCCGAGGAATAATTCTGTAGTAACATGTATCCAGTGCAGTGTAAGTTGTACTTGCTCATGTTTTTATATCCGAGATCTGGGAAATGCCTGTCCTTCAGGAAGAATTAGGCTGTGTTATATTTTACATATTTATTTTACAAGAGTTTTGAAAATATAATTTTGTAACTTTAAACTCTAGTGTGTGTGTGTGTGTGTGTGTATATATATATATATGTGGTAGGAGGATAAAAAAAGAAGGAAATTTAGGAAGAGAAGAGAGAGAAGTAATATGATTCAGTATTTTATAACTATGATTCAAATTTTTATTACTATAATTCTAGCTTTGGTTCAATATTATTTGTTTCTATGATTCAAAAGTTATAGGTAATAAAAATTTGAATCACAGTACTAAAATATTGAATCAGATTGCGTCTCCCTCTTCTCTCCCTAAATTTCCTTCTCCCGGAACCGACTGCTATATACTCTCTCCATCCCAGTCAAAATGTCCACTTTGACTTTGCACACAGTTTTAGGATTCTCAACTAAATATATTTTTCACCAATCAAATAACATATCTACCCACTAATTTTTTTTCCAATTGGTTGAAAATTGAAAATGCACACTTACTTGGGACAACTCAAAATAGTAATGTAGACACTTTGGGTGGGATGAAGAGAGTATATTAAGTCAAAACTATTTAAGAAAAAGGAAATGACATATTATATAATAACATGGATTTGTTGGGTAAGCATGATGAGGGGCCATGGTGTTGTGTACAAGTTGAAACCATATGTTGTCCTTAATAAATGATTTTGTATTTTTGATCCTTCTACAGAAACTTGGAAGACAAAACCTGTGTCGCTATCTATCATCTAATGCACCTTCTATATAAACCATTCATATGCAGAACACAACCACCACATCCTTCAAAATCCTGAACAACATATTTAGAAATACTGCAAAACTTTACTCCTTTCATCAGCCTGTTTTGAATTAGAAAATGGCCATTCGTATGCCACGGATTATTCAAGCAAAGAAAATTCTCAGATGATCATTCTCAAACGGAAGCAACACAAAATCAATGGACATCCCAAAAGGCTATTTTGCTGTTTATGTTGGGGAACAAGAGAAAACGCGCTTTGTGGTACCTGTATCACTATTAAGCCAGCCTATGTTTCAAGAATTACTAGACCAGGCAGAGGAAGAGTTCGGGTACAACCATCCAATGGGTGGCCTGACAATTTGTCGCACCCCCAAATTATGATGCAGCGGAAGTCGGGTCGGGGCGCGACTAATCAGAAATCATTACACCAAGTCACATCGAACGACCACTATATGCGTCGTTTTGAAAACAGTACAAAAATAGTGCATTGATAATCCAATTGTTTACATCAATTTCTGAGTTCGCGAATGGTTCTAGAGATTCTAATACATAACTAAGATTACAAAATAGTAATGCAAGGAAAATCTCCGATGTTTGTAAATCATGCGACTCGAGCTATTGTATCTTGGAGTAATCCTACTCCTGTTGTGAACCTGAGAATGCATACTAAAATGGTCAACATCTCTACCCCTTCTTACCCTGAAAAAGCAGGGTCACCTTACGTCCTTGAACTGATAACCATCTTTCGGCTAACCTAGCCTCCTCCGTCCCTCGGGACCAACAAGGGGTAGATCTCAAATATCTGAAGTTTTTCTTTGTATATTATAGGGATGATCCGATCCGCAAGGACCATGATTGGGAATTGTTTGATCGTCTTTCTCTGAGGAAGAGGCAAAATAGAATCAACTTGAATTCGGGACCACTATTCGAAATCTTAGTGAAACACTGTATTTGTTATCCCATCAAATTCAAAACAATATTTTGAATTAAAGAATAACACGACCCAAATAGGCCTCGCTCACTGGTATCGGCCAGTAATCAAGTCCGACAACGGGTTTTCCAACAAGCCTTACAAGGAGCTCTAGGAACTCTAAATAGTTGTTGAAAGGAATCCATAAAATAAATTATTCTATAAAAAATAATTAAACTCATAGCCTGCCGAATGGCCTGTTCTGCCCGGTCGGAATAGGTGGGTTAATTCCTTCCCTTAGAACCGTACTTCCAGAGGGACTTGAACCCTCGTTTTCTCCGTGAACTCTTTTTGTATCCCATTTGAATCTACCTACCTACTATTGGATTTGAACCAATGACTCTTGTTGGTGAGTTCATAGGTTTAGATATCAAAATATAAATGTGAACCACGAGATTTCCATGTTTGTTTGTATCGCAAAACTACGATAAATAAATGTATACTACTGCCATGAGCTCATAGTCCGAAGCTTAACCGATATGAGTTTGCCTCCTGCAGATGTCTAATCCAGAACATACGTATGAACGAATAATAAAGTGCCCGTTTGACCAGTTAGAGCTACTAACCCGGACGGGGATGGTCAATCTCAAATAGATCTATTCTTCAAAACTCGCGCTAAGATCCATACTAACGAAACTATGATGTGTAGAGGACTTTTGTGTGGATTATGAAAGTGAAACTCATGCAATCCGTATATGTGTAAATCTGTACTCGTGTTCATGAAAACAGTGCATGTATTCTCACCCCAATAGTTAAAACAGTAAAAGTGGGGCTATTAGACTCACCTGAGTCTTGAAAGCGAGCGTTTAAGTTAATAACCGTGTATCCAATAGGTAATCTTCTTGCGCCCTAAACGCACAAGGTTATGTATGAGTGAATGTCTCAAAAGATCATTCATGCTAGTTGTCCACTCAACTAGTTATGTCCAAGTGTTTGTTTATCGTTTGCGTTTAGAAAAATATGTATGGCCCGTTGGTGATGTCTTGTAATAATAATTCCCGAAGACACTATTATTATGTTTGTTTCTTTGTATACTTATCATAGTATATGCATTGGGTGTAATGTCATATATAATTTCTCGTTGCGATTTGTGATTTCGCGTGTTCAGTTTTTTGTGGAAACATGTTTTGAATAAGTCTGTGTTATGCGACAAAATGGTTGTGTCGCTGTATGGTGTTGCGATATAAGGAATTTGTATCGCAGGTCGTGAATTTAAATAAGTATGCGACACAAGTCATTGTGTCGCTAGTCTCAACGACATCGAAAATAGTTGGCGACACAAGGTATTGTGTCGCTAGTTTTGGCGACACAGAGGCTATTTTGCGTCACAAAGGTTAGTGTCGCTACGTTCGAGAAAGTTATCAGTCTGTGCGACACAGACTCAAAATCGGGGGTTCTGCGACACAAGGTTTGTGTCGCTATGTTCACAGACTGAAAGTTTTACAGATTGAGAGTTTGCGACACAGGGCTTGTGTCGCAATGATTTTGGGCCATCTGCGACACAAAGGGTCTGATGTGTTTTCGTGTTCGGGAACTTGGTCAAATGTGCTCGGTTTGACCCGAAGCTTTTAGGGAAGTCTTAAATATGTTTTTAAAGCTTAGGAAAATTATCGTTACGTTTCGTGGTTGACCCGAAAGTGTCGTTTTGTATTTGTTGCAAAAACAGTCCACACAGTTTTTCTTTCGGTTTTTGGGCGGTTTTCGTGGCTCGTTTTGGCGAATCAAAGCTTCGAAATAAAATCCAAGAAAAATCATAGTTGTTCATACATGTCTTAGCTACTTCCAGTAAATTTTTCATAATTTTTTTGGTCAAGTGTAAGTCATGAAATCGTCCAAGAACCAAGTATGTGTCCAGTGGACTGATTTCCTGACCTTTGCCCAGTGTTTGGTCTATGTCTCACGATTTACAAAACTTCAGAAAGTGAAATAGTACAACTTTTAAAGGTAACAAGAAATGTGAACTTTTTCAAGTGGTTTCAGTCGATTTAGGTTTGTAGATCTCGAGATATGCCTTTGCAAAGTTGACTAACTTTTCTGTCAAAAAGGACAGTCTGGACACTTGTTTTTGTAAAATCGTTTTCCCATACCAAACTACCTCAGGAAAAATACCAAACCACTTGGGTTCGAAAGTAGACTCCTTTCACTTGATTTTAGACTCAAGAATCGTTCGATTTGGTTAAGAAATGAGTTAGATATCATGGGTCAAAGTCGGATTAAGTTTTTATCCGGTGGTTTAAGTTATTATCCAGAAGTCTTTAGTATTATCCTTTGGTTTTCGGTTTAGATCTTGGACATAATTAGCAAAAACGAACATCTAACATGTATATTAACATTATCCAAGGAAGGTAAATAAGATTTGAAGAGATTCTTACAAGAAAAGTCGATCTAAAGCCGAAATGGAAGAGGGAGGGCTGCTGTGATTTTGTTCCTTCTTCTTTTGTTTGTTCTTCTTTTTGTGAGATGTAGATGACCAAAAATGGTGACTAGAGTTCTTGGATTAAGTTGAAGAATGTGGGTGTGTGAATGTTTGGACAGAAAATGAGGGAGAGAGGGAGTGGTGAAGTAAAGGGATGAGTGTGTTGTGTATGAAAAATGAAGTGTAAAATGTTATAAGTAAAGAGATGGGCCAAAGGGGTGTTGGGCTGGTCTTGGGCCTGCCTGGGCTGAACTGGGCCTGACCCATCGAGGTCTTGGGCTCTTGACTTGCTTCTTGATCTTGTATTACGTTACTCGGTCGGTTAAACGTTAATCGCACGTGTTAGATTTTAACTAGTTAACATTTAGTTTTCGCATTTTGTTTTTGATATAAAATTGAGATTTTAAATGGACCAAATATTTATAAATACATTATTTAACCCTTTTCAAAATATTTGTCGGGTTTCGTTCGGTGTCGAGTTCGATTTGCGCGTTTTCGTCGCGTTCGGTACGTTTTGTACGAAACGTAGAACGTTTTAGATACTATCGTAATAATATAAGTTAAATAATAATTATTTATCATAATTAGGTTATTTAATAAAAATGTTTTTCACCAACGTCCATATTTATTGTGTCGGATTCCATCCGATCGAATTCGCGTAATTAAAATTAATTACGTACGTGCGTATAATACAATATACAAAGTGTCACCGTAATTAGTCCTATTTCACACTAATTACAAATATTAATTACCCATTCTTAGGTATAAATGATGGCCTAATTTGCCGGGTGTCACACAATTCCATGTAATGAAGACATATTCACCGATCTTGCTTCTCGTTTGGGTGCATTATGAGCTGTATGCAGTAGTCATCATTGCTAGCTATCACAATTTTGTTAGCAACTAACCACTGGGAACTATATATTAATGTAAATGTAGATAGAAATACTTGTCCCATTTGTATAAATACTTGTCCCATTTGTATAAAATTCGAATTACAAACTATTTCGATTTCACTGTATTCTATTTAGTATTATGTGTTTAGACATGAATGACAAACTTATAGTATAATTTCTTAACTTGAAGGCTGTCTCTGTACTGATATAAGCATGTTATACATTAGTTGTTTTGTGTCACCAAGAATGAATTCGAAACAAGATGTTTGTTAGTAGCTTGTGTTATAAAAACTTTACTCATAAATGGAGACCTCTTATCACTGAAGTGTATGATGGTATGCTAAGAAATCATTGCAGAAGTTCTACATGACCAAGGTGATTATTGATGCTGTTCACTGAAAAAAGCCTGAACATATTTTACACAGGAAGGATCTATATCTGACTGCAGATTATTTTGAAAGATATACAAGAAGCTGCTATTCTGTTAACATAGATTTTACTCTCTATGGCACAAAAACATTCCTTTGTGATATTATATAGTGGCATAATGATATAATAGACTCTTGTTTAACCCTGTCATAAGAACTTTGCTATTGCTAATATTAGGAAATTAAAATCCATGATTACATTAGTTAAAATGGCCTACCGAGTTTTGGCCTAGCTCAGTGATACAGAAAATATATAACCTTTTGGATATGTGAAGCATTTCTGGGACTTAAATAGATCAAATTTATATTAGTTATATTGGTTATTAGGTACAAAGGCACACTGTCCTACAGGGTACAGATACCTCAAATTAATATCAAAACAAGACCATGTGATTTGGTACTATTCTTCACTAATTGTGTTTAGAGCTCTGTCCATACAACTTCACATCTATCCTTTTCCTTTGCAGAGTGAAGGTTGTAGTCCACAATAATTATATTAAATATCTATCATTTTATGGTTGATACACAATCTTGTTCTTTCTTGCAAGTTGGTAGAAGAAAGTAACCATGTGAGATTGCTTTTTTATATCTTCCATCACAATCAGTCATTAAATTTCCCTTTCATATCCACCATATATGATACAAGGACCATGGTGTTATGTACAAATTGAAACCAGGCCATATATCTCCTTCATAAATGATTTTGTATTTTTTATCCTTCTAGAAGTAAGTTGGAAGACAAAACCATGTGACATTTCCTTTTTAACCATACGTCACTATCTATCATCGAATGCCTAATGCCCCTAGCTTCTATATAAACCATTCGATATGCACAACACAACCACAACTTCCTCAGAAATCCTCTACAACATCTTATTTTCAACAATAAAAAAATTTAAGATTTTCTACCCTTTGTCAACCTTTTCAATTTGAAAAATGGCCATTCGTATGCCTCGGATTATTCAAGCAACGAAAATTCTCAGACGATCATGTTCAAACGGAAGCAACACAACATCATCATTGGACATCCCAAAAGGCTATTTTGCTGTTTATGTTGGGGAACAAGAGAAGACGCGATTTGTGGTACCTGTATCGCTATTGAGTCAACCTATGTTTCAAGAATTACTACATCAGGCAGAGGAAGAGTTCGGGTACAACCATCCAATGGGTGGCCTCACAATTCCATGTAGTGAAGACGTGTTCACCGATCTTGCTTCTCGTTTGGGTGCATTATGAGATGTATGCAGCAGTCCGTCTCTGCTATCACAATTTTGTTAACAACTAACCACTGAGAACTATTGATGTCTGTAAATAGAGATGCTTAATTGTCACATTTGTTCAGAATTTGAATTAAGAACTACTTCAATTTCATAGTATTTTATTTAGCCTTATCTGCTTAGACATGAAAGACAAACGTATTTCACTTTCAACTCTTTTGGTAAAGACATGATCTCTTTATTTGAAGTATATTCTTGTGTTACCTAGATCGACTACACGGGCAAAGGTCATTACTTTTTATCAACAAATATTCTCAGTACTTAAGTTTATCATCTACATAAACATGACGCCAGAAGAATTAGACCGATACATCTGACCTTCAGAAAGAATAAACTGAGAAATGGCAGATAGATATTTCGGCAAAGTCGCAGGCGCAACATAGGCTGCGACGTTTTAGGCGACCAGCACCCGAAATTTTATCCAAACTCACCCAAGTTCATATCAATTCGTTTCTAAACTTTTAACTTCTTTACACTCCATCATTGTTTCTACCAAACAACAACATATTTAGTTACTTCTATTGTGATTGGGTTCATTTCACCCAATGTACCATTTTCACACTATGTTTCATATTCACGTTGCAATTGATCTTTTAAGTATTTTAAAAATATTCAGGCAATAACTTCAGGTCCTTAAACAACAATACAAAACTAATTCAACATTAATTTCTTAATAAATTGATATTTCAACCCGTTGGGTCAATTTTGACGTACATATCACTTTTGACCCACTTCATACAATTGATTCAATTCCCAAGTTTTCCCAAACTCGTTACAACTGATTAATGTTGATTATTTTTAGTATCATCTAATGATTCTTAACCTCCAACAACACTTATAGTCATCTTCATCCACAGTTAGGTCTTTTGACCCATATGACATCTCCGACCCATTTAGTTCTTTGACTCATATCAACTGCATGTTTCTAATTATGTGATTAACTAACTTCTTTTTCAGAAATAATGGTTCAATCTGACTTTATAACACCTAATATACATTGTCTTAACTTTCATAATTTGGCAACTTTGGTCCTTGTAATTGCATATTTCACATTTTTGCACAGTTTGACTTTTTGGTCCATATTCAACTTTTTACTTCTTTGACTTTAATTCTTTACTTAATACCAATATTATTCTTTATTATTATTAGTGTTCAATAAAAAAAGGAAGTTACAGTTATAAATCACATTGTCCCACTATCAATGAAAACAATAGGCTAAAACATTATGAGAAAACCATGTGAATGGCTTGCTCATAAATCCAGTTGAGTATATCCATATACAAAATACATCATTAGACATCATACCTATGTCATACGACAACTCCAGCTCTTATAAATTGGACTTTTTATTTGTTAGGAAGCATAGCCATATATATTTGTTGCTAGTATATGACCAATGATTCCATAGTAACATACTAACATGTATCCCGTGCAGTGAAAGTTGTACTTGCTCATGGTTTGCAAGAATTGATATATCAACCCTCTATGTATTATGTATATGATATGATAGAAGGATTTGTTGAATAAGCACGATGAGGGACCATGATGTTGTGTACTAATTAAAACCATATGTTCTCCTTAATAAATGATTTTGCATTATTTTTATCCTTCTTACACTAAGTTGCAAGACAAAACCATGTGAGTTTGCTATTTCAACCATATGTCACTATCTATCGTCCAATGCCTAATGGACCTTCTATATAAACCATTCAATATGCACAACACAACCACAACTTTCTTAAGAATCCTTAACAACAATCTAAGAAAAACTACAAAACTTTTTCTCCTTTCATAAGCCTTTTCAAGCCAAAAGATGGCCATTCGTATGCCTCGGATTATTCAAGCAAAGAAAATTCTTAGAAGATCCTCCTCAAACGGAAACTACACAACATGTATGGACATCCCAAAAGGATATTTTGCTGTTTATGTAGGGGAACAAGAGAAAACGCGATTTGTGGTACCTGTATCACTATTGAGTCAAACTAGATTTCAAGAATTACTACATCAGGCGGAGGAAGAGTTTGGGTACAACCATCCAATGGGTGGACTCACAATTCCATGTAGTGAAGACATATTCACTGATCTTGCATCTCGTTTGGGTGCATTATGATAACTATACAGCAGTCCGTCTCTGCAATCACAATTTTGTCAACAACTAACTACTATGAGCTATTATATTTGTAAATAGAGATAGAGATACTTGCTCCAGTTGTATAAACTTTGAAATGAAAACTCTTTCGATTTCACTGTATTCTATTTAGCATACATAATTAGACATAGATGACAAACTTATTGCACCTTCCACTATTTTGGTAACGCCATAATCTCTTTACTTGAAGTCTATATCGGACTGATATAAGCATCTTATACATTAGTTTTCTTGTGTCAGTGATCCGGTGGGATCTCAACTTCCACCGAGAAAAAAAGGAACTGTTTAATTGTTTATAGCAATTTTATTGGCTACATGAAAATCCCATGATAGGTGGTTACGTGACCAACATGGAGAGGGTATCCTATTACTTTTATTTGTTTATAAATAGAGGTAAACGAATCAAGAAGGGCAGCCTCTAAAATACAACAAAGCATTGTACTCTTGCATTATAAGTTGTACTTTGGAGAGAAAATTCAATACAAAGCAAATTTCCCACATCTTGTTCTTTATTATTAGCACTTCATCATTTCTGTTTTTGTTAAAAATCAATTTATGTATCATCCTATCGAGATTCGTTGTGTTCATAATCTCGGGACGGATCAGTCAGCTAGAATGAATATTAAAAGATTACGCAGGCAAAGGTCAGTAAATTTTACGAACAAAGATTCTCAATACATTACTTTATCGTATACATAAACATGCGGCAAAAGGAATAAGAGCAATATATCTGACTTTCAGAAAGATTAAAATGAAAAATGTGGTACCACACAAGAACTTTACTGCAGTTCCTGCAGCAGGAAAATATTTCTGAAATATCTAAGGCTATTATGAATGCACTCTGAATCCTATGGATCAGAATATGTCAGAAACTTTTTACTCATTAATCAGAACTTATCATCACTGAATAAATGATGTTAGTGGTTATATTTATTTTTACGAAATCGTTGTAGAAGTTCTGCATGTCCCATGTGATTATTGATGTTTCTCATTGAAAGGAGCCTGACAAGCTCTTATAAAGGATGAGTATACAATTATTTTTAACTTAGACATTTAAAAATATGCTAGAAGCAGCTATTCCTCTACTATATATACCTTATATTTTCTAAAACACTACTCTCTCATAGAAGAATAAACATTCCTATTGGGTACAGTGTGCCCATAATGATGGAAACATCTCTTATCCACATCTAATAGATATGAACATTAGAATAACTGCAGGTTCTCCGAGTTTTAGCCCAACTCACTGATGTAAAAAATAGATGACCTTGTTGATATCGAAACATGTTTGGGACATAAATAGGTTACATTTAAGCCACTTATAATTCAACTTCATATTTGTTATTAGGTGTAAAGGCACAATGTCCTACAGATACCTCAACCATAAGACAACACCATGTGATTTGGTACTGTTCTTCACTGATTGTGTTTAGAACTCCGGCCATACAACTTTATACCTACCCTTTTCTTTTACAGAGTTTAAATTGTAGTCCACAATAATAGTACTAACAAGTTTGTAGAAGAAACCCATGTGAGATTGCTTTTTATATCTTCCATCACAATCAGTCATTAAATTTCCCTTTCATATCCACCATATATGATACAAGGATTTGTTGAATGAGCATGATAATGAGGGACCATGGTGCTGTGTACAAATTGAAACCAGGCCATATGTTATCCCTCATAATTGATTTTACATTTTTGATCCTTCTAAAAACAAGTTGAAAGACTTCATGTGTTTTTGCCTTTTCAACCATATGTCACTATTTATCATCTAATGCCCCATCCCCCTTCTATATAAACCATTCAATATGCACAACACAACCACAACTTTCATAACAATCCTTCAAAACATCTTAAGAAATACTGCGAAACATTCTCTGCTTTCACCAGCCTTTTTAAGTTGAAAATGGCCATTCGTATGCCTCGGATGATTCAAGCGAAGAAAATTCTTAGACAATCATTCTCAAAGGAAGCAGCACAACCTCTATGGACATCCCAAAGGGCTATTTAGCCGTATATGTAGGACAGCAAGAGAAAACGCGATTTGTGGTACCTGTATCACTATTAAGCCAGCCTATGTTCCAAGAATTACTACATCAGTCAGAAGAAGAGTTTGGGTACAACCATCCAATGGGTGGTCTCACGATTCCGTGTAGTGAAGACATGTTCATTGATCTTGCTTCTCGTATGGGCATGTCATGAGCTCTGTAAAGAATTTGTCTCTGTTATCAGAGTTTTGTTAGAAACAAGCAAATAGGAACTATTACAGTTGTATAAACTTTGAAATGCTAAATTCGATTTCACCGTACTCTGTTAGCGTACGTTCTTACACATAAAAGACGAACTTATTTCACTTTCTACTATTATGGTAAATACATAATTTCTTAAATTGAGTATTTCATTAAACTGATATATAAGCATCATAGTCATTAGTGATCTTGTGTCACCTGCAATGAATTTGAGAAGACTATCACATGGGTAAAGGTCATTACTATTATGAACAAAGATTTTCCATAGAGCAGTTTATCATATACAAAAACATGTTGTAAGAATAATAAGAGCAATATACCTGACCTTCAGAAAGAATAAACTGAAAACCGGTTACCACTCAAGAACTTCGGAGCAGTTCCTGCAACCGATAAATATTTCTGAAAATTTATGGAAGCTAATTGTTGAGAACATGCTTCAGTCACGTGGGTTTTTTTTAAATTTTAAGTATTTAGTTTTAGTCAGAGTTTGTTCTAATAAGTCATATTCTTTAGGCTGTTGAAGAGTCATGGTTTGTTACTATTCTTTAGGTTTTCAGTTATGATTCGTACTCTATAAATGTACTCCACCAGATTAGAAGTTGATTATCTTTTCACAGCATAATATTAATAAAATTACTCTCTGTTCTTCTCTCAAATCTCCAACGTTTTTCTCATAATAAAACATCAAATTGGTATCAGAGCATTTTTTTCTTACGGGATCTGTGAGCAAAAATGGTTGAAGAATCAAACTTCTCTCATGCTGCCCTACCAACATTTGATGGAGAAAACTATCAGCATTGGGCTATCAGGATGGAAGCCTATCTAGACGCTTTGGATCTATGGGAAGCTGTCAAAGATGATTACGAAATCGCACCGTTGCCAACAAATCCAACACTAGCTCAGATGAAAAGCCACAAAGAAAAGAAAACCAGAAAATCAAAAGCCAAAGCAGCATTATATGCCGGTGTTTCAACAACAATTTTCACCAGAATCATGCATCTTGCATCGGCTAAAGATATATGGGATTTTCTTAAGGAGGAATACGAAGGAGATGAGAAAATACGAGGTATGAAAGCTCTTAATTTAATAAGAGAATTTGAGCTGCTAAAGATGAAAGATTCGGAGACAATCAAAGAATATTCAGAAAGGTTAATTGGCATTGCAAACAAGGTAAGGCTTCTTGGCACTAGACTTGATGATTCGAGAATTGTCGAAAAAATTCTTGTTACTGTACCTGAAAAATTTGAAGCCTCGATAACTACCTTAGAAAATACTAAAGATCTGTCTAAGATCACCTTGGTAGAATTGTTAAATGCGTTGCAGGCTCAAGAGCAAAGGAGACTTATGAGACAAGAGTCCAATGTTGAAGGGGCTTTGTTTGTCAAACATCAAAACGTCCAAAAGGATAGCAAAAGGAAGAACTTCAAGAATAAAAATTATGGGAGTACTTCAAACAGCCACGTACAAAGTAAGAATGAAGGCTCAAAGAAAACCTATCCTCCTTGCAAGCACTGTAAAAAAACAGGTCATTCACCATTCAAATGTTGGAGGAGGCCCGATGCAAAATGTAACAAATGCAACCGGATTGGACACGAGGCTATCGTTTGCAAAAGCAAATTACAGAACATGGAAGAAGCCCGTGTAGTTGATCAAGATGAAGAAGATCGAATGTTTGTAGCAAAGTGCTTCTCCACTAGAGTTACATCAGAAAGTTGGCTCATTGACAGTGGTTGTACAAACCACATGACATTTGACAGAACCCTTTTCAAAGAGTTCACATCTACAACAACAACAAAAGTAAGAATTGGAAATGGTGATCACATGATAGCTAGAGGCAAGGGAACGGTTTCCGTAACAACCTCCTCAGGTACAAAATCTATTTCGGATGTTCTTTATGTACCTGATGTTGATCAAAATCTTCTTTGTGTTGGCCAATTAGTCCGTAATGGATTTAAGGTGTCTTTTGAAGATATGCATTGTCGTATTTATGATAGTGCAAGAAAGGATGTTTTGTGTGTGGAGATGAAGGGTAAAACCTTCTCATTTGATCCTATGGAGGAGGAACACGTAGCATATTCCACTAATCACAATATTACTGAAGTCTGGCACAAAAGGCTTGGGCATTGTCATCTTCAGCGAATGCTTAAGATGAAAAATAATGAAGTGACTAGAGGCTTACCAGATCTGGTTGATCACATGCCAAATTGTCACGCTTGTCAATTTGGTAAACAAAGCCGAAATCCGTTTCCAAAATCATCCTGGAGGGCATCTCAAAAGCTACAACTCGTTCATACTGATGTCGGTGGACCTCTAAGAACACCATCACTTCAAGGTAACCGATATTACATACTTTTTATTGACGATTTTTCTAGAATGTGTTGGATATATTTCTTAAAATTCAAGTCTGAAGTTGCTGAGGTTTTTTGGAAGTTTAAGAAAATGGTGGAAAATCAAAGTGGCTTTAAAATTCAGATCTTAAGGTTAAGGTCTAATAATGGGAAGGAGTACACTTCTGACAGCTTCCGCTCCTTTTGTGATGAAGCGGGTATAGAACATCAATTCACTGCTCCCTATACTCCGGAGCAAAATGGCGTGAGTGAAAGAAGAAATAGATATGTTATGGAGATGGCTAGATGCATGCTTCACGAGAAAGAGTTGCCTAAGTTTCTTTGGGCAGAGGCAGCAAACACCGCTGTATTTTTGCAGAATCGACTTCTGAGTGTTGCAATTGAAGAGAAAACTCCTTTTGAGGTCTGGTATGGGTATACACCTTCACTAAGCTTCCTTAAAATATTTGGATGCTTGTGTTTGGTACATGTTCCACATGTTAAAAGGGACAAACTTGACAAGAAGGCGACTCCCGGTATCTTTGTTGGCTATAGCACGATATCTAAAGCTTACAAAGTATATCACCCGCAAACTGAAAAAATAGTGATTACAAGAGATGTTCAATTCAATGAAGATGAAAAATGGAATTGGAAAGATAAACAAGAAACAATCAGACCTTTAGAAGAACTCAAAGATGATTTCTTTGAGGAGGAGGATGAAGCGACTACTCAATGGGAAAGTGAAATGGTAGATCATCCACCTGTTAGAGGAACAAGATCACTTGCAGACATCTATCAAAGATGTAATGTGGCTTTAAGTGAACCAGCTGGTCTTGAAGAAGCCTTTAAAGATCCAAAATGGAAGAAAGCTATGGACGAGGAGATGTCAATGATTTCCAAGAATAAAACTTGGGAATTAGTGAGCAAGTCAGAAGGTAGAAAAATCATTGGCGTGAAATGGGTGTATCGAACAAAGCTAAATGCTGATAACACCATTAACAAGCACAAAGCAAGGCTTGTCGTAAAGGGCTATGCTCAGATTTTTGGAGTTGATTATTCAGAAACGTTTGCTCCAGTCGCCCGTTTGGACACCATCAGGTTGTTACTAGCTTTATCAGCTGAAAAGGGTTGGAAAGTATTTCACCTAGATGTGAAATCAGCATTTCTAAATGGTGTATTGGAGGAAGAAATTTATGTTGAGCAACCTGAAGGTTTCGTTGTGCAAGGCGAAGAGGATAAAGTCTATCGACTCAAGAAAGCTCTCTACGGCTTGAAGCAAGCTCCAAAAGCTTGGTACAGCAGAATAGATGAACACTTGCTTAGCTTGGGATTCACAAGAAGTTTGTTTGAAGCTACTCTTTATGTTAAGAAAAAGGGTGAAAGTATTCTTATTGTATCACTCTATGTTGATGATCTTTTTGTGACAGGAGATAATGAAGAAATGGTTGATGACTTCAAACAAGAAATGATGCAGGCTTTTGAGACGACAGACCTCGGACTTATGACGTACTTTCTTGGAATGGAGGTTCATCAAAACCAAAATGAAGTATTTATTTGCCAGAAGAAGTACGCAAAAGAAATCTTGAAGAAGGTTCAGATGGAGGAATGCAAACCCGTAACTACACCGATGGGTCAAAAAGAAAAGCTAATCAAAGAAGACGGTGCTGATAAAGTTGACGAGGGTCGTTATAGAAGCTTGATTGGCTGCTTGATGTATCTGACAGCAACACGACCTGATATCTTGTTTGTTGTAAGTCTCTTATCTCGTTTTATGCATTGTCCAAGTGAAGAGCACTTAAGAGCATCAAAACGAGTATTAAGATACATCAAAGGAACTCTCAGTTGCGGTGTCAAGTTCAAGAAAAGTCAGAACTTCAATTTCATTGGTTTTTCAGATAGTGATTGGGGTGGTTCCGCTGATGATATGAAGAGTACATCTGGATACTGTTTTACTTTTGGTTCGGGTATTTTCTCATGGTGTTCAAAGAAGCAAGAAACAGTAGCTCAGTCAACTGCAGAAGCAGAGTTTGTCGCAGCTACTGCAGCAACAAATCAAGCATTGTGGTTGAAGAAAATTCTATCTGATCTTCATCTTGTGCAAAATAAAAATACTAACATCTTTGTTGACAATGAAGCCGCAATTTCTATTTCAAGAAACGCAGTTTTTCATGGAAAGACCAAACACTTCAACATCAAGCTTTACTATTTGAGAGAAGTGCAGCAAGCTGGAGAAGTTACACTTGTTCACTGCAAGTCAGAAGATCAATTGGCGGATTTATTCACAAAACCACTTCCTGCTGCCAAATTTGAAGAGCTAAGAAACAGGATTGAAGTATGCACTGACTGAAGCAAGGAGGAGTGTTGAGAACATGCTTCAGTCACGTGGGTTTTTTTAAATTTTAAGTATTTAGTTTTAGTCAGAGTTTGTTCTAATAAGTCCTATTCTTTAAGCTGTTGAAGAGTCATGGTTTGTTACTATTCTTTAGGTTTTCAGTTATGATTCGTACTCTATAAATGTACTCCACCAGATTAGAAGTTGATTATCTTTTCACAGCATAATATTAATAAAATTACTCTCTGTTCTTCTCTCAAATCTCCAACGTTTTTCTCATAATAAAACATCACTAATACATTCAATAACTAAGGCCATTATGATTTCACAACAGAATGCGCCCTAAAGCCTATGGATCGGAGATCACTATTTAAGAAAAGACATATATTGAAATCTTGATATAAAGCTATTAGCTTGTACATGAATATCAGAAACCTTATACTCATTAAATCTGAATTTATCACTGAATAATTTGATGCTAGTAGGTTATAAATATTTTTACAAAATTGTTGTATAAATTTATGCATGTCCTATTGATGTTATTTATTGAAGGGAGCCTGGCAAGCTTTTACAAAAGATGTATATAATTATATATGATATATACATTGAAAAATATGCTAGAAGCTGCTTTTCTGCTACCTTATATCTTTTAAGTCACTTGGCTCAATGGAATAGAAACATTCCTTTGCGGTACTATTTGCGTTCACCTCAAAGTTCAGCAGAGTGTATATTGTGCCCATAATGAGAAACATCTCTTATCTAATCTTTTATCATAAGAACGCATCTAATGATAGTACAAGAAAGTTAAAATCCATATGTACATTAGGATAACTGCAGGTTCTCTGAGGTTTAGCCTAACTCGTTGATGCAAAAAATAGACAGCCTTGTTGATATCGAAACATGTTCGGGACATAAGTAGGTTACATTTAAGCCACTTACAAGTCAAGTTTATAATGGTGATTAGGTGTAAAGGCACAATGTCCTACAGATACCTCAATCTTAGGACAACACCATGTGATTTGTTACTATTCTTCACTAATTGTGTTTATAAATCTGGCCATACAACTTCACATCTATCCTTTTCTTTTGCAGAGCTAGTGAAGTTTGTAATCCACAATAATTATATTAAATATCTATCATTTTATGGTTGAGATACTTAATCTTGTTCTTTCTTGCAAGTTGGTAGAAGAAAGTAATCATGTGAGATTGCTTTTTTATATCTTCCATCACAATCAGTCATTAAATTTCGCTTTCGTATCCACCATATATGATACAAGGATTATGGTGTTATGTACAAATTGAAACCAGGCCATATGTTATCTTTCTTAAATGATTTTGCATTTTTTATCTTTTATAAAGCAAGTTGGAAAACAAAACCATGTGAGTTTTCCTTTTCAACCATGTCACTATCTATCATCTAATGCCTAATGCCCCTAGCTTCTATATAAACCATTCAATATGCACAAAACAACCACAACTTCCTTGGAAAGCCTCTACATCTTATTTTCAACAACAAAAAAAATTAAGATTTTCCACCCTTTGTCAACCTTTTCAATTTGAAAAATGGCCATTCATATGCCTCGGATTATTCAAGTAAAGAAAATTCTCAGACGGTCATTCTCAAATGGAAGCAACACAACATCAATGGACATCCCAAAAGGCTATTTTGCCGTTTATGTTGGGGAACAAGAGAAGACACGACTTGTGGTACCCGTATCACTATTAAGCCAGCCTATGTTTCAAGAACTACTACATCAGGCTGAGAAAGAGTTTGGGTACAACCATCCAATGGGTGGCCTCACAATTCCATGTAGCGAAGACATATTCACTGATCTTGCTTCTCATTTGGGAGCGTTATGAGTTGTATACAGTAGTCGGTCTTTACCATCACAGTTTTGTTAACAACTAACCATTAGGAACTTTTAAAGTTTGTATATATAGATTCGTGTTCAAGCTGTACAAACTTTAAATTCATAAATATTTAAATTTCATTTTATTCTGTTTACCGTTATGTGCTTGGACATGAATGACAAATTTATTTCACCTACTTTTGTCCTTGAAGTTTGTGACGGCTTGCAGACCACTACCAGTAAATTCACCCAAATTCAAATCAATTCATGTCGAACACTTTTAACAGTTTTTAACAGTTATATTTTCCTTCTTTTTTTTAGACTTTAGCATTGTTCTAACACATTTTTGTTAAATAATGAATTCCCCGTAGGTTATTGTTTATTATATTGATATACGTAGAAACCCTAAATACATAGATCCCAAATACACCCAAGCCCCTATGCAATCGGGCTGGACCATACTAAACTAACCCAACATATTCTATATTCTAATATTAGTTTTAAAATCAAACGACAGCATAATATTTAATTACTTCTGATGATTGGGTTCAATTGACCCAATGTACCATATTCACACCAGGTTTCATATTCACTTCACAATTGATCTTCTAAGTATTATGGAAATAATTAGGCAACTACTTCAGGCCCTTTAGCACCAACATCACACTAATTAACAACAATTTCTCAATAAATTGACAGTTCTACCCGTTGGACGTATATAGCACTTTTGACCCTTTTCATACAATTGCTTCCCAACTTTTCCCAAACTCTTAACAACTGATTAATGCCATTGTTTTTAGTGTCATTTAATGATTCTTAACCTTTAACAACACTTATTGTCATCTTCATCCACATTTAGGTCTTTTGACCTATATGGCATCTTTGACCCATATCAACTGCATGTTTCTAATTCTGTGATTAACTAATTTCTTGTTCAACAATAATGGTTCTATCTGAATTTATAACTCCTAATATACGTTGTCTTAACTTGTAAAATTTGTCAAGTTTGGTCCATGTACTTGCATATTTCACATTATTGCACAGTTTGACTTTTTGCATGACTCTTTGGTCCAAATCAACTTTTAACTTCTTTGACTTCGATTCTGATTCTTTGAAATTTAGGTTGATACAGTTATAAAGCATGTTGTCCCACTACAAATGAAAATAATAGGCTAAAACATTAAGAAATAACCATGTACATATCTAGCTATAGAGTGGCTTGCTTTTAAGTGCAATTAAGTAAATCCGTATACATAATACGTTGATCATTGAACATCAGACATCATAAGTATGTAATGCGACAACGCCAGCTATTATAATTTTGATTTTCTATTTGTTAGGAAGCATGGCCACATTTTTATTAATGTATCTGGGACCATAATGTTGGTACCATTTGTCACCGCTTAATTTCTTATAAATTCTGTCGATTTAAGTATTCCAGTATGACTATTCCTGTTATCAATCATTTTCAGTTTGATGTCATATATGGATTTTGACATATGTAGCATCTTTGATTCTTGCAAGTAGGAAAACACAACCACATGATCTTGTATATCCGTGGTCTGTTACTAGTACTGTCATTTGGTCCTTTTGTATAATGTATATCACACACACACACACACACACACACACACATACATATATATATATATATATATATATATATATATATATATATATATATATAAAGCATACTAAAGGCAAAGCACCAACACAACTCCCTTACAAAAACATCCACATCTTTCTATAAGAAAATACACAGAGATTTTAGTTCCTCTTTTATTAGCATATAAAAGAATGGCTATTCGTATGCCTCTGATTATTCAAGCAAAGAAAATTCCTAGAAGATCATTCTCAAACGGAAGCAACACGACATCAATGGACATCCCAAAAGGCTATTGTGCTGTTTATGTAGGGGAACAAGAGAAAACGCGATTTGTGGTACCTGTATCACTATTAAGCCAACCTATGTTTCAAGAATTACTACGTCAATCAGAGGAAGAGTTCGGCTACAACCATCCAATGGGTGGCCTCACTATTACATGTAGTGAAGACATATTCACTGATCTTGCTTCTCGTTTGGGTGCCTTATGAGTTGTATGCAGTTATCACAATTTTGTTAACAACTAACCACTGGGAACTACTAATCATTGCAAATAGAGATTCGTGTCCCGCTTGTATATATGTAATTTGAATTAAGACTATTTAAATTTCACTGTATTCTATTTTGGGTCATGTGCTTAGACATGAATGAATGACAAACTTATTTCACCTTCTATTATATTGTCAAACACACAACTTCTTGACTTGAAAGTCTGTCCTTGGACTGATCCAAGCATCTCATACATTAGTTTCTTGTGTCACCTAGAAACAAGTAAACGGATAAAACGGATTTAAAATAAATAAACTGACATAAACGATGTGGGCATAGAATTTTTGTGACACAATTTTTTTTCATAACATGTGTTGGTAAGACATAAATTTAACCACACTTTTTGAAGATATTCAATAAGTCACTATTGATGTGTCAACGACATTTTTCTTGGTGCATCTACAAGAACACGTTGCAAGAATATAATAACAACAGCAATCTATTAAAGCTTCAGAAAGAATAATTTGTAAAAATGTTGCCATGCAACAACTTTAATGCGCAGCTTGTGCAGCAGAGAAATATTTCAGTTTCAAACATTCTTCTTGTAAGCCCAAAATGATCGTCAAACATCAACTGAAGAGGCTATTAAATCGAGTTAGAAAACCATTTGCTGGCGCAAATGGAACTTTTTTACTCGTTATAGGGAACTTATAATGCTGAAAAATATGATGGTAGAACGGTAGCAGATTAAATAATATAATGAAATCATGGCAGAAGTTACAAGTCCTATATAAAGAAGCTGCTATTGTTAAGTATAATTTTTTAATTAATTACTAATTAATTTATCTCAATGGCACAAAAACATTTCTTTTCAATATCAAACCGAGAGTTCAGTAGATGAGTAGAGTGTATATTTTGTCCATATTGATAGAGCCAAATCTTATCTAATCCTACCATACAAACTCATATATTTGCTAATGCAAATAAATTTAAATCTAAATGTACAATAGGATACCATGGATGTAGTCCAAGTTATAGCTAGCTACCTCGTTGATACAGAAAGCACCTTGTTGATATGTGAAACATGTCTATGACATTAATAGGTTAAATTTATGCCACTCAAAATACAAGCTTAATATTTATATTGGTTATTACTTATTAGGTGGAAAGGCACGATGTCGTACAGACCGATGCTTCAAACATTAAGACAACACCATGTGATTATTGGTACGTACTCGTCTTCACAACTTATTGTGTTTAGACTTCTGGCCAGACAACTTCACATCTATCTTTTTCTTATGATAAGTGAATATACTAGTCCACAATCATACCTAGCGGTTGTTACACTTAATCTAGGTTCTTTCTTGAAAGTGGTTAGGAAAAACCATGTGACATTGCTTAATTTATATGTCTTCCATCACCATCAGTCCTTAAATTCCCTTTTCATATCACTACTAGATACTCAGTTACATCAACTCGCAGAAGATTTTCGTCGATATAGGGTTGGAAAAAAGAAACATCATCTTTGAAAATGTATATTTGAGACGGATTTGCATTGAAACATGACTATTGAACTTAAAAGTAACTTGAGTTTATTTAAGCAAATAGGGTTTTGAAAAATGATATCTTAACCCGATAACATGATATTATATGATACAAGGACTTTTTGTTGGATAAGCCTGATGAGGGACCATGGTGTTGTGTACAAATTGAAACCAGGCCATATGTTCACCTTAATAAATAACTAATCGAACTTTTATTATTGATAAAGCAAGTTGCAAGACCAAACCATGTGAGTTTGCCTTTTCAACCATATGTCACTATCTATTATCTAATGCCAAATGCACCTGCTATATAAACCATTCACTATGAACAACACAACCACAACTTTCTTAAACATCCTCTAGAAAATCTTATTTTCACCTAGAACTAATACTTTGAAATTTATCTCCATCAGCCTTTTCAAGTCGAAAAATGGCCATTCGTATGCCTCGGATTATTCAAGCCAAGAAAATTCTCAGAAGATCATTCTCTAATGGAAGCAATACATCAACGTCTATGGACATCCCAAAAGGCCATTTTGCTGTTTATGTTGGCGAACAAGAAAAGAAGCGATTTGTGGTACCTGTATCACTATTAAGCCAACCAATGTTCCAAGAACTACTACATCAGACAGAGGAAGAGTTCGGGTACAACCATCCAATGGGTGGACTCACAATTCTATGTAGCGAAGACATGTTCACTGATCTTGCTTCTCATTTGGGTGCATTATGAGTTATATGCAGCAGTCTGTCTTTACCATCAAAATTTTGTTAACAACTAACCAGTGGGAACTTTAATGGTTTGTAAATATAGATACCTATTTAAGTTGTATAAACTTTGAGTTAAGAACTATTTCAATTTTCAATTTTGTTGTAGTCTAGTTAGCCTTATGCAAATCCTTATAAATGACCAACTTATTTCACCTTCTAATGCTCTCATAAATTGAAGTATCTCCAGACTGATATAAGAATCTTAGTCATTACTTATCGTGTATCACTTAGAATGAACTTATTAAAAATTAAACGGGCAAAGGCCGTTACTTTTATCAGAAAAAAAAAAAATAAATCTCAATTAGTTATAACTGGTTACCGCCTACATAAACTTGTAAGTTCTGCTCTTATGTTCATTAGTTATAAGTGGTTACCGCCTACATAAACTTTTAAGGCCATTATAAGTGTCTAATGTTATCAGACAATGCATCCTGAAGCCTATGGAGCTAGCCATTTGAAAGCAAGATGTGTACTGAAATTGAGTTATAAAGCTATTAGCTTGTGAATAAGAAAGTTTTACTCGTAAGTCAGGACTTCTTATCAATGAAGTGTATGATAGTAGTACATAACGTTATGAAATCATTGCAGAAGTTTCTACTTGATCAAGGTGATTATTGGTGTTATACATTAAAAGACCCTTAAGGTATTTTAGTAAGGAAGAATATATATTTGACAGATATATGTAAGAATCAATCTGGTCTTCTGCTACATTGTTTTTGGAAGAGAAAATAATTATCAAAATGGTATGAGTAATTACCAAAAGTTACTGATTTAGGTAACCAAATCAACATCGCCTTCTCACATAAATAAGTTTTAGAGGTTCAATTTTTTATCAACAAAAAGGAAACATATACAACTGGATTATCAACCAAAATGGAGGTTCAATTTATCAAATAAAAAAAGTAACATGCAACCGAAAGAAAAGGTGATAAAATTGAAGTTTCAATTATTTCTATGTGAGACGAAATTTGGTTACCTACATCAGGAAGTTTTGAAAATTCTTACCTTTTAATGAACTTTCCCTTAATTTTCCATGAGATTATTCGTGAAGAAGAAACACCTTGAGAGTCATAATTTCTTCATGAATATAAAAATGATTTGCTGACAAGCAAGTTAACATCTTTACCTATAATACATCATTAAACATCATAAGTTAAAAGACATATCCAGCTATTTTAGCCAAGAATTCATGTTTGTTGGGAAGCATAGTCACATTCCCATTAAAATAACTGGGACCATGATGTAGGTACTATTCCTCATCACTTAATTTCCAATAAACTTTTACCATACAAATAATCCTCAATGTCTATTCCTATTAGATTAGATGTCCTATTGATGATTTTAAGGACCATAATGTCTTTGATTTTATGGTTATTGACATGTAACAACATTTTTTCATGCCAGTTGCAAGACACAACCACATGATCTTGCAATTCTGTGGTCTGTAAATGGTATTCCCATCTGTCATTTAGTTCAAAGATGCTGGATTTAGAGCTTCAATAAACCATATGTCACTATCTATCATCTAATCCTTAATGCAACTTCTATATAAACCTTTCAATATGCACAACACAACCACAGCTCACTGAACATCCTCTACAGCGTCTAAATTTCACCAAGAAGATATACTTTGAAATTTTCGCCCTTCATCAGCCTTTTCAATTCAAAAAATGGCCATCCGTATGCCTCGGATTGTTCAAGCAAAGAAAATTCTCAGACGATCATTCTCAAATGGAAGCACCGCAACAACATTTATAGACATCCCAAAAGGCTATTTCACTGTCTATGTTGGAGAACAAGAGAAGACACGGTTTGAGGTACCTGTATCACTATTGAGCCAACCTATGTTTCAAGAATTACTACACCAGGCAGAGGAAGAGTTCGGGTACAACCATCCGATGGGTGGCCTCACGATTCCGTGAAGTGAACACATATTCACTGATCTTGCTTCTCGTTTGGGCGCTATATGAGTTCTATATGTCATCTTTGTTATCACAATTTTGTTAGCAACTAACCTCCAGGACCTTTTATAGTTTGTAAATAGAGAGACTTGTTTCCAGTTGTATAAAATTAATTTGAATTGATTAAGAACTTTTATTTGGTTTCACTGTATTCTATCTGATGTTATGTGCTTACTCCTTAGACATGAATGACAAACATATATCACCTTCTACCCCTTCCAACAAATACATAATATCTTAACTTAAAGCCTGTGTACCTCACTATTTTATACAAGATGTCAATTGAAACCGAGTTATAAAACTATTCGCTTGTGAATAAGAGTTGAACTTCTTACTCATTTAAAATGGGAATTTTTCATCACTCAAAAACTTGATGGTAGTATAGATTGATTGATTAAATAATTAAAAGAAACCAGTGCAGAAGTTCTACATGTCTATGTAATTATTATGTTACTCACTGAAAGTAGCTCAGTAAGCTTTAAAAAGGAAGACTTAATATTCAATGGATTCATTGAAATATATGCAAGAAGCTGCTAACTCTGCTATAATTGCTTTGTCAATCACTACTCTCAACGGCACAACATTCCCTTTAGATATTATTTTCGAAAAACTCAAAGGTCAGCAGAGTGTGTATTGTGTGATTTGTGTCCATAATGATAGAACCATCTATAAACTAATTGTATTAAAAGAACTCAGTTATTGCTAATACAAGGAAATTATACTCTTCTATATGTACATTACGATAACACGTCCTCAGAATTTTACCTAATGGCCACTAAGAATACAAACTTATATTGGTTCTTAGGTGGAAACAGGGCGAAAGCCAGGATTTTAAGTTATGGCTGACCATAAGCATCAGTTTGTATTAGAGTATCACTTACTAAATAATTAAGCTAGTAACAAAAATAGTTCAAACATAAGCACCTAAATTATATATTGATACAAGATACACTAAATCAAAAATTAAGTAAAAAGAGTTACAATTAATTTTCAATAAGTATAAATATAAATATTTTAACATTGTGCTTTGCATCAACATTCAAAGTGTTTGTCTGATCAAATATGTGATTCCCATCAGATTCATTGACATGGACCAATTTAAGCATGTAGGCAACGGGCTAAGATTCTATATAATTAATTGGGCTGGTTGGGGGCCTAGCACAGGCTAGCCCCCCTTGATGGTTGGGCCTACGGTGGAAACCCACAATGTCCTACATATACCTCAAACATCAAGACAACACCATGTGATTTGGTACTCTTAATAATTCACTACTTATTGTGTTTACAACTCTGACCATACAATTTCACATCTATCCTTTCTATTTTTTGAGTAAAGACTATAGTCCACACTAACATATATAATTTTATGGCTGTAGCATTCAATCTTTGTTCTTTCTTGCAAGTTGGTAGACCGAACCATGTGAGTTTTCTTTTTACAATAGAAGCCTCAGTAGACCTATATATAAACCACTCAATATGCACAACACAACCACAACTTCCTTAACAATCCTCTACAACATCTTATTTTCTACCAAGAAGAAATACTTAAGATTTTTCGCTCTTCATCAGCCTTTTCAGGTTATAAAATGGCCATTCGTATGCCTCGGATTATTCAAGCAAAGAAAATTCTCAGACGATCATTCTCAAATGGAAGCAGCACAACATCTATAGACATCCCAAAAGGCTATTTTGCTGTTTATGTTGGGGAACATGAAAAAACACGATTTGTAGTACCTGTATCACTATTAAGTCAACCTGTGTTTCAAGAATTACTACATCAAGCAAAGGAAGAGTTCGGCTACAACCATCCAATGGGTGGCCTCACGATTCCGTGTAGTGAAGACATATTCACTGATCTTGCTTCTCGTTTGGGCGCATTATGAGTTCTATACACAAATCTGTGCTATCATGATTTTGTAAACAACTCACCACTAGGACCTTTTGTAGTTTGTAAATTGAGATACTAGTCAATTGGCGAATGAAATTCGACTTGAAAACTACTTCAAGCCCAATTTATTCTTTTATTGTGACGTGTATATAAAAGGCATGAATGACAAACTAATAATATTTTTCCATTGATATATAACTTCTCACCTTCAAGTATAATAATTTTTGGTCTCCCCCTTAATAATTTTAACACTCTGAACGAGAAAAATTAGTAAATTACACCTCAATTCCACTATATGTGGAATACGAATATGCGAAAAAAGGTCAATTTCACAATAACTACATAAAAAGGGGGACAAATTCGCAGAAAATAATGGGCGTCATGCGAAATGGGCTGGGTCGTACACCATTCTACAACCCTAAAGTTACAAACTTGAAACTAAAGATCACGTAGATTCGCAAATCACAAAGCTCTTTTTGCAAAATTCATTACATGCAAGAAATCAACATATACAAGTTACAAATATGTTGGAATTGTAATTATAAGGTTAACTTACCTGATCATTCGTCGCTGTAATGTAAAGATGCCGGTGTGATTTGCTGGGGTTACGTTGGAAACGATTTTAGGGTTTTTTTGAGAAAATTCGCATAAGCATCTACGAAAATGGCCTACAGCCAGTCAGCTAGGGCTACAGTCAAAATAGGTGGCAAAACACCTCTTACTGTACAATAATAAAATAATAAACATAGCCCGAGAGTTGTTTATACTTTAATAATAATCAGGTGTTGTATTATTGACGTTTTATCATTAGTCACCTGACGTTTTACCATTATTCATTTGACATTTAACTACGATGCACTTGACTTAAAATTATAATTCATCTGACTTTTAATTATTATGCATATTGTTAAACTATTATGCACTTGACATTTAACTATCATGTACTTGACTTTAAATTATAATGCATCTGACTTTTAATTATGATGCACTTGATTTTTAAAATAAGCTTAAATGCATTAAAAAAGAAAAAAGACAGAAAAAAACATTGAAAACATTAAAATAAGTTTAAAGTGTTAAATTAAAGGTTAAAAAAATCTTAAGTGAAAATATACAAAAGTGAATTTAAAATTTTTTAAATAAAGGTTCAAAGAAAATAAAAAGTAAAAAAAATATAAGATTACTAAAAATGAGGATGAGTGAATAGGAAAGAAAATGTAAGGGAGATGGAAGTGGGAGGGGAGCAAGGCAACAACACAAATTTTCCAAGTTCTCCGTCACATCTTTCGTTAAGAAAAAACCATTTCAGATACTTTTTCTTACTTGATCAACCTTTAGAACAATGGTCATTCGTATGCATCCGGATCATTCAAGCAAAAGGAATTCTCCAACGATAATTCTCAAATGGAAGAAGCACGTTTACATCAACTGACGTCCCAAGAGAAGAAGCGATTTGTGATTCCTGTTTCATTATTGAGACAATCGTCGTTTCAAGAATTGCTACGACAATCAGAGGAAGAGTTTGGGTACAACCATCCAATGGGTGCCCTCACAATTCCATGCAGTGAAGACATATTTACTGAACTTGCTTGGTGCATTATGAATTAGCAAGATATAACGTTCTTTGCTAGATTTGTAAATCACTAACCACTACAACTTTTTCGTTTTCCGAAGGGGACACTTGTAGCAGCTGTATGAAACTCATAGCATAATTTATTGAAGATATATTTTGTTCATACTTATAACTGCCAGCATTCATGAAATTTCATTTGAAAATATCTATTTAGCAACAGTTATAAATACAACACACCTATATGACATCTATATGTGCACACTTAAAATGCAACAAGTTTGTAAGTTTGAACCACTTCAGATATTAATAGCTATAGGTTTCCTCGTAAGTTATAGTGAATGAAGTAAACACAAGAAGTCCAATCGTTCAAAATAGACAATTCTGCTAAAGAAAAATAAGTTGGTAATGATGCACATATGCCTGTTGATCGTGTAATAGATTACACGAGTGCAAGGAGTGATTAGGGTTTGGAAAAGGATGGGATTGTTACGCTACAATAACTGTTATAACCCTATCTTGGTCAAGAAGGGTGGTAAAATCCGGTGAGGTTTTCCAGTGAGAAAATGGTTAAGTGTTGGTATAAGTGAAGTGATGATCGTAAATGGTGATTCATTGCTCCTGATACTTATACTTGGACCTTTTATTCGTTAAGGGGGAATGGGCCAGGTCCGGCCCATTTTGTTTAGCCCAACGGTCGTGGACACATGAACCAATTGAGAATGAGGGAGAGATGTCCTAGACATTTGTCGTGTTTTGGCTTTACAAGTGGACCAATGGGAATGAGTGACAGCTAGCTTGGCCAGCTGTCATGCTGGGGAGCCAACGAGGGCAAGGGAACAATGCTGGTGACCAAGGCATTCTGGTACTGACATTAGATCGTACGGTGATTTACTTTTGTTAAATAAACGTCGGAGTGAGTGAACGTGTGTTCACTCTTGTGTTGGCCATGCGCACGGAGACTCAGGCTATCATACCATGGATAGCCTGACCTTAAGGATATCCTTATGGGTATGTCGTCCCAGGTAAGCACATATGGGGTCTGCGTAACGGTGGACCTGGCTTTGGGGTTATGCTGGGTTGATTACACCATTACCTGTATAAGTGAAAATCCTCATTTAATTCCTAAAAATTCCACTGATGTGGGAGTAAGGAAATTTGCTCATTTTTTCAAGACTTTACAAACATAATAGGTTAAAAAGCAGAACCTATATTACTTTTTGCCTTTATGTGTTAAATTAGAACAAGAAGCTGCTAATTATATGGTTTTTTAGATAATAGTGACAGTAAAGTAATGCTTCATTTGGCTTATCCTTTTTATGAAACTCGAGATTCAGCTAGCTAGCAGACAGCATAATTAATGTCCTTAAATATGATACTCACTTACCTAATCTTATCATGAACGAATGTTTTTCCACTTGTCCATTGATACAGTGATTATCAGTCTTTTAAGGTGTCGTTTAGCCTACATCAATGATGCAGAAACGTTGAACATTATCGATGAACGAAGCATGTCTGAATTGTAGATGGTAGTTAAAACATTATGTGGTAGGTGATTTAAGTTGTAAATTAACATATTGTCCCACTACAAATGAAAATTGTAGGCTAAAACATTAAGACAAAATCATGTGATGGTGCTAATAGAATTGCTTGCTTATTAGTCCAATTAAGTGTATGTATCCGTATAAATAATACATCATTCGACATGATACATCATAAAACAAACCCAGCTATTATAGTTTGGATTATCCTATTGTTAGGAAGCATAGCCACATTTACAATAATGTATCTGGAGACTGGGACCATGATGTTGCTACTATTCTTCAACGCGTAAAATCTTCTAAATTTTGGTCATACAAGTGACCCTCTATGTTTATTCAAATTATGCATAATGAAGATTTATGCCATAATATTTTCTTTGATTTAATGGTTCTTGTCATGTAACATCCTAATAATTTCTTGCAAGTTGGAAGACACAACCGCATGAACTTGCATTTCTATGGTCTGTAACAGTGACATCATTTTTCATTTAATTATGTTATATTATCACAGATGTTTGATGTAAAGTTTCAATAACGCTATATATATACAACATAGTTTAGGCAAGGCACCAACACAACTCCATCTCAAGACCTTCAAATCATCTTTTTTTAAGAAAATATCACTCAAGATTATTTTCGTTCTTTGATCAACCTATAAAAGAATATGGGTATTCGCATGCCTAGTATTGTTCAAGCACAACAAATTCTTTGAAGATCATTGTCAAATGGAACAACCCCCACATCAACATCTATGGATATACCTAGAGGTTGTTTTGCAGTTTATGTGGGAGAACAAGAAAAAAAGCGTTTTGTGGTGCGTGTATCATTGTTAGGCCAGCCTTCATTCCAAGAGTTGTTATGTCATGTCAGAGGAAGAATTTGGGTACGCTCATCCGATGAGTGGCCTCACAGTTCCATGTAGCACAGACAAGTTTATCGATCTCGCGTCTCAACTTGGTGCACTATGACTTAAATGTTTCATTAGCAAAGTCTTTGTTAACACAGTTTTTTTAAGAACTAATTACTGCGACCTTTAACAATATGTATCAGCTAAAAATAGGAAAAAGTTGGCCATTGTATTCTTTAGACTTGATGAATATAGTAACTTTCAGTCTCCATAGTCATTTTAATTCACTAGGAAGCTTAATCCACCAGAAGTTACGAATCTGCTGGTACTTCGATTAGTTAGACCACTTGTGACTTAACCATTGTTCAGTTTCAAGCAGGACCCAACAATGATTCAACTAAACCAACAAATAATATGCAAAACCATGCTACGAGTATTTTTCTGCATAAATCAAACAAAGGCTAATCATGTTTATATTTCATCAAACATATCAATTTTCATAAAATCCGAAATATCTGTCGCCATTTTCAGTGATTTTCATCATTAACAATCACGTGTTTGTTGGTGGTTATATAAGTTATCTGTTAGATGTAGTACTCTAGGCTTTATTTAGCATTCAATCTTTTAACTTTCATGCACAACTTTGTGACTCGTACAGCAAGATCTATAGATGTCCTGAAAGGGGGTTTTCAGATTTTTGCAGGAAAGTAATATACAGAAAAGAAAATGTGATGACCTTATCATTGTTCAGCCAAAACCAGTTAATACAAGCCTCTAATGAGCAGTCTCATAATTGCAAGTACTGTGACATACTCCATCAATGATCAAACAAACAACTTCCAAGACTAGTCAATTTAAAACCTCAATGTAATATTACTAGATATACACAAGTGATAATGAACCGCCAACTTAACTTTGTACGTCCAAAAGCTTTAAAGTTGAAACATGTGGGTTCCTGTAGAGTACGTACCTGTATAAGAAGCAAACTAAAATAACTGTTGTAACCAAAATAAACAAATGTGGCAGGTGATGTGAGGACGTAAGGTTCTATAGCTATTAATACAATCCCAAAAGTAAAGTCTAACCCAAAAATTACTGTACAAAGAGTTAATCTGCTGTCAACTGTCCTAAACAAAACTCTGGAATATCCAGTTGATGCAAGAAATTGGAATTCACTGATTCTACTAGTCAGAAGATCTACCAGAGTCTCCACGGAACGACCCACCATCTTTACGAAACGATTCTTGTGTATCATTGAAGTTCCTTCTATTACCACGGAAACCAGAACCTCCTCTATTCCTCCTTTGTCCCGAAAAATTACCTCTATTTTCGTTTCCACCCCATTTGCCTCCATGATTGCGGGAACCCCAATTTTGGTTGGTGGTTCCAGGCGGTGGTGGTTGTGACGCTGGAGGAGCTTGAGGGGCTTGTGAAGCCTGAGGGGCTTGTGGTGGTACTCCTTGATTTCCAGTTGGTGGGACCCAACCCTGATTTGCAGTAGGCGCACCTTGATTCCCAGGTGGGACCCACCCAACATTCATATTGGCAGGTCCATGGTTCACAGGTGGTGCAATCCAACCAGCATTGGGAGCAGCTACTTGATTCCCAGGAGGACCGGGTCCAACCCAACTAGGGTTCCCATTTACACCGACTATAGGCCCTTGCATTGGAGTAGAAATCCAACTTTGAGTGGGCACAACCCCTTGAACGTGTGGCTGAGGAACCCAACCTGCTTGAGCATTCCCAGCTTGCATAACCCAAGTGGGATCGACGGCCCCAGTTACGTGTGGGCCTTGAATAATAGGCCCCCAACTCATTAGATTTCCAGGGTTCGGGCCAACCCATCCCATGTTTGGATTTGCAGCCATCGCGGCCCAATTTACATTCGGTTGTGGAAGCTGCTGCTGCTGCTGCTGCTGCTGCTGCTGTTGTTGCTGCTGCTGCTGCTGCATATTAGGTTGGTTGACAGGAAACGGAAACTGTCCCCATGGTTCTTGGGGTGTCGGCATAAAGTTTCCAACAGGATTAGGATTCTGAATCATGTTTGGAACACCGCTCCATTGGTTATACGGTAACGCTTGTAGTCCCGCCATATTCATAGACAGGTTCGGTTGTAAGTTTTGTGGAGGACCGCTACTCCAACCCTGAGGAATTTGACCGCTTATGGACTGAACCATCTGAGGCAGCATAATATTGTCGGGTTGTGCAACTTGTTGACCTAATTGAGAAGATTGGACGGAATTTTGACTACCCGGGTCAACTTTTTGTGGCGCAACCGCAACTGAAACCGAGACGGTAGTAGAAGAATCATGAGGTTGGAACATCGGAACACCGCCAGATCCTGCAGGGTTACCATCTTTGTTTCCACATGCAACCAAATGGACACTATTTGGTGTTGGTGATAGCAGCCCATCGTTTCCACTAGGGTATGAACTCGGGTCCGTATGTTGGCCGGTTTGTCCTCCTGTCCAGCCCACAAAAGCTTTGTTTGGTGTATGAAAAGGAATATTCGCAAAATCACGCCTGCTATCAGGAGCTGGATTCATACTAGAAATCTTATGATCACAGGTTAAATTTCGTCCATCTTGACTAACCGTTCTCGATTCAACAACCGTAAACTTACCCTCCAATGCATCGCTTAAAAGAATACCATCATCTTCTTTGTCACTTTTTCGCCATATTTTTAAACCAACAGGAAAGTACCCATTTTTGCTCCACTTACGCAGCTGCACCATTGAAAATGGCCCTTGAATTTTTTCAGATGGATCTTTATAGTGCCACATTTTCTCTGTTTCATTTACTTTAGGAGTGGATACTGCTGTAACGCTGGTTTCTCTTTCTCTTGTTGAAGCAACATTTAGCTTCTCTAATATGATTGGCTGTTGCACAAATGTGTCCCGTCCTTTATCCCGTGAATTTTCAGTATGCATCTCGAAACTTGAAGTAGTTGCATCATCCGGCCTGGTGGAGAAACTTTTATTTGACAAGTTTCGGCTAAATTCATAATTTTTGCCTGAAGTACTTCTAGGGGTACCAGTCCAAGATTCTTTGGAGTTGGAAGCGTAATCTCCTCTTGGAGAAACCTGATCCCTTCCTCTATTGTTGAATCTGAAACTGTCGGATCTTGTGTATAACTCTGTATAAAGAACAAGAGCAGTTGTTAGACATCCAACTTCTAGCTAGAGCCTAAAGTTGTGTTTTGGGGTGTGTACCATCTCAAATGGGTCAGATGAGAACAGTCAAATGGTAATGGTTGATAGTCACTCAAAGGATTAACAGATGTAGTAGTGACTATAAATTAGAACTTAAAAAATGAACGAGAAAATACCTTGTTTCTTATCATCCGTGTCAGTATCATCTTCAGACCCATATTCTGGATCCATGGTAGGATCATCATGTATTAATGGATATTCATCTAGCCTCCGAGCACGCTCCTCAGGAGTCTTTAAGACGTCTAACTTCTGTACACATTCTCTTAGCGTAGTGCAAGTCAAGGATCACTTATACTTAAACAACGATAGTAGCCTCTTAACAACTAACAAAACGAATTACTAATTACAAAATTGAAAAGACAGTTCTAGCTGTCTAACTTGGAGTAAAGTCAACGTTTAAATTTTTTCATCAAAAGTAGAATTTTAACTTCGGGTAAACTATCCTACTATAGTACTGTCACAAAAACAACCATTCACCTACGCTGTTGTACTGAACTAATTGTGAGTGATGAAAATGCATGTGAGGTTGTTCTGAATTCTGACATTTCAAAACACCTTGAAACTAGCCCAGAAGTATATACAAGAAAACTTTTAATAACGAAGGATATTCTTTCTTACGCCCTAAATCACTTGCTCGATCACGAAGATGACTAAGCCGCACAACCTCTGTTTCAAGCCACTGCACCATCAACAGGGATAGAGATACCAAAAGTTAGCCCTTAACAAGTTTTACCCATTAAAGAAGTTTGGGCTATAACGGGTTAAGAAACATAAACTAAAGAGTGAAACGGTTGAAAGACCTAGAAAGTATATTCCAACCATTGGTCAAGATTCCCAATGAACACATTTATCTTATTATCATCTTGAGACATTTAGATTTAGTTACAAGTTATAAATTTATTACAATACACTTTGGTAGTAACCCAGCCCACCCCAACACTTTCACCCACATTTAAATCTCCCAGTTCACCCATGACAACATAAGATAGGGGGTTTTCAAACATAATGACACGAACATAGGACATGACTAAGATATCCCTCTTTTACATCCTCTTTCATCTTAAACATTAAAAGGAAAAATAAGAGTTTATATACACAAGTTTATATTCCTTTCATTACAACACTAAGACTGGATTTCCTGTAAGGTTTGATTAATCATATAGGATGTATATAAATATGTTGACTCCAAGGCTGTCCATGAAGCAGTAATAGTGATAAAAGTTAATTTTACTGAGGAATAATAGCTTTATAATAGAGTTTAATATATTGGTTGAAAGTAATTTAATATTTAATATGGATAATAAAAGATTACAACCCTAACAAGTTCACTTGATGTGACTCGATTCATCACATTCTAAAAAAGCATACCAATTTACTATTTTACTGTCCTGACATCATCCAATTCAACCCATTATCTACCTTCCCTATTTTATTGCCTCTATGGAAAAGTTAAAACAAAACATATAAATCAGTTCACCTATATACAAATAGTAATAAGAAAAATAGAGGCAAGAAAACTAATATAGAGTACCATATAGCAGAGCAAGTTTAGTAATTGTTTGACTATCTCATAGCAATTTTATATGTAGGCCACACCACAAGTGATAATTCTTGTACAATATGTTAGAATTACAAGTTATACTTCTCAGACAGTTGGCAACATATAAATTGCATTAGCAGCTCTATCACATACATGGTTCATGAACAAGGCAAGCCAACTCTAAATAACTTACATCATTGACTCTTGCCGCCTGAAGTTCCATGGCTTTGTCCAGAATGTCTCCCTACAAGCAACAATTAATGATAACAAAATGAGAGTGTTCTTTAAATTAAGTCATCTGGATACTGTTGTAGAACATACCACAGTCAATCTAGGTATAAGGCCACACTTTATACTCTGCCGCAGACGCTTGCATTCATCCTATCATAGCAAAAACACATAGTTCAACATCTTCAAAAATCAAAATTCATGTCAACATAACACGACCATAAGAACAAGATAATACTTAATCATTAAATTGACATAATAGTGGCTAAGATCTTGTGCAACCTAGTATTGCAACAAACAGTTGAGTTAAACAGTGAGACAACATGAGCCAAATAACATCCACTTGCAGTTGTTCGTAGTAAAATTTCAACTTCTCCAAGATTCATGTCAAGGTCACGACTCGGAGAATCCAATTAAGCTAAAAACAATTTCCCATACCATGCTCTAACTCATTCAAGAAAAATATCTGGGGAGCTGGTTGTGTGCATGTTAAAATTTTCGCTTGTTTATTGCCAATAGAGGCTCGATACCAGCCAATACTTGAGAAGTAGTAATCCATTCATGTTCTGGTTGAAACTATGAGAAGATGCAGCAGGAAAAGGCCAAAAGCAGTATTAAAAAGATAATGGTCCAGATTCAATCACCTCCATAAACTCCTGATTCGAAATGCTATCAATGGATATAGTTTCAGTTTTGTCAAGATTTAAGATTTCAACCATGGTGCATGTCTTCCTTTTGCCAAGTGTATATTGCGCCGCTTCACTAGTACCTACACACAATAGTCATTTAACAAGCTTAACCATATTATCTGTTAACATGATTATGATGGACACCAAAACAATTCATATTGGACGTTCTTGATGTTCCACTATTTGTAAGTTGGAATCAGGTAAAGAACAGGAACCAAGTCAAAGACCATAAACACAGAGTACATAACAAGATACCTATAACCTGCACCAGCCTATATATGTCCTGCTTCTGATTAGATCCAGAGATTCTAATTCTAACAAAAGTTCCAACAATCTTTTCATGAAAGCTTTCCATATCATCAAGCAAGTCCTCCACCAACTTTCGCCGCAGATAAATCAGGTTTATGTTGTGGATATCGATTGCAGCATAATCCTCACGGTTGGATTGTGGTGCTCGTTTATCACCTTTCTTGCGCCCTCTACGTTTCCTGTCTTTGTCATCAACTGGGCTAACTTCAGTATCAACAACCATCCCCTGAGCATCGTCTATCTGAGAATCATCTTTCATAAGAAAGTGAGACTCAAGAAGCTTTAACATTTCAATATGTGCCACACATGCTTTACCAAAAAGGTTTTCAAGTCTAGCATCACAAATGATTTGACTCTTACGATTAGGATCACGAAGTTTGTTTCTTTTAATGTATTCAAGCAAGAGATCCTGCACTTCATACTGACTTATGACAGAACTGTCACCATTTCTCATGTGCATCACAAATTCCAAAAGTTCTTTTGATACCCATTCAGCGTTATCAGGCATATCAAAGCCAACTGTGTCTTCCTTAGCAGCATACTTTTGCTTCTTTGCATTTCGTTTGCTCTTTCTAGCTTTTACGTTCTCAGGAGGAATGTCTAGACCGGAACCCCCATCATCTTTAACATCAGAATGTGCATTTGAAGATTCTTGTTTTCCAGATCCCTTCCAAGGGTTCTTAGCTAGCGCAAGTTCATCCAAAGACAAATTGTGCTTCGCTTTCATTTCTATCCAATAATCCTTGAAAAGATGCTCCCAGCTATTTTTGTCATCAAAGTTTACATTTCCCTACAAAAATTGGGACCGACAACATGAAACCTGTAAAACCGAAGCAGAAATAGAACAACCAAGGGACGGTATATTCATTACCCCAGCAATCACAAACCCAGAAAAACTTTTTAATCTTCTTCTATTTCAAATAGTAAACTTAATCCAACCTTATTTGATGAAATGAAAATGGTGGGAACTACATCTAGGGCATAAAACTACAAAAGCAAATCCACCTGTATTTAACGAAGATATACACTATGAGATGCCATTGATAAACTAACGAGTAATAACATTATAGCAAACTATATAACGCTACTTGTTTTCATGTTTGTTTTTTATAACCTAAAGTACTAGTATGCAGTTATGAACCAAAATAATAGCAACGAAACTATTCGCACATCAGATCTCCCTCTAAGCAAGAATAAAACAGTTGTATTGGTTAACAGAAGAGTTTCACATTCTCCTCGATAAGTTCAACTCCACAATTTATTTACACAGAAAAAAATATTTAAAATCTAACATACCTGATCTTCCTGTTTTTCAATTAACATCACAGTTTTCATGCAAGCCTCACATAAGCCTTTCTTCTCTTTCTCTCTAACACATAATATTACAGAAGTTTTAGTGCACGCCTTGCACAAAGAATATGTGCAAGTATAGCACATGTACTCTGCTTTTTTCTCACAGATACTACACAGATGCCAACCTGAAATCCAAGGTAAAGATAATTAAAAATGCTCAGTCAAATTATCTACGAAAAGAGTACACGAACAGTAAGTTAGAGACTCGAGCAATTGGTGTAACACATAAAAAAACTCAAAATAGGATATGGAATGATGAGAAAGCTCGCTTGATGGAGCAAATCAAAGAAACATTGCCCAAAAGAAGTTGAGAAATGAATATGATACATTGGGTCATAAGATACACTGCCCAAAACTCAACGAAACAAAAAGGTGCCATTTTTAATCTGCATCTTTGTTTAGTACTTCAGTTAATATAATTATCAGAAGCTTGAAAAGTTGGATATATCCAGGTAACACCTAACTATGATGCTTATCAAACCACAGATTAAATATAATAAGATATAGCACAAGTATGAGCATAAGAGAACCAAGATTTCAACAACAAAGCTAGATATACTGCAGGATAGAGAAGCCACTCACCACAATTCCAACGACCCTTAGATTGAAAAAAGGCTTCATCCCGATCAACACAAGAAGGATGATAAGCTTTAGGGCAATTCCTGCAGATACAAATCCACAACAATTCAATCTGATCAATTCAAACGCTATAAACCAAAAGTATCATCAATTAACACACTTACCGCCGATCACATAACACAAGGTCTCCACCATCAAAGCAAATGAAGCAAACATCCTCTTCAATTGTCTTCCTAGGTGTAGTAGACACCTTTGAGGCAGCTTTTGTAATCTTCCCTCTTTTCCGTTTTCCTCCACTACTACCTTTCTGAGATGATTCCGGCAATTCCGGTCCCGACTCCATCTCTTCCTCTTCCTCTTCTTCTTCTTCTTGAATTTTCTCTTCATCTCCTAGGTTTTCTTCTTCCTCAGTCTCCATATCAACACTTACCGATTTCTCACCCTGCTTTTCAACATCTACCGATTTCTCACCCTGCTTTTCAACATCTAACAATTTCTCAGCCTCCATTTCTGCATCCAATGATTCTTTCCCATCAGTTATCTCCTCATTTGTAACCATTTCTTCTTCCTTCACAACTTCTTCTACAATGCATTCTTCAGTCATTGCTTCAAGATTTTCACCACCAGCATTATCAATGTTTTCGACCTTAAAATCCTCACCGTCATTCTTAACATCAGAACCTACCATATCTTCAACATCACTGTCTTTCAAAACCACGGACTCTTCCACCCGTTCCACCGTTTCCTTCTCATCACCATCATTATCAATCTTTTCTACCTTAACATCCCCACTATCGTTCCTAACATCAAAACCTACAATTTCTTCAACATTTTCGCCATCACAGCCTTTCAAAACTGTGGTTTCTTCCTCCTGTTCCACCGTCTCCACATCACCATCATTATCAATATTTTCAACCATGTTGTCCCCACTCTCATTCTTAACATCAATACCTACCATCTCTTCAACATTATCTAAATTGTGACCATTACCATCAATTAAAACCGCAGTGTCTTCCTCTCGTTCCACCATTTCCTTATCATCATCATTCTCATCTTTCTCAATCACCGATATTTCACCGACATCAATATCGTTTTTGCAGTCAATCGTAGCATCTTCTTCCTCACCTCTGTCAACATTGACCGTGCACGTCAACTCACTACCACCACCACACTTTACCGCTGCCACGTCTTCATTTGCATTTTCACTACGACCACAAACCACCGCTACCACGTCATCACTAGATACGTCAATGCCACCGCTCAACGTAGCAACCGACTCCGAATTCAGGGAACGAACAACCGTCTCTTCCGCCATAGTTTCTTCCACCACCGGCGCCGTCGCAAAAACCGGTTCCGAATCGTCCGATTTGTTCGATGCAGATGTTAAATTTGTTAGTTCGTTTTCAGATTGTATATCAGTATTATTACTAGTAGTAATAGTGCTCTGATTGATTATGGTTGTTATTTGTGATGCCATTGAATCTTCGAGGTGGTTTGTGGTGGTTTTTTCTTCAACTTCCATATCTAAAATCTCGTAAAACCCTAACCCTAATTTTTATAGTTTTTGTGTTACAAATAAATCAGTTGTATCGAATGTCATGTGGTTCGTGAAGAGCAATGGCAATAAGTGAGCTATAAAATTAGTCCCTTAACTATTTTTAAATTCACATTTTAAAAAAAAAAAACTATATTATATGGTGCATCTAAATCTAAATTGTTAATATAAGATATTTTTTATTTTTTCAGTGTTTGAATTTTCAAACTTACATGTAAACACTTCTCATTTGTATATAATTTGCATCTAATGATATATGCAGCGAAAAACATTTATAACTTTTTTTAATAACTATATTACATATGGTTACATCAATTTACGGAAATTATTCATATATTTTTCTCACGTTTTTAACCAATTAATTTACGTTTTGTTTAAAAATAATTCGTCTTCCACCTAAAATGACTAAACTATCCTTATCTAAACTTAGTAAATTTAGTGAATAAAAAAAGAATAAGGGCATTTTAGTCATTTTAGATGACGAATGAACTATTTTACTATTTGAACTGAAAATGTGAAAAAAAAATATTAATAATTTTTTGTAAATCAATATAAACTGCAGGACCACTTATGAAATTTACTTTTTTTAAATTTATAAAGTTGAGTTTTTAGTAAATATATTAATTTTCGTTTTCTGTACTGTTTTATATCTATATATATTAAGTTATAAAAATAATAATGATTAGTAGTGGAATTTCGGCTCATTTATATGCAAATTGGTCAATTTTAAAGGCTAAAAATGTAAACCAGAAAAGAAACAAGCCAAACGATTAAGTTAATAAGAAAAAAGACTATCTGTTGGCATGTTTAACATATTGATTATTTACAATTACACAAAGTGTTTGTGTATTGACCAGAACTAAAAAGTTATAGTACTTGTTACCCAACTTGCCCATTCTACGATCACCAAGACCGAATAACTGTGCAATCTCGCAACCATAACTTATTCTACAAAGTATATTTGTAAAGCCTTTAGTGAATACTACTATCGTGAAAAAGAAGTTTACAAGTTCACTTGTAATGACATGTAACATTAAAGTCACAACAAGAAATGCATTAGAGTCTAAAATTGCATGAGATTCGAAGAGATTGCGTCTATTAACAGTTACAAATTCAGGGTTCAGCTACTAACAATCTTGGATTTCCTTCACAGTAAGGAACTCTATCATCCGATTAACATTTGCTGCAATTGAAAGTGAGGGCGACGACCGCATCAAACAGTAAACAATTTGCCTTCAAAACAGTCGAGTCCCTCTTGTTACAAGGTGAACAAAGCAGCACTGCTGTGATAATCTCCAAGACCATTTTGTTACTGAACGAGTAAAAGAAATAACATAAGAGATTGCCAACTTTAGGAACAAGTAGTAGTTGAACGTCTGAAGTAAAGGTGGTTATTTCAACCAATTTTAGCTATAATTGGGTCGAGCCCAGTTACGTTTCATCTCTTGGCTTAAATGGTAATACCAAAAATAGAATAAGTTAGCTTAAAAGGAAACACGTCAAACGGGGTCGAAAGTCGCCCAAAGTATTCTGGGTCAACTCAACCCACGTGTTTCACCCAGTACCAGAATATTACCTGTTTTGACATGTTACCCAACCTGCCACTTTCCCGCCCTTTAAAAAGGTGGTCAGTAGTTATCAGTTAAGAAAGCTGTTTCTTTACAAGAAGCAAGAATAAGACGGTGCAAAAATATATTTATAAAATTCAGTCACAATTTAGTTGTACCCAGTACCAGAATATTACCTGTTTTGACATGTTACCCAACCTGACCACTTTCCCGCCCTTTAAAAAGGTGGTCAGTAGTTATCAGTTACGAAAGTTGTTTCTTTACAAGAAGCAAGAATAAGACAGTGCAAAAATATATTTATAAAATTCAGTCACAATTTAGTTGTATAACTAAAAAACCGAATGTACTACTAACTGGAGTGTCACAACAGTAGCTCCAGTTCCGTACGATATCACTCCCACCGTCCCATAAAGGTTGCAATAGTTTCAAAATGGCTAATACCAGCTATACCTCAGTTACTTCTCAGGTTCCCTTTTAAAGGATCCAACAGGAACCACACCAGCACACTCATTATTAGTACCACCACTAATATCCATTCCTTGTTCCTTGAAAATGAAACGAGACATAGATTGTTAGAATCATAAATCACAAGCATACAATACTGTATGCAAGAAACAAGAAACCAGTACCACATTTACATGGTTAAGCAATTTACCTACTTCCAAGATAATAGCTCGGATTCTTACTGAATAATTTGTGTATATGGTAATACATTGATAAAAGGAGCATCATACAAAGAAAACGAAACCGTAAATGGATAACAGAAAAAGTAAAAGAAAAAAAAATGACATTGTAACACTCCACATGCATAGAGTTGAACCCAGAAATGTCAACTGGTTTACAATCCAAATCAAGCTCCGTATATAAACGTGGTAAATTTGACCCAATAACTTATTAATGGGTCGATTTGGGTTGTGTTCTACGACTTCTATCTCAAACAGGACAAAGAAGTCAATCAGATAACATAGCTAAAAGGCAAAAGGTTCAAATGGGTAGAACAGGTTGAAAGTTGCCAATAGGTCTAAAACGTTTTCAAACTCCTAAGTTCTAAAACTTTTTATTCAAAAAAACTAAATAATTTTTCAACAATCTTATTTTTGTAATCATGATTAACACATTACTTTTAAGAATAGTAGAAAAATGGACAAAAATGCTAGTAGGTCAACCAAACTTGACCTGGCCCAATTCAACCAGCAGTAGAAAATGAACTGTTTCAACCTGTTACACAACTTGCCCAACCCGCCCATTTTGCCACCTCAGCCCATATCCAACACATATAACTTCATAATAATCAAATCTTACAAAAACAAAATTTTACCATCGGAGATACAAATGCTAGATTGCTTCTAAAATATAACATTTTTTTTTTTGAGAAACAAAAAAAATAAAGGAAAAAGGAAAGAAAATGCATGCACAAATAGTACCTGGTTATTAGAAGTTTGTCCATGCATCCGTTGAGGCCTAGCATTTAGATCAAACAACTTATTTTCCATCCTGCCAGCACCATCATTATTATTTTCGAGCATTCCTATGGCGGATAACCGATGATGCTGAGTATCTCTTGTTGTAACCTTAGGCTGATTATTTGGTTCCCGCCTTACTTCACCTTGATCAACCGGTTGTGACCCTAATTCTTCTTCACGGCCATTTCTATCCCCTGGAAACTACAAAAGAATCTCATAGGGTAAGTCAATGTTTTGACTTCTTGAATGGTATACGCCCAGAATTTCAAGCAAAGGGAAAGTGGTACAAAACCAGAAACCTCGACTCGTTGCCTTAGTAGCAGAAATCTTTCATGTGTTCGTTTACCACCAACATGAACAATCATGTCACATTGTAAGCATAGAGAACTTCCATCTATTCCACAGTAGAAGAAAGCTACACATAGATAGGCACAATGTAAAATCACAACATTACTTATGTTCCCATCTAGTAGAGATTGTGGGGCGGGATATGGGAAACAAATCGCAACTGGAGGTGATTGTATACACCAATTTCGTTGTGCACACAGCAAGATGATTTTTGTTTTCTTTAAAATTGTTGTGTACAAATCACCTCCTTATCGGGATGGGTTCCGGTCAAAATGGGTCAACCAAAAACACTTGTTGTCAAAAAAAGAGTAAATGGCACAAAATGGTAGTCAAGTTTATCAAACTTCTCACTTTGGGTACTCAACTTTATTTTGATAAAATTAAGATATCTACGATATTCATAATAAAGGGACCTTTTGTTTATCACTTGGAAAATTTAAGGTACTTACGTTTTTATATGTTAAAAGGAAGAGGAGGAGGAGGGGGGGGGGGGGGGGGGGGGGGGGGGGGGGGGGAGGGGAATTGGTTTGTGCCCTAGTACTTCAAAAGGCAAGAATAAATCAATTTTAATGGTAAAAATATAGAAAAATGTAGTGTCGCAACTGTCCAAGATACATTTTTGGTGTCGTGAGCTTCAAAAGGTACAAATAAAAAATAAAAATCCTTTTATGATAGTAAAAAAAATCTTAGATACCTTAAATTGATCAAAAGGAAGTTTGGTACCCGAAATGAGATAAGTGGTAAAGTTGGGCACCTGTTTGGGCCATTAAACCTTTTTTTAGTTAATGATTAGTGTGTCAAATATGATTACCAGAGTTATATCGTTTCAATAGAAATCTAACGGCTTCAATAGAATACTTAGGAGGATTTGCGCATCAAAAAAGTACACTTTGGACGAATTTCTGCCATAATATTTGTTGAACCCCTTTTGAGCTTTTAGAGATTAGACATAACTCGAATCGACCCGTTCATAAATGGATCAAAATTGCCACCTCTATGTATCTGAATAAACAAAGGAAAGTGAAATGTACAACGAGAATACCTGGTGCATTTTCACATATATCACAACATGGTACATCACTAGGATCAGCAAGCCCTACTCGTACATGCCGACTAGCAAGCTTATTACACATATGCACCTGCCCAACATTTTACACATATATATCAATAGGAAATCATTTTAAGGCAATCTTTTTATCGGTCAATCGTTTAACTACTACATTTAATGGTATAAGCCTCACTTTCTTCATTCTAACAAGAAGAAAATAATTTTCTAATTACACCATCATTTGCCTTCTACGAACATATGCAAAATTCACTCCATAACATAATCATACGAAACTAATTATATATTATTAAAAAAATATCATGCACCAATTTGGGAAAGGTAACAAAATAACTAATATGATGACTAGCCAAATAAAAGCACGGTCCTAATTCACACATCTGGATGCCAAAATTGTGCTTAAAAATGTGGACCCGTATAATAAAGAGACGAAATATAAAGATGTGGCTGTTGCATAATCCCATAAAAAAAATCATTCAAAAAGCAACCCAAACACATGCAAATCAAGAGACATCAAACAAACCAACCAACCAAGACAAAAGAATTAACCTAACTTATAAAACACTACATTTCAAAATCAAGAAAAGATAACATACGAGTACAACACTACAACGGTGTATAAATTCTTTCATGTTACCAATATTTGTCTGCATATACGTTGAATTAAGTTCAGCTAATCTAAATCAAGTTATTAACTAAATACTGAAGTTCATCGAACAATTCAAACAAACTTCTAGTTGTATACTCGCAAGATCCTTCTAGTCTTAAGTATTCTCACAAATAAATACTATACATGAAATGATGATTTATGGTACAACTTACTTATAAGCAGGTACCAACCTGCTTATTTTAAAGTGTGTATTTCTTCTTAAATAAGCAGATAGGCAGTTCACATGATATCGTTTGGAATTAGTTATCTACCTAAAAACCGCAATAAGCAGATAAGCATTTAAAGGGGGTGCTTGGATTCGCTAATTTTATTAGCTTATTGGCAGATTCCAAGAAGCCACTAAGCTCATATTTAAGAGCTTATGAGCTTATCAACTTCAGCTTATAGCTTATTGAAGTTTATAAGCTCAAACTCATAAAGTTATAGACTTTTTCATATATTTCAATAAACAAATAGGCCCAGAAAATAACTTAAGCCAAACACCCCCTAATTGTACATTTTTATATCACAGCCTAGTAATTAAAGTTACCACAATGAGATAATTTGGTAATTTTACCATCATTTATAAACTTAAATTTTCCATTATGCAATCTAAAAAAGTTAGTATAACTTTTACGTTAAATAACTACTCCTACTTAAACAAAATTAACCTGAATATAAAATAATTTTATTTAACAAATTGAGGATCAAACATTAGATCCACAACAACAGTATATAAATAAATTTAAATTGATATAATTATAATAAAATACTAAAGAAAGTGAAAAATTGAAAACCTTTTCATCGCAAGAACAGCAAAGAGCAGCTTCATCAGCGGCACAAAAAAGGATGGCAGCAGCACTTTCACAAACATCACATAATGTTCGCATAATTATAACTATAACCCCAACCCTTCTTTGTTTTTTTTCAAATGAATTTACTTAATTTCTGAATACTATCTCATTTTGCTTATTAAATAATATATGATTTATTAGACGAATGAATATTTGATGTGATTATAGAGACGGTGAGAGACTTCAGAAGAATGGTGAAAGAAAATGAGAGAGAGGGGGGGAGAGAGAGAGAGATGGAAGAAGCTTTTTAAAGTTGATTATTCATTTATAATAATTTTTAATTTTTTTTTATAATTTTAGTTTTATTAAAAAAATGTTACTATATAAATGATTTTCTAATTATATCCAAAGTATCTTTTATCCAGAGCAAGATCCTTTGCATAAATAGTGGGGTTCTTTTTAAGATGTGTTATCATAAACCTAATAATTTAGTTTAGAAAATCGATAAATATCGTACTTACATTATCATTAAAAGTTTGAGATATGCATCGACAAATATATTAAGTTTTGAAACCAAAACAAATTTTATAACCCCTTTCATATATTTACAAATTTACTAACGACATTTCTAAGGTGGGGTTGTGATTGACAAAAAGCTACTAATAACATTGATCAAGATTCGTATGGATTTATCTGATATTTTCGTGTTCGACTTGATTTAAATCAAGCCAATTATGATATTTTTCGTGTTAATGGTTGACCTTATTTCTAATGGGTAAAAATTTGATAAAATGATCTATCGTGTACATATCCCTAATCTGTTACTTTGGGCAATGAGTTTATATAACTAGGATATGTTAAGACATAAGTTAGACCAAAATGGAACTTAATAATAATTCAGGATATTCGATTATCTCTAATCTCTAATCTCTAACTATATATAATGCATTTCTATCATTATCTTGAATTAATCACAATATAAGGAAATCTCTAAATTACCCTTATGTCATTTATAACATTTTTATAATAAAAATTATTCCCTATTGATAATATATATATATATATCTACTTTTTAACTAAATATAATGTATGTCCATCAATACAATTTTGCTTCTTATATTAAAGCTTACATATAAATAAAATAATAATAACAATTTTAAGCTTTTCACTAGCACCGCTATTATTACCGTCATCTACTAACATTATTCTACCGCTGCATTGCACGGGTATTATTCTAGTTATTAATCTAGTTATTAATAATGTCGATTGCTAGTGTTGTTTGATTTTCTAGGTTTAAAGACAATCAAGATAAGATATTAAGATGACAAGTACTATATTTCTTAATCTAGTCGTTGCAAGTTAGGCAAACATTAAAAATGTTAAATTTTTGTGTTTAAATTTCATGAAATATTTGTTCATGTGAATATATAAAACCAATATATATATTTACGATGTTGCAATTTAATCTCTAAATTATTTTAAATAGTTGTTTATATACCAATCAATTGGAGTTGGTCCACCTTGTAAGTAACGATTGATTATCTTTTCTGGACGAACTCATATGTGGTGACGTTTGGGAAAGCTTTAACCTTTCATAGATGTTTTTCTATAAAGCAATTGGTGACGTTCTTTTTTATGTGTTTCATACATGGCGCGAAATCAGATTGTGTTGAACGGAGTCGAGTCAGTCTACTCCGTTGGAATAAATTATTAATTGAAATTAAATGTGATTTTAGTACAAATTTAGTATAGTTTTGATTATGATCCCAATTATTTAAAAACATCACTGATTATTCGTTTTAAATTTGACAAAAAAAAAAAAAGATTTTTGACTCCATTACTGCTACTACCTAAGTTAAAAATCGTTTAAACTTTGAAAAACTACCACAACACATACAATATATTAATAAAATTAAAAGTTTGACATATATTATTTTAAAGGTACACCTTATATAATAGCAATAGCAATGCGTAATAAATTGGTAGACCTATGTATTCAACAAGTTAGTCAATTCATTGGTATTTTAAAAGAGTTGGTAATGTTGGAAGAACTATTTAGGGGGAAATTTTGGACTTATATTAATGGGTCAAAAGTGATTAAAAAACTAAAGAATGTAAAATTAAATTGGTGGTGGTAATCAAATCAAGTGTCGAGTCATATGTGTACTAGGAACGATGAATCGGGTGTCTTTGGATTGGATTAAAAAGGTATTCCGAATATAGGAAATTGGTTATCTATGACAAGGTCCCACACCACCAAACAAGAGAGAAACATTTGGACACCACATGAACATGGTGATTATCTTGTTCAAACATTATACCATCATCCAATTTACTTTTATATATATATATATACAATTATGTCTCTAATTACTTTAAATCACAATTTGTTAATCGAAAAGTTAGGGTGAGGTTCAAATGAGAATGACAAAAGTGTTGAAAATAGGGAAACCAATAGAAATGTGTCACGTGTCACAAAACCCACTTTCTTCCATATTTTTAAAAACTAAATATCTAACAAACGACAATTCGAAAAATTATGAAAATTGCACCATAAAATTCAGCGTTTTCTCCTCTTCGATTTAAGATTTCACGAGTTATACTTTCGAAGAGTTTTTTTTTTCATTTTTTGATGGGTTTACAAATTAGTAACACATGTGTTAGTGTTGCGTTTAGGGTTTAGGGTTTAGGGTTTAGGGTTTTAGGTTTGCACCCGAAACCTAAACCCCAAACCCTAACCCCTAACCCCTAAACCCTAAACTATAAACCTTAAACGCTTTACAAAACCCTAAACCCTAAATCATACTAAACCTTAAATCCTAAACCCTACTAAAATCTAAACCCTAAACCATGTTAAACCCTAACCCTAAATCCTAACCCTAACCCTAACCGCAAATCAAATGTATAACTAATCAGTAACACATGTGTTACTAATTTGTAAAACCCACCAAAAAATGAAGAAAAAAAACTCATTGAAAGTATAGCTTGTAAGATCTTAAATCGAAGAGGGGAAAACGCTGAATTTTATGGTGCAATTTTTATAATTTTTCGACTTGTCATTTGTGAGATATTTAGTTTTTAAAAAGATCGGGGAAATGGGTATTTAATGAAAATGAGTGGTTGAGATTGATTCTCTTATTCTCACACAAAGTTGTTGTACTCGTTTGAACACTGCTATTATTTGTTTTTTCCTTATGATAGAAAACAAAAAATCATAAATGATACCGCAAACAACGTATGATGATACTAACAGGTTACCCAAAACAAATACGCTAACCAGACTGCACTACACCTCGTCTCACCACCCCGGAACATATAGATCCACCCGATCAATGAACACTCAAACCGATTCGTTTTCGTCACACCAAATGCATATCATATATAGGATACTCGAATAACACAATCTAACTGATTCAATTCAATACAATTGACAAACCGATATTCGAATAGTGAATATCCCTAGTCACACCAATGTCTTATTAATATTTCATCCACTTTTAATGGGTGATTATGTGTACACTAACAAATTGTGTTTCAACCTTCAGCGTGTAGGCTAGTTGGTTTCGGAGATGGGAGCATTTGGAAACAACTAAGGTTCAATTCTCACCAACAGCAAAAAGGAACCTAATTTATTAGAAAAAATCTTTGGTAATGTTGGATAAGTTGGTTGATTTACCATCTGATCGGGACGCTAGGTGAGTTTAATTTACTTCTCACGTGATAGGCCTAAGGCGATCTGCTATGCGCCGATTAGTTCAACCTTTTGAAGTAAGTTTGCGTCCCACACATTGTACTAATTAATTAATAATTGTGTATAAACTATAAATTACCTCCTATATTACATGTTTAAATTTGAAATAATCAATTTTGAAACATGTAAAGTTAAGTTGTAGGTAAGAACTATAAGAAATAGCAAAGAGAATATGGTTAAGATATATCAAATTAAGGTGAGAAAGTCAAGGATCTTGTGTAATATACATGAGCCACTAATTTAAAGGTGGGGAATGATAGTGACTATCAGTCCATTGTTAACCATCAGTTTCATATAATCTTCTTGGACCACAATTTTTCCTTACCCATATGTCCTCTACTGCATAACTAGTCCATTCACTATTATTATTTATGCTTTTAACCCTTCAACTTTAAAGTTTAATTAGAAAATGTTTCTTCTGGATCCTACTCGATCGAAGGTTTAGTTCATTATAGCTGTAATCAAATTTTCGAGTATTTAATCTGCTAGATCCTATTTGATACGGTTCAGATAACATGAGAGGTAAACAACTCTGGAATTCGAATTTTCCTTCAAAAACGAAAACGATATGTATGATATTATAGCTTCGTCAAGCCGAAAAAGATAAAATGTAAAACCTGCGAAACAAATAATTGTCTAGAAAGAGTCGGACAGTCCACAAACGAAATGGATGAAGATTGCCTAAATTGTATTTCTTGAAACCAACTAAATTGTCTATTTTCGAATAAATACAGTAGACCATTATTTTGAAATATTACTGTTTCTTACCATTTTTAATCCATTGAATTAATCTTGATAAAGAATTATGCGGAGTTTTAAAAAAATTGTATTGGCCCGTTTAGAATTCTTTGATAAAAAACACCATGGGTTTGGCCGGCTTTAGTTATAGACATGAAGTAATAGCATAAAGTATGGGCAACCATTTGGACTATGCTTCTTAGCCCATGTATATTGCAGGGCATTTTCTAAAGTAGATCATAAGCTGCAAAATTCGGGAGCTACATCAAAAAACTTTTACATGAAAAATATTGTGATACTATATCGAAATGATATGAAGGGATGTAGATATCGAAAAACTTATACTGTAATATAAGTATGTAAGGATATAACTGTAAATTGAAGTTTGTTTTGCATATTTGTGTATGTATGAGACAAATAGTGTGGAGAATGGAATGTTAAATGTTGAAGTTAATTCCCTTACAATTATATTACAGCAGTGTATGACAGAGTTGATTTGTTATAACTTTTAAAATTATAACGAACAATATACTAAAATTTTATTATAGAACAAAGCATATAATAGATGGAAGTATTAACCCGTGACAGATCAATATTTAAGGGTACTATGTCATCCAGTGAGAATGAATACTTAGGTGGCCTACCTCTTGGACGATCAGTCAAATTTTTGTTTTGATGTTGTATTGTATTTGTCGACGGTCCTGTAAGTTGATAAGCAGTATAGATATGACGTGCTACATTAATTAATACAATTGTTAAACGTCTCTAAGAATTTGGGAGGGTGTATATTCAATTTTGTATTAACAAACAAAAAGAATAAAATGGTGTGTTTAGCAAAACTAGCTGGTAGTTGGTGTTGAAATCTTATAGCTGGAGCTGGTAGCTGAAACTTATATTTGAAGCGATAAGCTGGAGCTTATGTGTTTATAATTGTTTGGTAAAGTAGCTGGAGTTTATTGATGTAATTGATAAAAAGCATAAAAATTATACGATATGATAAATAATGATATAAGGGGTATTAATATTTCATCTCTCATAAGCTTAAAACTTATTTCTATAAGATACATCAAATAACTTCTTTTTTCAATGAGCTCTTAAAGTTTTGTCTACCAGATAATGTTAAAAGCTTGAACTTGTGAATTAAAAAACTTAAGTTTTCATAAGCTCATGTAAGCTCACGTTTCAAACACCCATAAGATATGTATTGTTGACTAATCACATTTTACTTTCTTTTACAATTTTTTTATTAAACCCTTTTTTTTCCTAGTTGAACAACATGTATGGATGTTATGTAATATTAGTTATATTTACTTTTGCTTTAATCTTTTAATTAAAAAGTGGCTAACATGATCAAAGACGCAAAGTTTTAATGTCTTGTCCTTTCACTTAGTTATTTGGAGCTACAATTGTCTATAAGGAGACATAATAACGAGTTTTAATTAATATGAAGTCGCAAAATTTTTAATGTATATATATATATATATATATATATATATATATATATATTTTAATGAAATAAAAAGGACACATAATATGAGCTTAAATAGTTTGAACTACTATTGTCTATAAATAGGTATCATTGTGATCAAACAACCAACATAAATATAATTGGTTGAGTTTCATCATGTCAACTTACATTGCACCTGTAATGTTCATCATTTCTTATAATTAAAGTCTTACATATATAATTACCACTCGTTTCGTTTTTACTTTTACCTTGGATACTTTTTAAAACACCCACAAATATATATATTTTATTATTATTATTATTATTATTATTATTATTATTATTATTATTATTATTATTATTATTATTATTATTATCACCAACAAAATAAACAAACAAAATTTGAGACATTGACTTAGGTATATAACATTATCTCTATATTAATAAACTACTTTTCTTTTATTTTAAGGTCAATAAGTTAACTATTCATAAAGTCAACATTTGACAAATATATATCAGTATAGTTCTATGTTTCCAACTCGTATATTTCATCAAAAGGCAGATAATGAGAAAAATAAAGTAATTGTTTATGTAGTCATACACGCGTTAAGAATTGTCTATGAACCTTAGTCTATGAGCACTACTTTCTTTTCTTATTATTATTATTTTTCTTTTTCATGTTTTTCCTCTTTTGTTCCCTTTTCCTTTTACATTCTAAATTTTAACGATGAGTATCATGAGTCATGACAGGTTAAATGCTCGTTTATTTATATAAAAAATAACATTTTATTCAACATATCTTATGAAAGAGTTGGTGGTTTATTATAAATTCAAACACAAAACACTATGGCGCGCTAAAAATTGAAGAAGTAAGGTTCAACCTTCACGCGGGATCAATGCCAATGTTAAAAGACAATGATCACCGTGGTTTATGCTTTTCAACTTCATGGACAACCGAAGTGGAAATAATATACGTGATGTTTCAAAGGTATATATAGAGATTGACACTCGTTTCATAAGATATACAACTAACAACATATGTGTTAAAGTCCTATAACAAATAAATTCAGTTATCTTTACTTTTAAAACAAGGGGAAGATATATATATGCATACCTAAAGTAACATGTGCAATAAAAGGTAGAATTTAAACAAAAAATCATATTTGATTCTTCAACCTTTTTAAATGTACATCATTAGTTCCTCATTTAGTACTTGATGCGCGTAAGCATTCATAGAGTTTTCTCACGAAATATTTTTCCTTAAAACAATAACAAATACGTTAAAATCTTCCTATTGATTTTATTTTAGAAATGAAATAAAATTTGACATTACATTTTAATAATCACAAATTCAAAAGAATCACATCAGTTGACGTTAACATTTGTTTTTCTTCATGTTTTATAGTTTTTTTTTTAAAAAATTCACAACCAACCAAGAAAACAAAACTACAGTCATAGTTCGAGTTTTGGCCCTTAAGTTATAACAATCTCTTTTAGTTGTGTGATTAGTTGATTAGATGGTCTAACTAGCATAGGTGAACAAACATTTGGTAGGTTGGATGGACCTTCTATTCCAACTATAAACATGATTTATAAGTCGGGAATATAATAGGTGCTGTTGAATGTACATTTGTTATATGTTGTTGATCAATCATGTGTATTATAAATATTTTTATTTTACACTTTTCACTATTAAACTTTTTAAAATTGACACTTTTAGTCCTCTTTTTTAGCTTAACAACACCAAAAGTTAGGTGATGTTAGTAGCACCAAACATTTTTCCTTATAAGTTTTGTTTATACATTGACTTTAAATTTGTTAGGCTCCTCCTAACGATGTATGTCAGAAACCGTTGGTTTCAACCGACACGGATGGCAGTGACCCATCGGTTCGGTCCGTAGGTTTTAACCTTCGGTTATCCGACGATGGATCGGTGGGCTCGGGGTGCGCGTTGGTTTCTATAGGAAAACAAAAAAAATAATAATAATAATTTGAAAAAATAGCCGTTGTGTTTGTTTTTTTTTCTTTTTTCTTTTTTGATAAATAGCCGTTGCATATTAACCTCTTTTTTTTAAACTTCCCTTTTACTCTATAAATACACACCCTCATTTTCAAACAATTCACACACTTCTTCACTATCACATCTATATTCATACAATCTTTCCACCATGTCTTTTGATTCCGATATTGAAGATTTGCAATCTATCACGGCGGTTTTCAATCCGACGGCTGCTATTGATATAATTAATTCGATAGACTCCGATTCGTCCGACGGAGAGGATATTCCGATCCCAATACCACGAGCACCCCGGCGATACTTTCCTAAATATCGTGAAGCAATGGGTGAACGTTTGTATCTAGAATACTTTGCCGATGATCCAACATTTTCGGCGGATATCTTCTGACGACGTTATCGGATGAGCAAGTCATTATTTCTCCGTATATGTCAAGGTATTATATCGTTTTCCCAATTTTCGGTACCGACTATTTTACATATTTTATTCAATGGCCTGACGCAACCGGTAGACCTGGTTTTAACGTTGGGCAAAAATGCACTTCCGTCGTACGTCAATCGGCGTATGGTTGTGTCGCCGATGAGTTTGACGAGTACTTACATATGGGTGAACAAACATCGTACGTGAAACGTCCCAGATTTTTTTTTTTATACTCAATTTAAATTCTAAAAAAAAACACTTTATATATTAATATAAAGTGACAACCACATTGTTTAACACAAACATACATTTTATCTTTACAAAATATCACACGTTAATATAGAGCATGATTTATGAGTTCCTCCTCTTACTATCTTGACATAGTAAGTCCATCATTAGTAGCCCTCGGGTCGCTTGCCCGGATCCCCACCCTTCATTCCTCTTGACGTACCTATCACACACAACAATCAACACGTAAGCATTTTGCTTAGTAAGCACAGAAAAGGTACATTCACATATAAATAATTTAGCACAATTGATCACTCAGCAATTGGCCGCTCAACTCATACGGCTAGGCACAATTGATCACTCAGCAATTGGCCCTTATGGGTACAATTGATCACTCAGCAATTGACCATTCAACTCATACAGCTGGGCACAATTGATCACTCAGCAATTGACCATTCAACTCATACAGCTGGGCACAATTGATCACTCAGCAACTGGCCCTTATGGGTACAATTGATCACTCAGCAATTGACCATTCCACTCATACAGCTGGGCACAATTGATCACTCAGCAACTGGCCCTTATGGGTACAATTGATCACTCAGCAATTGACCATTCCACTCATACAGCTGGGCACAATTCATCACTCAGCAATAGGCCTCTTAACTCAATCTCATAGGCACAATTGTTCACTCAGCAATAGGCCTCTTAACTCAATCTCATATTTGTAATACAATCGGTATTAACGTAATCAACCAATTAAATTATTTATATTCCTACTACTTACCTCGAAGGCGACGTTCAAATATTCACAACTCGCTATCCGAAATACCTGTCGAGACATTCATATTAATCAACTTTTATTAACCTCTGCGACACTACCCCCTTGTGTCGCTACACTTCCTGACGACACTAACTTAGTGTCGCACATCACACTATTGCGAAACAACCTGCGACACAACCTCTTAGTGTCGCTAAAACAACAATTACAACTAACAGTGGAAACAAGCGACACAAGCTGCGGCACAATCTCTTAGTGTCGCTATAGCAACAGTTGTAACTAGCAGTAGAAACTTAGCGACACAAGCCGCGACATTAACTCTTTGTGTCGCTAAAGCAACAGTATTAATTTGTGACACTACCACTGCAACACAAGCTGCGACACAAGCCTTGTGTTGCAATGACGAACAGAACAGCAGAACCCTTCTGCAATTAACAAGCTTTTGGGTGATCTCAACACCCTAATTTCGAACCAGTTTCAATGGTTAATCATCATATACACCCAAACCAGTTAAAACACATTTCAACTTATTTTAATCAACACAACACTTTACCCCCAAATTACTCATTTTAAACTCAATTAAAACTCACTCTTTCATGCCTTCTTACTCAAATTAACCTCAATTTCAACCGGGGTTTTAGGTTTCTTACCTGCAATTGCAAAGAAACACCTTCCAAAATCACCCTTCAAGCTTAATTTGACTCTCTTTTTTGTTTCCTTTATTTTCTCTCACTAAAACACACACACACACACATTTTGTGAACGAACTGAGATGTTTTACTGCTTTCTGGAATGTTTTAGAATGTGTATTATGTTTAATTTCACACGAAGTTACACAAATTACCCCTACTAACCGCCTTTCAGCCTGACACTGCGACACAAGCCTTGTGTCGCACTGGGCTTTGTGTCGCTACCTGCGACACTAGCCCTTGTGTCGCATAACAGCACACAACAACAATTTTAACGAATTTCGGGGTGTTACAGTACGATTGTTTGGATAACTTTTGTAAATGTATTTTTCATCTATACTCTACCGAGTATTTAAGAAAACCAACACTACAAGATGTGCAACGTTTACATCAGCGTCATGTCGAGTTACATGGTTTTTCAGGAATGCTCGGAAGCATCGATTGTATGCATTGACCTTGGAGAAACTGCCCAGTAGCATGGCAATGTCAATACACTAAAGGTGATCAAGGTGATCAAGGTTGTCCAACGATCATGCTCGAAGCGATTGTCTCTAACGATTTGTGAATTTGGCACGCTTTCTTTGATTTAGCGGTCAACGTATTAAATCAATCGGATTTGTTCAGCGATTTACTACAAGATAGAACTCCCCAAGTAAATTTCACGATTGCCGGCAAGGAATTCACCAAAGGCTATTATCTAGGCGATGGAATTTATCCGGAATAGTCTACTATTGTAAAGTTGTTTAAGCATCCACTAACACAACAAGAGATGCGCTTTAACAGATATCAAGAAGGTGTAAGAAAATATGTGGAACGAGCATTCGGTGTGCTTTAGGGTCGTTGGCAAATCATCAAGAACCCGACAAGACCATATAGCACCAACAAAATAGCAGGAATCATGTATGCTTGTGTGATTCTACACAACATGATAACCGAGAACAACGGACGAAATATGTGTCAATTAGATGAAATATGTGTTTTAAATATTTAATTTATTAGTTGTGAATCCCTGAAAAAAAATATAACGGGGCACTGATGGCAAAGGCCTGTCAGTTTCTGTCAATTTTGTGAAAAAACTGACGTGGTGCTGACATAGCCGTCAGTTTCGTCAATCTTACTGATTGTATAAATTTCACTTCGATCATACGGAGTAATATAACTGTAAAAGAATACATGTACCACTACTAATGCATGTGGTGCAATCGTCGATGCAAATCATACCGTAACTAAAAGAGCGTGGTTGGGTTTATGCATTAAAGGGTTGTACGTGGACCCTATCGGTACTAATCAGTGGAGAATTCTCGTGCCTCGGAGTCTAACGGTGTACTGCACACACATATTATTAAATTCACCGAAATTCTGCAAGTCACGTGACCTCAAAATAATTAATAAAATATATAATCCCAAAAAAAGTAGACGTTAAGCAAGGGAAATTACTATTTCCAGATAAATATTTATTAAACCCAGAAAATAACCTCTTTAAGAGAAGTACTTCCTGCAATAAAATTTGTACTAACTCTGGGTCTCTAGTACTTAGCTCTGGAAAAAGGTGTATACCAAGTAAAATCTTTAACTTAATAAAATAAAATACTTTTCCTGACAATACCCAGATGATAAATTCATGATCTGATTAAGAATTAGGCTTCTTTTTTGAAGGGAAGTGTGTGTGAGCGGTTGATGGCATGCTGTTAAGAAGGTAAAATTATAAATGCATAGCATGGTTTGTTTTTATAAAATCACGGAGATCGTGCGGTTATTTATTTATTTTTTAAAAAGATAATGTTAATAAAGTTGAACCCAAATAAATTTATAGGGAGTTACCGATTTTAATGGTTGATCTAAGCTTTTTTAGTTATCTGTTTTGACTAGAAAAATATGTTATTTTTAATCTTTGTTGGAATAGAGTGTTAACTTGGCTTTTATTTTTGGTGGGTATTTAATAAAGGACAGTTTAGTTTGAAGAACAGAAGTTTAAACCACCAGAAAAGATCAAATAAGGTAGTATTTATCTTTTTTTGGTGTGTTTCACTTTTTAAATGGGACCCACCATTTCTGAAAATTCCAAGCTTTCACCTGCTTTCTTTTAAGATTTTGCGTTAAATAAAAAAAGAAAAACAGTTACTTAGTTTTCAAGTATTGTAGGGTCCTTATAACTCATAAGCAAAGATCTCTGTTGTGTGGTCTTAAATAAGAAATGGTATTTGTAGATTTAAAGGTTTAGTTTTTAATCTTGAGAATAAAGATTAAGCAAAGTTCTTAATCACCCAACAAACCCATGATTAAATCTTTCAAAACTCCCTTTTTTATTTATTGATTTTTATATTTATCCTAAAAAAACTAATTTTTTAATTGTGAATGCAGATAAATGGTGTAATGACATGTGGGACTAAGTATTTGGTGCTTTCTCCCTTTTGGGTAAAGCTGAAACAACCACTTTGTTTATAACATCTTAACTGTCACTTGCATAAGTTAGGGTTTTGGAAAGAAAAAGTGGTTGAATGTTAGTTTTGTGTTGATTTGTGGGTTTATAGGGGAAAAAAAAATGGGACACGGGTATTTATTATTAGGTTAAAACTTTGGTGGGAATTGAAAGAAATGGGAGCAATTGGTGGGGAAGAGTTGATGAATTGGGAAAAAATGGAAGGTGGCGGTGGTAATGGAAGAGAAGAGAAGATACTCGTGTTGGTGAGGTTAAGGCCTTTGAATGATAAAGAAATTTCAAAAAATGATGTCTCAGATTGGGAATGTATCAATGATACAACGATTTTATTTAGGAATACTTTGCAGGAAAGATCCATGTTTCCTACTGCTTATGCATTTGGTAAGTGAAAATTTTCGTTTTGTTCTGTTAATTTATTCGAAGATTATTGTAACGTCTGGATTAATTTTTTAGGGGAATTAGTAAAAAACTGGACTGCCATTTTGATATATATATATATATATATATATATATATATATATATATATATATAATATAATATATACACACATTTTAAACTTGTTCAGATTTTCTTGTGAAAGTTTGGATCTTTTTTAGGGATTGGATTGGTAAATTCAAAATGCTATTTGATCGAATAGTTTGTGATCTTGTGAGGGAATCATGGTTGTCTTCAAGAGCTGGATCAGATAGCAAATTTATTTTTCTTTTCCTTGCAGCTGAATATATATATCAGTCTTCAAGTTCTGATGATATTTGATTCTGCGAATCGTGTCATATTGTGGGATTTTCAAGTTAATTAATTGATATGTTGTTTTAAATTTCGGTCTTCTTATAGGGTTTTAAGTAAAAGTCGAAATGCCCTTTGACATAATTTAAGTTTGAATCTAATTGGATTGTGATCTTGCGAATATTGCCATATGATGGTTATTAAATTTATTGATCGAATCTTTAAGTGGTTTATTTGTTTGGGAACAGACAGGGTATTTAGCGGTGATGCAACGACTAGGCAAGTCTATGATGAAGGAGCTAAAGGAATTGCACTTTCGGTGGTTAGCGGCATCAATTGTAAGTTCAATCGACTAGTGGATGACTTTGACTTTGACAAGTAGAAGACTTCGACTATGACTATGACTAATGAATTCTTCCCTGTATTTAGCAAGCATTTTTGCATATGGACAAACTAGTAGTGGGAAAACATACACAATGACTGGGATAACAGAGTACACCGTGGCGGATATATATGACTACATGCAAAAAGTATGAAACTTTCTTATGTACTTTTTTTTATTATTATTATTATAAATTGTGCTTTGATACTCATATAAAACTGTTAGTGAAAGTTTCTTGAAGTAACGATTTATGTTTTGTATCTATAGCATGAAGAAAGGGCGTTTGCTTTAAAATTTTCAGCTATAGAAATCTATAATGAAGCCATAAGAGACCTTTTAAGCACAGAAAATATTCCACTTCGGGTTTTGGATGATCCAGAGGTAATTTCATGGCCATTGAAGTATGTTGTGTGCAGCAATGTATAAACTATGTACTTGATATTTCTTGTTTTTTGATTTAATCAGAAAGGAACGATTATAGAGCGACTTACTGAGGAAACATTAAGGGATTGGAACCATCTCAAGCAACTTCTATCTGTTTGCGAAGGTACCGTGCATACTTGGACTATAATTATCTTTATTCACTGATTTACATACTAATTTAACTTTGATGTATATATTAAAAAGCAAATTCTTAGTCTAAAGAAATAAACTAATGCATTGTATGGTTATTGCTGTTTTTGCTTACAGCTCAAAGAAAAGTGGGAGAGACTAACCTCAATGAAACAAGTTCGAGATCACATCAGATTCTTAGGCTGGTATGCTGCTCCCTCAATGTTTTGTGTTTATACTATGTTCCATACTCACGCATGAACAATGTACATGTGTACATCTATATATCCGTATCTAGCTTTACAAATAAACACATATACTCCCACCGCCTTACTTTTATCGTCCACAAACATAAAACTTATTAAGTACAATTTAAGATATGTGTAATTAATGAAGTCTTTATGTCATATAATTTTATTTTTGCTCTCACATTTATGACATGGTTGACTTGAAAAGCTGTAATAATGGTAAATGACTAAGGATATATTAGGTGAACGAGTGAATAATAATTGTATTTTTTTGTGGAAGTGGACAACTAATGTGGAACTAACCAAAATAGTAATGTGGACAATTAAAATGGGACGAAGGAGAATATGAATAGCATAATGTTTCTGTGAGAACAATATCTAAATAAGAATGGTAAGAACGTTCAATTTTTTAAAATTCGAATAATATAAATAGACGGAAGTTACATGGTTGGTATATTCACATCTCAAGCATACAGATGCCGTAGATGTGTGAATGCAGATTTTTATATAAATTGGAAAGTCGTAGATGCACATATTCACATAGATTCATGAGTCAAAAGTTGTGACTTTGTTGTTTCTACATGCTTTAAAATGTTATTAATAGGGATAGAATAGTATACAACACGTTAGATATGACGACTTGTATTATTCAAATTAAAAAAAAGTGCGATATTACGGTTTCTATTATAAGTGTTTTATTATTTTATATGTGTGTATATATCATATACAAATATTTGTACCTCAGTAGTGGAACTAGAAAATATCTGAAGTGGATGCAAACTTTTTCTTTGTAATGGATGGAAAGTTTTTAGTTTATGATATAGTTAAACTGGTGGTTTCGAAACTTTATATCTAAATGTATAGCATGTTGTATTCGAAACTTTACCCCATGAATAATTTGGTGTTTGCAGACTATTGAGAGTTCGGCTCGTGAGTTCATAGGGAAGGATAAGTCAACAAAACTTACAGCCAGCGTGGTATGAACACCGCCCTTCTGTTTAGACCAATTAACCGGAACAATCGCATAAAGAAACAACAATATTTTGTAGGGGGTCATTTTAAAATCTAATTAGGTCATCATCTGCAGAACTTTGTTGATCTTGCTGGAAGTGAGCGGGCAGCTCAGGCATTATCTGTTGGGCAAAGACTCAAAGAAGGTTGCCACATAAATCGTAGCTTATTGACGTTATCCACTGTTATTCGGAAGCTAAGGTTTGACTATTTGGTTTCCTTTTCCCAAAAATTGCAATAATTTTGTTATCCTATATTCCTATGATTTGCAATGCTTCTTCCGAAAATTCTAAGTTGAAGTTATAATTTCATTAGAGTTGGGTTGGCGTGCAGCACTTTCTGTCCAAAAGTTATACGGAGTAAATATATATAGATATATAGTTTATCTTCTAGTTAGTCTGCCAAATATGATTAAAGAATAATATTGTAATGTTTGATTAAAAATGATTTAGGTTGTATTTTGCGTTTAAAATACACTCTGGGCAACTATTGAATGACCCATCATATACTAATGGTCAAAACATAGCAAGAGTTGACCCGCTCACAAGTAAAGACGCTAAAATTGGCACCAATAATTGTCTTCAACAAGATTAATATTCTTTCTGATCAAGTAACCGACTTTAAATGTTGATGTTGAAATACAGCAAGGGCAAACATGGTCATGTGAATTACCGTGACTCTAAGCTGACACGCATATTGCAGCCTTGCTTGGGAGGAAATGCACGAACTGCAATTATTTGTACCTTAAGTCCAGCTCGAGAGCACGTTGAGCAATCTAAAAATACGCTTTTATTTGCTAGCTGTGCAAAGGAAGTGACAACAAATGCACAAGTTAATGTTGTTATGTCTGACAAGGCATTGGTGAAGCATTTACAAAAAGAATTGGCTAGATTGGAAAGTGAGCTAAGAGCACCTGCACCGACGGATTATTCAGCACTCCTTAGGAAGAAAGATCAGCAAATTGAGAAGGTATGGTTGTTTTTTTGCCAGTCAAATCAACCATAAGCTATTTTATTTTAATTCAAGTTGTTTTTGAAATAGCTTATGACTTAATTCATAACACAAACATTTGTTAATACCCCAACTAAGAATTGGACCATTTTTTAGTGGTTCCAATTCATCCTTTGACCCATTTATGGGTAAATGGGTCAATTTGAATTTATACTTTTCTCTAACGGGCCAGATAGATGAGGTTAGATTAATAGCTAACATGGTAACAGGTTAAGTGGGTCGAAAGTCGCCCAAAAATTAACTGTGAACACGTACAAGCTCCTAAATCAAGTTATCACTCTCTTTATTTCTTATGATCACAAAACAGGTCAAATAGATAAAATTAGGAAATAGCTAAACTGGAAACGGGCTGAACTGGGTCGAAAGTCGTCCAAAAATAATTTTTGAATGCCTATAGTCTCCTAAATCATCTATGAACATTTTTAATTCTTATGGACATTATATATGCTTTGTTATTACATTTGACATATTAGTTGTGTTTTAAAAGAGTATTCGAAAAAGAAAAAGAGAAAAGTGCTTGCGTGTCGTCCCAACCTGTCCCATCTTACTCACTACTAAAGTTACCTGATTGGACCCGTTACCCAACTGCCTAAGTAGCCCATTTCCGTCTCTAACCCTGATTTTTTTTTAATAATTTTAATGAATATAAAGAATTACACTATTTCATTCGTGGCCAAGCTAACAATCTTTTTTCTATTTGCAGTTGGAGAAAGAAGTACGAGATCTTATCAAGCAAAGAGACCTTGCTCAATCTCGAATTGAGGAATTACTACTAGCTGTCAGAAATGATCAAGAAGGAAACACACATGAAGATGAATATTCGGCGTATGAATCACCGAGCGTAAAGTTATCCGGCACCACTCGCCACCAAGAAGAGTCCAATGACATCTGCAAAGTTGTCCGATGCGTAGAAACTGATGAATCCACTAATGATCACATGGTTTCAGAATCACCTGGTGAAACGGAATCAGTGTCGGGTCCGAGTGAAACAAACCGCTCAAGAACTAGGATTAATATCGGGTCATTAGAGCAGAACTTCCAAGACTTGAGGAATACGATAGATTCTTTGGTTACTCCACCTTATGCCGATGAAGAACAAGAAGTACAATCACAGATATCGAGTTTTAAGCTCACTAAAAGCCGGAGTTGTAGAGCAAATCTTATGACTAGTTCATTGCCACCACAATTTGAGAACACCCCACCTAATGATTTTGAAACGACTTTTCTCGGAAGACAGGAAGGCGGTGGCGGCATCCACCGGAAAATGTGGGAGCTTCCTGGTGGTGCTGCAAGTGGGATGCTGTTGAGAAGCGATTCACAGTCATCACTTGGAAGTACGATGTTGGATGATGCGAAGAACAAAACATCGGGAGAAGAGGACATTCCTAGTGTGGATACCTTTGTCGCAGGGTTAAAGAAAATGGCCAAACTTCAGTATGACCAGGTTTGACTTTTGACTTTTGACTTTTGACTTTCTGCTTGTTAAATTCCTTAAAAATAGAGGAGTTCATGATGAACCGAGGCCGTATTTTTATTTTAGAATGGCTAACATAGTTTGTTAAGAATAATAACTCAATACAACACTAAGCTATAACCAATAATACTTATTTTTCATTATTGATGTTTGTTCCTGCATTGATGCATTCTAAAGTTATTTAAAAATTAACCGAGTTTCAACGTGAAGAAACAACGTCTATAGTGTCAATTACATAGAAATTTTGTTACCTGTTAATATTGTCAAAACTAAATTAACACTTAAAATACTTTGTTTTATTCCAAAATATAAGGATTTTAGTTTTTGAAAGTATGCTTAAATAAGAAATGATCATAAATTAAGTTGCTTTCTATTGCAATTAGTCCAATTTGTTAATGTTGATTGTTATGTGAATGCTATAGGTTTGTGGCTCAGGAGCAGAGAGTGGTGGTTTGGGGAAAAACGTCAAAAGCATAGGATTAGATTCAATTACAGATTCGCCTCCTGCAGATTGGCCTCAACAATTTGCAAGGCAGCAAAAATCGATTCTTGAACTATGGGAAGCATGCAATGTTTCTTTGATTCATCGGACGTATTTTTTCTTGCTGTTTAGAGGGGATCCAATGGATTCTATTTACATGGAGGTTGAGGTTAGGAGGCTTTCTTTTCTCAAAGAAACATTCTCAAAGGGTAATCCAGCAATTCAAGATGGACATACTCTAACTTCAGCATCAAGGTAACAATCATTCTAGTCTTTTCTATTGCTTGTTGTTATTGTCTTTTATGAGTAAGGATTTGAATTGACTTTTCACCATTTTTTAAGAAGTCATCTAACTAAACCACATCCAAAAGTCTTCTCTTTTTTACACAAAATAACACTAAAATTTCACAAATTCATTACAAAAATATCTGTTTATTTTTTTTCTTCCAGAATTAGCGTTTGTGACCATTTTTCTGAAAAAGTTGAACATTTTATGTCTAGCTTTAATTTTTTTCTTGAGAAAGTTGTTTCTGCAAAATGTTGACTTTTGACACCCTTTTTTTTCACTTAATCTTTTAGCATATCTTGAACCTATGGTATTTCACTATTTTTTGTGTAAAATAATGTGGTGTTTTGTCAAAAAATATATTTGGGATATTATTTACACTTACTATAAACTTCTTATATGCTTAATCAAATCAGATTATTTTGCCCTATGTATTTGGAAAATCAAGCTAGATTTTGCCAAACACTTGAAACTAATCATTATGATTTCAAGTTGCAATAATACTTAAAACTCACATGCAAACACACTCAATAATGTTTCTTTGTGATGAAAAGCATCAAAGCTCTTGGAAGGGAGAAAGCAATGTTGAGCAGGCTGATGAACAAACGGTTCTCCGAAGAAGAAAAGAAGAAACTTTACCAAAAATGGGGCATTGATCCAAACTCAAAACGAAGAAGGCTGCAGTTGATCAACCGTCTATGGAGCAACAGCGAGGATCCAAATAATGTGCATGATAGCGCTTCGATAGTTGCTAAGCTGATTAGATTCTCAGAGCAGGGTCAGGCTCTGAAGGAGATGTTTGGGCTCAGTTTCAGTCCTCCAAAAATGGTCAGGAGATCATTGGGCTCGTTGGGTTGGAAACACAGCATGTCGTCACTTAGGTGAAGTCAAAGGTTTTATAGTTGACTTCCCATGAACAGATTGACAAAAGTAAGGATATAACCAATACTTGTTTAGTATGCATGCTTATATAAGTAGTAGGATGAAATTGGATTTTGATTATTGCCGGTTTGTGCTACAAACAAGAATTTGAAAATTTTACTGATTTGGGTTTGCTGTTTTTAGTGAAATACAATTCTTGTAACCATCTATGTTTGTCTTTTTCACTTTGACTTTTGGGTTTGGTAAAATTGGTCATTTATAACCAGTGTGTTTCAGTACTCATTTCAGGCTCACATGAATCTGAGTTTACTTATTTGGGTCTGCTGTTGTTGATGGAACTCAGGTTCTGGTGATGGTTAATGTTTGACTTTGACTTCGTTAATTTGCCTTCAGTGTAAAACGGTTTCTTTGTCCTTTTAAGGGTAGAAGAGAAACAGGTTTATAACAACCGAAGTACACAGATCCGAATGTATTGATTTTGAGTTGTGGTTTTTGATGAACTGAAGATGTACATATTAGGGAAACAAGTTACCATCAAATAAGAACGGGTAGATTTAATCAAGGGTAAAATGGTGAATTTGGAAAATGAAGTGGTTTTAAATGACTAATAACCTTACCCTGATTCATATATAATTAACTGCTATTAGGTATTCTACATATGGACTAAACGTGGACCAAAGTGTTACAGGAATATCAAGGATATGTTCTTTAAATATGTAAATTCATGTAAGCCAAAAAAGATGATGAAAAATTAAAAAAGAAATGAAGAAAAGAAACAAAGAAAAGAAAATTCCACAATTCATGTCAATCTTCAACAGCATTGATCTCTGGTTCATCTTGTGATGTGCTAAATCTGGTAGCTGGCGATCGCAGAGGAGATGAAAAGAACGGCTTTGGTGGAACTTCCAACGCTTCCGTACTTCCTTCTAACATTTGGATAACTTGATCAATGGCCGGTCTTTGAGTTGGATCAGTTTGTATGCACCACAAACCAACTATAGTCATCTTTCTTGCATAATCATTGTCTTCAGCAGTCGATATATCATCTAATAGATAACCATCCTTCTCAAGACGATTGTAAATCCAATAAGGAAAATATATCTCACTAGTTCGCCCAGAACCAACACCTGCATCAACATTCTTTCGTCCTCCAACCATTTCTAGTATAAGCATCCCATAACTATAAACATCCGATTTATGGGACACTACTCCAAAGTTTCTATTAAAAACTTCAGGGGCGATATACCCAATAGTGCCTCTAGCCTCGAGCAAAACAATACTCTCCTTACTTGAGTACAATTTAGCAAGCCCAAAATCTGCGATTTTTGGGAAAAAATCTTCATCGAGGAGGATGTTATGTGGCTTTATGTCAAGATGCAAAATACGGGTGTTGCAGCCACGATGCAAGTAATCAAGACCTTGCGCTATTCCAAGTGCTATGTGGTACAACTTTTCTACTCCTATACTTTCACCTGTTTTCAAGGGAACATGATCACTATGTATAAACTTCTCTAGTGATCCATTTGGCATGAACTCGTACACAAGAGCTCTTTTTCTGTAGTCGAAACAAAATCCTAAGAGAGTAACGATATTTACATGAGAAGTCCTACCAATGCTAGCAACTTCGTTTATGAATTCTTGTCCACTTGCTTTTGATGAGTTTAATAGTTTTACTGCCACAAGACGACCATCCGACAGCTTTCCTCTAAACACGGTTCCAAAACCTCCTTGTCCTAATTTAACTTGGAACGAGTTTGTCATTTTCTGAATATCAACATACTTGTACCTTTTCGTGTTTAAGGATCCATATTGCGTAATAAACGCCTCAACACTTTTGTAATCCTCAGTTTTAGGCTTTAATGAGTGTATGAGTTCGCTCGGTGATGATTTCATAAGACAACATATAATGATAATCAACACGATCGATAGTGCAGCAGAAAGAGTTCCTATAACTGTGATACGAGAACATCTTACCGAGTTACTGGTTGTGTAAAAACAGTTTGAACATTCTTTAGTATTCACAATAACTCAAATTTGATACATGTTTATAATTTATTTTTTCCTGCATGATGTTTGGAAATATAAGTCAACAGAAATGAAACTTACATAATTTTCGTCTCCAGTTTTTTCTGGTACCTGCAATACCAAGTAGAAATTATATTGTATTACACGTATGCAAGTGCGGAGCTAGGATTTATTGATTTAGAAGGTAAAAGGAAGTTATTGTTCTTTTCTACTACGGTTTGAGATGGCAAAAATATAAAAATGTCAACAATACCTTTCAAAAAAAATTCTTTTTAAAAAATTTGAAACTTTTTGTGGGGCAGTTACCACTGTCCCCTTTTAAATCCGCCTCTGTATGTATATATAATTGTAACTAACATGGATGATGATGTATTGTCAGTTTGCCCTTATTAAAAAATGAATCCGCGATGAAGTACCTTCGCAGTGATCCTTGCTAGTTGTACCATCGGGGCAAAAACACATGAATCCAGTGGTATTATATCGACCACATCGTCCATCAAACTCTTCGCACTTTTTGCAACCCTCATAATCAAGCGTCCCCCAGTCTAGCAAAAATCCTCTGCTCAAGACTCTACCCCAGTCTCTCGGAAAAGCAAAACTGTTGGTGTTGATCTGGTCACGTAACACGGTCGTTACCACTTGATCCTCACACGAGTAAACACTCCAATCCAATCTCTCAGTATCAGAACTCACAATATTAACAAACGACGACTTATTATTATCATTCTCATCGTAAGATAAGCACGGTATTTCCGTTGCAAAGGCAGGGAATCCAGTACAGTTGAAATGAAAACTTAGATTGACCGTAAACGTCGACCTAAAAGATAAAGGCAAAGATTCTATATCGATACTATGTTGCACTCTAGGACAGGGGTTGGGGTTGGGGCCGGTCACAACTTCATAAACATCGTAGTCTACGAGAACGATTGTTGAATATCCGTAGGTTATGTTTCGAACGAAATAAGAATCATTCCCCATGTAAATGATGGGACGTTCGAGTCCATCAATGATGGAGCAGTTGATTCCGAAGCCTTCATAACCGCAGAACCCTGTGGTAGATTGAACACTACCCAAATTATAAAAAGGGTAGCTGATGATGAGGTTACTGCAACTGTATGAAGGGCAATTTGGGCGACTTAAATAGTTAGATTCAACAGCCACTGATACGCAGAAGAAGGAAGAGGAGATGAGAGAAAGGAAAAATGTGTGGAGAAGTTTAGACATGTTCATCATGGAAATTACGTACAACCTCCCATGAAATAAGATAAAATCTACGAGTATATTGGATTGAATTTTATTTTCAACAAAAAATTAATATTATTGATCATCACCCATTATTCTTTGATTTTTCAAAATATATATGCAATAACTTAGATTTGCACCCGAAATATTTTGATACGTTATAGTTTTTCTTCTAACGTATATATTACGTAGGTACTACGTAGTATATGACTAAAGTAATTAAAAATTTAAAGGTGTATTTTTTATGTATCCTGCTGATGTGTTATTGTCACATCGCATCTCTATAGATTAAAACATCATCAAAAGTACTACTCCGCTATATAATATATTAAAATACAATTTTTAAAGTTAGATATATACAATTGAAAAGAAAATTGTTTGGTACACACGATCAAGATCGTGTCTAAATTAGAAGTTTTTCCGGATACTAATCTCGTTAAATAGTTGTGGAGGTACGTAATGTTGACTACTTGACAGTTGACTATATATGCAAGTATAAAGTACAATTAATAAACTAGAATTAACTTTCTATAAAAAATTTTAACACTGTAGAAAACAAACATGTATAATACGTTGATCGGCAAATCCTTGTTTTAAATACCATACACATATATTATGTAACGGGTCAGATCAAGACGGAAATACTATTTTTCGGAGGAGAAGTAGGGAAGCTATATATCAATCAACGATGAATGTTTGCGAATTTCATTAATATTGATCATATGGTATTATACGTTATCAAAAATAGTTTATTGATGAATATTAGTAGTTATAACATCGATTTTGATTAATATTTATTAATAAAAGTATATTTTTTTACATTTTGATTATCATTAATGATGAATGAATGTGTAGCTTCCCTACTTCTTTCATCTTTTTGTTTCCCTCTCGATCCCCACCGTACTACATAATACATTTAATTAGATTGTTAATAGGAAAATGATTGATAAGCCGACCTACTTAGAGAGACCCAAAGTAGGCTTAATTATATATGAGTTAGACATAATTTTATGTCCATCTAAATAGGTCTATGTACCATTGCATGAGACAACGCAAGAAAAAACGATAAACAACAAACAAAGCAAAATAAATAAATAAACGATAATCATAGCAAAGACTTTGACTTTTAAGTCTACTCCTACAATAATCATTCTCATGGTTTTGCTACTTTGCACGACAGCCACTGCTTAAAAATAAGACGAATTTTCAAATGATATTTATTAGGATTAGGATAGGAAGCTTCGTATATAATATTTGCGTTCAAAGTTTGAAATATCGCAGACCGCACCTCACTCGGAATCGGATACATAACCATCCCCGGTTTGAGCTTATGGGCCTCTAGTTTGTAAAGATAGAGTAGTAATTAGCCCAACTTATAACCTGTTTCAGGCCCATCTTATTCAGGCTCACTTTGACTTTTGGGTTTGGTAAAATTGGTCATTTATAACCAGTGTGTCAGTGTGTGTTTCAGTACTCATTTTAGAAAATGAATGATAGGACGAAATGGGTTTGACTCGTTTTAGGATTACATGAATCCGAGTTTACTGATTTGGGCCTGCTGTTCTTGATGGAACTTGGGTTCTAGTAATGGTAATGTTTCACTTTGACTTATTTAACTTGCCTCTAGGTCTAGAGTAAAAAGGGTCCTTTCTCCTTTCTAGGGGTAAACGAAAAACGGCGGTAAGGCGCCCGCCTCCTTACGAGAAGTTTCGGGTTCGGACCTCTTTAGACAAACTTGCTTCGGGATGACCAGGTAAAAGGTTCGGAAATAATCAAGTGGATACACCTCAAGAAAAATCTCGGCCATTTACCCATTTAAGTTAACATCGAATAAGAACATATAGCTTTAAGGCTTAAATGGTGAGTTTGGAGCAGTGTTTTGAAAACCGGTTTTTAAGTCAAACCGGAAAGCTGTCTGGTTCCGGTCGGACCGGTTGGACCGCCGGTTCAACCGGTTTCATTAATTTAATACAAAAACTCTAACTTTCGATTCGATTTTGATCATTTCAGGTGGAGACATAAAATATGAGGGTGGAGAAGATATTTTATTGGTTGACATATACAATCAAGGGTTAGTATTATTGATAGTTTTTTTTTAAAAAAGAAAAAATGTAAAAAAAGAAGAATTTTTTTTTGAAAACCGGTTCAAAACCGGTTTCGGTTCCCGGTTCAACCGGTGAACCGGCCGGTTCGCGCCAAAATCAAATATGCCCAAAAACCGGTTTCAAATGGACCGGAAACCTTCAAAATTCCGGTTCAATTGGTCGGACCGGACCGGTTGAACCGGAATTGGTCTAAAACTCTAAATGGCTAATAACGTCACCCTGATCTTATATATAAATTCTATTAGGTATTCTACATACAGACATTAGACTAAAGCCGAACCAAAGTATTAGAAGAATATGACTGATATGTAATTTAAAGCAGTACAGCAGGAAAATTCCTCAATTAATGTCAATCTTTAATGAAATTATCTGAACAGGGAGCTGCACACGAGTTTTAAGATAGGTCTTATTCATCTTCTTTTTCTATCTTCTTTGTTACCAAAAATTAAAAATTTCCCAAGGTAATTCAACGTATAACCTAAATAAGATCATTTTGATCCAATGATATGAATTCCCAAAAGAAAAGGGTAATAGAAGATGTAATTGTTCAATTTTTTAATACGTTGAAGATATAAATAGTTGACATAAAAACTCACATGGGATGCCTGGTGTTGTTGAGACTTGAAAGCATACCATGACGTACCACTTTGAAGCTGGCTAGGTACATGAACTTGGTACACAGGTACTGTACTGGTAGCTAATATGTCCGACATACGTACTTTTATATATAGTCAATATATTGCACTAACTCATACTTATGTGATGCCTGAGAATTTTATAAAGGACCGAATAAGATTGAGAGGAATCGTGAATATTCAACTTGATCTGATATAATAAAATACCTGCAATATATGTCATAGCAATAAGAATGGATACTAACTAAAGTTTCAGGGAATTTATATCATTGGATCAAAATTATCGATGCATGAAATTGAATAGGAGTTTAGGCTGATTATGCAACGTATAGCTAAATAAGATGATTGACATTACCAAAAGAAAGTAACACAGTATAAAAGCTTTATTGTAGTACAATAACAGTAAACAGCCAATGACTACACATAATCTTCTCTTAAATCGTCTTTTTAATATTGGCAGTAGGTTTAACTATTAAATCTACAACTTTCGACGGAAACACTGACATTAATACCATAATGAATACGCTCATCACACACAAGAAAATTGCCAAACCAAGGGATGGTGTTAGCACAACATATATTCCTGTGACAAATGCAATTGCCATTGCTATCATGGCAAGTCCTGTAAGAATGTACATAATCAGCATTCTTTTTGGAATGGAAAGAAGTTGTTCGTCATCAAATGCATCATAACGCAGACGATAGATTAGCATCCAGATATACCCAATTAAAACAGAGCAAGAACAAGAGAATGCAATAGTATTAGTGACCACGAATGCTTTGAATGCCGATTTTCTAAGTAGAATGGGCATGCCTTGTTTGGAGCCCTCATTACCATCAAAACCACCTGGCACTGCAAAAGCGGCTGCAAAGCTTGCTGTTGCTATAAGAGTAGTCACTAAAACAAGATTATCTATTACTTTAAAATATGGTTCATATACCTTTTCAATTCTTTCCCCTTGCAATTCTATTTCTTTTTCTTCTTCTAACTTTTCATTCATTATTGCATACAAGTTGGGAAGCTTGTTTGATTTAGGAAACAAGACTCTTGTTTGATTACATCTGCTTCTAACATTTGCTATGCCCTGCATAATTTTTTATTATCTTATCAAAGTCTTAATAAGAAATATTTTCTTTAATAACATTCAGAATCATAACTAGCTTAGTTTGAAAGTCAACTAATAACCGGCCGAGACCACTCATTACATGCTGGGCTAAATCTATATCCATTAACAAGGATATGTCTTAGGTTTGTTGTTACGTTACTTGTCTAGAAAAAAATGGATATTCTAGGGGATGTTTGGCTAACCTTATTTATACGGCTTATGGGGGTATTGAAATTCCGACAAGGCTTTTTTATTTTATTTTTTTCCTCTCTTTAATGGCTTATGAACCTTTGAGCTCCTGAGCGTCGATAAGCCATAAGATGAAGTTGATAAGTTTATAAGCCGTTAACACACTCGTTTATGAAATTTCAATAAGCCAGCTATAAGCATATACAATAAGCTAATCCAAATACCGTTATAGTAAAAAGAAACTTACCTTCAACAATCTTTCTCTTTTTTCGTCTGAAGGTGCTACATCAAAAGGAGTGTGATTTTCATTGTTGAGGGCATGAATGTCAACCCTAGAATCCATTATGACTTCCATCATCTCAAGGTTAGAAGCCATAAATAAATGAATAGGAGTATTCCCATCAAGATCTCTTTTGTTGATAAGGCTTGTAAATAATTCGCAACGAAAGATGAATTCGATTACTTCAGTTTTCTTGTTTTCGATTGCAAAATGAAGAATGTTTCTTCCATTGCCATACGTAATCTCTAAGCATCCAGGGCATTTATATACAAGAACTTGCATTGTTTCACAATAACCTTGGCTAGCTGCAAAGTGAATGGGTGAAGTAGTTATGTCATCCTTTTTCAGCAATTGGTACCCAATGGAACAGTCTGCATCTAGTAGAGCGGCTGTTGCTGATGAATTGTTGTGGTAAATAGCATAAAACAATGGCGTCCAGCCAATTTTATCTTCCTTGTAAAGTAAATCTTTTGAGAGATTTACTATAGTCGAAGTACATTCTGAGACAAGATAGGTCATTAATTTATACATAAACTCATAAAAGTGGGTCCATAATTCATGGTGGTGATAAAGCATGTAGCACATTAAAAGATTTGGTAATCAGAGGTAAATATAAAAAGTATTATGCCTAACTTTCAAGAAAAATATTTTTTAGCTAATGAACCCGTTACGCTCTTTCAGCTTTAAAAGTTGACACTCGTTTTTAAGGCTGACACTCGTTTTAAATACTAGGTTGATGTAGGGAGACCTTAAAAGTTGACACTCGTTGATGTAGGGAGACCGATGATGAGTGAGATGGGTAGATTCTCATGCTAGTAATGAAGATGTTTTCACCTCATATGGTAAATCCACATTTATAACCATTTATATCTATAGCCTTGTTAGTAGGTCATTTCAATGAAATTATGCAGTCACAAAAGGTAAGTTTTTCACTCTTGTTGATTTAAAACTAAGTTAGATTTTTCTTTTTTGTCACACATATACATGCAAACATCATAATTCAATATAATTTTCATAGGTTACAAGTACCTACCGAACCGGAAATAACTGCCGCGTGTAATGTTGTTTTGCCATCTGGTCTTGTAAAATCACCTAGCTTGGAGAATACGATGGTCTGTTCGAGAATATAATGAAATCCTCTTTCTGCAGCAAGATAATGTGGGGTCTCACTAAAATCGTTGATACAATCTTTTAGTTGAGGAATTTCCGTTATCAACCAAAAGACTACTCCAACATGATGATTTTGTATGGCAATATGTAAGGCAGTATGTTTGTCCCTGCTCCTAGTGAGAAGTGGTTCGATGATGTCATTTTCATTTCTGAAATGATCAATCATAATTGCAAGAATATCCACATGTCCCTCCCTTGCAGCAATATAAGCTGGTGTCTCCCCATCAGAATTGCGACGGTATAACAATGAGTAGTGATTTTTTAGAATATCCCTTGCATATTTTACATCCCCGCACTCGGATACAAGGTGAAGAATCGTGTTCATATTAGGAGTCAACTCAAGTTGGCGATTGTGAAGTTTACCCAAAGAATTTTGAATATCATTGATATGTGACACTGGGTATGAATGTGGATCCATTGTCGTCTCAGAGTAGTCCAATGATCCTATGAACACATATATATTAGGCTGACAATTAATACCAAAATAGCCCACCTTGGATGGTACATGATATACACATTTATAAGCATTTACATTGGCCACAACACCGGCCGATGACGCATCTGGTGGCGTAATTTGCAGTTATCTAGCTATATAATCATTGACGTACTTTGCAACATGTTAGCGTGCTACTGCTAACGATGCCGCACGAGGAATAATATTACAAGGATCAGTATTATAATATAATAATAATAATAATAATAATAATAATAATAATAATAATGTATATAGTTTAGCACAAACTAGCCCTGTATGACATGGATATATTTAATAAAATTTTAATTTGATTTAGAGAAACTGCCATTTAATTTGCATACCGAAAAGGTTTATTGTTTCAAAATATAGTAAATTTTACACTATTACCATTTTAAATGGCGAACTTTAAAAAGTTCTATAGTATGTATTGAAGTTCTAGAAACGTCTATTGTATACATTTAACTTAATAATATATGTATAGAATTTAAAAAAAAAATGTCTATTTGTGTACTAAAAAAGGCCTGCATAGAACAGATGTTTTTGGATCTTAAATACATATAATAGTAATTTTCAAAGTTCGCATCATATAATAGTAAAATGTGTAAAGTTAAATACATTATGAAATCATAAACCCTACCGAAAACTAGATCCATTTGCACACAAACTTGAGTTAGGACATTGGTACCTTGTTGTCCTTGGCCGTCAATGGATATTGTTGTTGATGTTGGTTGACCCACCTCTCTTCTTTTTGCGCCTCTCAAGATATCAAAAATCAGTTCGTCATATTCAGGGTCGGATAACAAGGAAACTGGAAGTTGTCCCTGATAATTCCTCTCGGATATTAAACATTCTAAAGAGGCATTCCTCAACAGTAGTTTTGCCACGTCAACATGATTGTTTTCAATTGCCACATCCAAGGCTGTTTGATCATCAACATTACGGAGCCACAAGAACTTCTGAGCTTCCCCGTATTTACCGGTTTCAAGATTTGTACTGTTTAGTACGGCACAGTATATAAAACCCTCCACTATGTACCTAAGTCCCAAGTATGATGCCCATATCAGTGGCGTTGACCCCTCAACACCCAACTTAACTTTTTCATAGATTTTTCCTACTTTCCAAAACATTGCGGGATACATTGACGAATAGTCATACGATCTACATAACCTGTCTCCCTTTCTTAGATGAGTCTCTATATAAAGAGAAAGAGACATGGATGCTGTTAAGGTTTTGGGTTTGTCTTGATGTAGAAATAAAATTGAAGCAAGCTAGTAATGAATAGAGATACGAATCTGGTTGATCAAGGAAATCAGTATCTATGAACTACCATTATTGATCAGGGGCTTTTTTGAGTACGTTTTACAGATCATTTTCACTTAATTAATTGGAAACTGGCTAGCTATAATTAATTTGAAAGACGACATTACCTAATTATTATTATTATTCTAAAAAAACTGATCTGGTGAAAGACTATTTTTTTCTCCTAGATCTCTAATTGTGTATGGGTAGGTAACTGTGTCTTAGATTATAAACCTCAGCTCTAGTGGGATGAATTTTTACATATATTATTATTTATTATTTATTATTATTATATATAGAAAACTCCAAAAGTTCCAGCTCCTTAGGCTTTTTACTAACATTGCCGTCCAATAAAAAATTGATTCTTGGAAATATGATGTGCACAGGGTGAATGGATAATCAATATGGGACTTAAAAACGTACTTTGACTCAAGTTGTACACTTTCAAATTGAAATATATCGACCCTACAATGTCTAATGTCTTGGTTATACGAAATTGACAATCGGACAATTCCAAGTAACACTCATAATTCTACGCACCGGAAACAAGAGAATAAACAAAAAGAATGTATTGATTTGTGTTTGTAAGACCAAATATGTGATAGTAAATCAAGAAGAGTTTTAGACAATCCAAATGTTATATAAATAAAAGTCATCCTTGAGGCTACCCAACGTGTTAGTAGTTAGATACAAAGAAAAGTCATGATGGTTTGTGAAATGTCACAATGATTATGAAAAATCGCAAAAAGAAAAAATTCCTGCTGAGCACTAGCAGAACCGAATGAATATACTTTCAGTTGGTGTTGAGCATGTTATTTTCAAAGCAGATTGTTTCATCATGTAAGGAATACCGGACGATATTGCATCCATTCGGTGTCATTATATTCCCACAAAATCACATCACAAATCTTGACTTGCACCATGTTCAAAACCGAATTATATGAGTTTAACTCCGCACCTCACAACCAGTATTAATTAGATAATCCATTATTTGATCTCATGTGAATTTCAATACCGCACTCGATCGACACATTGCGACAGGTTAGATTAAATACACGTGAATACAAAAACTACTACTAAAATTCGTATTGGTTAGCGACTAATAATGATTTACTCAACACTACACTTTCTTGAATTTCAAATAGGAAATATATTTTAATAATAATTATGCACATGTGACCATTTGGGTTTATTATTAAACTTAGTTTATAATTAAATATGCATTGGGTGTTCCGTCGTGAAAAGGTTTTATGTCGTTATACCATTTTTATATCTCATATTTGTTGACCGTTCAAAAAGGCTTTGTATATGGTGCACAAGTCTTTTTTCTTTAATTTATTTTACCTTAGCATTCAATAATAATAATAATGTGAACTTTATGTCTGCCATCTTTAATATTTTACACATTCAAACCGCACTTCTTACGCTATTTATGCCGACTTTTAAACGTGTATATACACATTTACCGTCTTTAAAATATATATTTAAATACAATTAATAATATGTTAAATTGGTACTATATTACAAAAATTAATTTAAAACAAATTTTATCAACTAATGAACTAATATCTTTTAGTAAAATAGTAATCCCTCCATTCTATTTTTTATTGTTCACTTAACTACTTTTACTTATCGCTAAAAAAAAAAAAAAAAAAAAAAAATTATTTACTTGCATAATTATATTTTCTTTATCTCTTTTCTTTCGTTTTAAATTTTCTTTTTTTCTTCTTTTTATGATTGGCCTTCTATTTTATTGTGTTGGGCAAAATCAAAATTTTGCCCAGTAAAATTTTTAATTCTACATGACCTCATAGACCATAAAAGTAAAAGTAAGGACCATTTTTTTTAATAGAAACACATAACTAAGAAAATAAGATCATTGACATTACTTAAAGACATTCCACATAATAAATGTTTTAATGTAGCATAGGGCTGGCTCTGGACATGGGCAGGTTGGGCGACAGCCCAGGACATCAAGTGTTGATTTCGGTATATACTGGTATGATATTGTAGTGGTATATTAAACTTGATTTTTGAACAATTTAATTCAATTCTATGATATTTTTAGATATATAAAGTTTGTTTCAGATGTCTAAGATCAGTTTTATTGAATTTATGGAAGAAAATTACAGTAAAATTTAAGGTTTGGGTTGAATGGAGAAAGCAAGTTAGAGGGATGATGTTTCTTCTTTTGACCCCCAATTCTTTTATAAACCCGTAGTTCGACCCTTCATTTTTTTCAATTTAAAAGTTTCACCCTCTATTTATTTATATTTGTAGGAATAATATAACAACACCAAGTGTTTATGTGGATTCCCCGTAACGATCTTTTAATTCGAATCTAACATACAAAACGTGCGGAATCAATAACGAACACACGAATGTAAATAAAAGTTTCGAACTTTTATTTCTTTTCAATAACGCTCACTTTCAATCTCAACTCTCTCAATCTCACAACTTTACAAAATATTACGATCAAAGCTCACTTCTTTCTCACACTTTCTTTGAACTAAACACCCATATATATACAAATTGCTAAGTGAGTACTTATTAAGTGTTCACTCTCACTGAGTACTTATTAAGAGTGCTTATTAAGTACTCACTTGCTAACACTTATCAAGCTGAGATTTCTACATAAGCTTCTGTCATACAATGTTGATTTTGCATAAACAAACTCCCTCTTGACACAAGCTTGTAGAAATCTTTATACACAGTCGAGCTAAGTTTTCTAATCAAGCTCTTGTCATTTATGAGAATGTATCAACAAACTCCCTCTTGACAATAGCTTGTAGAAAATCTTTGATCTTTAGTCTTCAGTGAGATGATTGAGAGAGTCGACATCCAGCACACATTCATTTCTACACACAATTCGTATCAATCAACTTTCCATTTGCCTCAAATTCACGATGTCTTCAAGAATCTTTCTGTTCACAATTCTGATTCGAAATATTCTCATAAGCATAATCAGATACTCCCCCTGAACAGCAGATTTCCTCCTTGTACTTCTTCAAGATTCATATGCAAAGAGAAATATGATACGTAAGAAATGTTGTTGGATCATCCTTTTTCTTTTCTCCTCTTTCTCCCCATGCTCTTTTAATAAATATTGAAACCCGTGCTCAAAAAGTTAAACAACAACTTTTGGAACCCATTTGAGCACAATTCCAATTGTTCTTGAAATCTTTGATAATCTCTTGTAAGATGCGTCTATGTAATCTAAAGAGATTGAGTTCCACCAAAAATTGAAACGCATAGTTTCATATCTAAACTCGGTACGTGGAACGAATGCCAAACGACATTCTCGAGGGAAGAAAGGAACAAAATCTTTACGCCGCCTTTGCACCATATGATGACATCGGGGTGGTGCAAGTGCAAACAATTGCACGCGCGTGTATACACAAGATTTTGTTTGTCTTGATTCCGGTAGTTGTGTCGGTTTGAAGGCTCCTTTTGGCTTTTGAAACAAAACTGATCTTATGGCACCTTGAGAGTAACCGAAATCGTTACAATAATCAATCGTTTGATGTTTATGCTGTTTGGTTGATTGTGATTTCTCATAATACTTCTTATTCTTTTGAAAAGAATAATTCGTAAACTGAGAAATCTTTTTCACATGAACCATTTTCACCAATGGTTCGGAAGATTTATCCATGTAAATCTTCTTCTTATTCTTTTTCACTGGCAGTGTGTGTTATTGAGAGGCTTTATCACTTTGCTCACGAAGAGCTTCCACCATTTTTATTGCAAGATCAATATCAACTTGAAGTTTGTTCATCAATGTTTGTTGATCTTTAAAATCTGCAATTTTTTTCTCCAGTCCGACGATTTGTAAACGCATCTCTTCGCGTTCATTCTCCATGTTGAGTATCCGGGATTTAAGTTCATGAACCTCTTCATCCTTCTTCAGTAACTTCTCCGTAATCCCATCGTCAAATCCTTTAGGTTTCAATTTATCTATTTTTTCAAACAGAATCGACAGGTCTTCCCATAAATCATATGACGTGTCATAACTTTTGCATAATGAAGTGACCTTATCGGATAAAAACTCAGTAAGCACCTCTTTTGCTTTCTGGTCTTTAATAAATCTGTTATTCTCTTCAAATGAAGTATACCTTTCATAATACGACCGCTATATTTCGGTCCCTCATATCGTTCAGTGAGTGGGATCCCCAAATCTGGATGTTTTTGATTAATGAAATAACTAATCCCAATTTTCCAGGAATCAACATCACCCAAGTTTTCGAACCCCATCTTGTTCAACTCAAAAATTTAAGTACGCGCAACCCGTGTCGATTTTCTCACCAAATTTTCGTTCAAAAACGTCCGAAACGAAACTTTTTCCAAACTAAAATTAAGTAATTTTAAGCGTAAGAACAAAATTTGGTAATTCGACAATTTTTCAATTCGTCGGTAAAAGTGTCGTCTGAATATATATATATATATATATATATATATATATATATATATATATAAATATATTTAGGATAAGTACGCAGTAACAGTAAACAAGTACCCAGCAATAGTGAAATGCGTACTTACACAAGTACGCAGTAACAGTACTTTCACAAATACGCAGAAGTCAAAAAGTCAACGTGCGCACTTAAAATAAGTACGCAGAAAACAGTTATGAATAAGTGCGCAGTAATCAACGAGTACGCAGTAATCAACAAGTGCGCACTCAAGAACAGTAGCACAGTAGCAGTTCGCAGATTTTCAAAAATTCTCAAAATTCGATCAATCTAAACGGAATTCACCATGAAAAGTGATCGGAAACATCTCTAGAACATGAAAACGGTTTGAAACTATCTTCAATTCACTCAATTTTCCAGAATTCCTCCAAAATCGAATTTAACATGCAAAAACCCAAACTTTAAAATCCAAATTACTCCGAATTGAGTTCTGATTTTTTCAAATTACACGTACTGTGATCAACTTTAGTAATAATCCGGCCTAATTCAATCCATAACACGTCCGAATTTCCAGAAAATAAGTTTTGATCAATGGCGTTTTGAAATCGAATGTATACCGAATGAGAACCGTGCTCAAATTCACTTCCAATTCGATTCGAATCACCTATATGGCTCTGATACCAATTGTGGATTCCCCGTACGATCTTTTAATTCGAATCTAACATACAAAATGTGCGGAAGCCGTGATTGTATGTAAAACGTGAAGGAATCAATAACGAACACACGAATGTAAATAAAAGTTTCGAACTTTTATTTCTTTTCAATAACGCTCACTTTCAATCTCAACTCTCTCAATCTCACAACTTTATAAAATATTACAATCAAAGCTCACTTCTTTCTCACACTTTCTTTGAACTAAACACCCATATTTATACAAATTGCTAAGTGAGTACTTATTAAATGCTCACTCTCACTGAGTACTTATTAAGTGCTCACTCTCACTGAATACTTATTAAGTACTCACTTGCTAACACTTATCAAGCTGAGATTTCTACACAAGTTTCTGTCACACAATGTTGATTTTGCATCAACAATTTCAATTAGACTATATAGTCATAATTTCTTTATCTATTTATAAGAAAGTCTAAAATAGATAGACATATTAAAATTAATCGCCCCAAAATTATTTCCATTCAATAAATTAATCTCTCTAATTAATTACCATTGATCTAATCCCTCTAATTTGTGCATGTAATAAGTATCATTAGTCTTGAATAAATTACCTAATTATCCCTAATTCAAATCCATCTAATATCCATTTAATTTCCAAATCAAACTATAATTAAGGAAATTGAAATCAAAATTTGAACTTATGAAACGTCCCAGATTTTTTTTTTTTTAAATATATACTCAATTTAAATTCTCAAAAACACTTTATATACATTAATATTAAGTAATAACAACGTAGTTCAACACGAATTATATATCAATTTTTACAAAACATCACATGTTAATATAGAGCATGATCTATGAGTCCCTCTTCTTACTATCTTGCTATAGTAAGTCCATCACTAGTAGTTCTCGGGTCGTTTGCCCGAATCCCCGCCCTTCATCCCTTTTGGCGTACCTATCAACACAACATCCAACAATACATATGCACATTGCTTAGTAAGTAAAGGAAATTACATTCACAGTTATATAATAAGCCAGACACTTCATGTCTTAATCATTCAGTCATACATTTGCAGCATTCAACATATACTCAATTGGCACAATTGGTCACTCAGCAATTTGCCAATCAATTCATACTGCTAGACACAATTGTTCACTCAGCAATTGGTCACTTAACTCACATATACATGGGCTCAATTGATCACACAGCAATTTACCACTCGGCATAATCTCATGGGCACAACTGATCACTCAGCAATTGGCCACTCGGCTTAATCACATGGGCACAACTGATCACTCAGCAATTGGCCACTTAACTCAAGTATACGATACTTAATCACACACGTGATCTAATTATCGTTATTTAGTGCAACCTCTTAACACATTTAATATTAATGAAATCATACAATTGAATTCTTTCCTTTCCTACTACTTACCTCGAGAATGACGTTCAGATATTTATGAATTGCTACCCGAAACACCTGTCGAGGCGACCGTATTCAATTAATTCTGATAATAGTTAATATTATTAAAATATCAATTAATCCTGCGACACTACCCCCTGGTGTCGCCATACCTCCTGGCGACACTAAATTAGTGTCGCTCAATACACTATTGCGACACAACCTGCGACACTAGCTCTTAGTGTCGCTAAAACAACAATTACAATTAACAGTGGTAACAAGCGACATAAGCTGCGACACTAACTCTTAGTGTCGCTATAGCAACAGTACTAACTAGCAGTAGAAACTAGCGACACAAATCCTTGTGTCGCTAAAGCAACAGTTTTAATTTGCGACACCATCACCGCGACACAAGCTGCGACACTACCTTTGTGTCGCAATGACTAACAAAGCAGCAGCAGCTTACGAATTTGACAAGTTTATGGGTAAAATTTACGTTCTTTAACCCAATTAAGTTTCTGAAGATAGTAAAACACATAATAAACTCAGACTCTTACCTGGAAATGATTTCAGAATACAAAGGAACACTTCCAAATATTAAATCTTGATTTCTCTCTCTAGAATCTCAAAAACACACACACAATTGGTTCTGGAAGTGAATTCTTATTTCTGGAAAGTTTTGAAATGAAAAGCGGGGTTTAACCCCTCTGTTTTACACTTTTAACCCTTGCTAACTTCCTTTCAATCCGACACTGCGACACAAGCCTTGTGTCGCACTGGGCTCTGTGTCGCTACCTGCGACACTAGCCCTTGTGTCGCATAACAGTACACAACTTTCAAATTTAACAAATTTCGGGTTGTTACAACTTATTCGGATACAATCCATAACCTTCCTGCATTCAGTAAACACCAACGACAAAAATCAGTTACTTTCGTGCTGCTTTTCTTTTCATCAAAGTTTGGTACCGACGTTGACTACTTTTGTTCAAGTAAAACCGGACTCACTCTTCTTTATACACAACTTTCTTACCGTATTTTCAAGCATGCCGGAAATGCTACTCCAAGGCCAGTCGTTGCAATCGGAGATTACATTCTCAATCTCTCAGCGATTCATTCAGACGGTTTGTTTTTGGTTACATTGCTTTCCGATTTCGATTGCTGCTATCAGGTTTTCTTTTTCTATTTCACTTCATTTTATCAATATATATATTTTCTGAATCTTTTATATATATGATTATATTATATTAGTGTACTTTCTTTGTTTATATGTTATATATTATGTATATGTATATGTATATGTATTTACGAGTTGTTTAACATTACGTAGTAATAATCTATTTTCCTTTCTTTCTAAATTAAGTTATTTAGGAGGTTATAAGTGATATTACTTATAAGCATTGGAATTACACAACCTGGACATATTTCTACCTGTTAACTAATTCGTTTCAAATCAGACCCATTTTAAGGTCCCAAATCAGACCCATATTAAGATGGGTGAGTTGACATTCACAGCTTTTACAGTTTTCCTTCACTCGAGCCCCAAATTCACAAATCAGACCTATAAAATGATTGAATTCTTTTGATCTTGTCTGATTTTCTTGACTGCACAAGTACTGCATTAGGCTCTCCACATACTCGCAGCCCCGATGTTCTTCAGAGAACCAAATCCCCTCATGTTTATCGAAGGAATCAACTACGACCACATCTCGATCCTTTAAGTAAAACTATGAGTTAAATCTAACTTCTAACCTCACATAAATCTTGTCATTTTGGTAGCTATAAGATTTATTCGATTAAGTAGCACATTATGATTTACTTGATTAAATATATGACAACTTCAAATGCCATTTTTAATGGGTTTATCTGCACTTTTTGTCCCTTCTGTTTAAATTGTATAAGAAACCGAACTGAATAACCATAGAGCGATAGAGAGGTGTAGGTGGGTGGGTGGGTGGGTAAACATTTGATGATTTTTCATGTCATGTACTAAAATATTTTCATTTGTTTGTAAAGCTAAAGGCCTCAAGTGTGTCTTATTGTAATGCCAACAAGTTATAAGTATAAGTATTCTATATTAAATGTGAATCACAACATTTTTTGCAGTTTAATTGTTGAGTGTACTAAATTATTTTACGTTATTATAAGTATAAGTATTCTATATTACATGTGAATGACAACATTTTACGCAGTTTAATTGTTGAGTGTACTAAATTGTTTTACGTTATTATCATAGATTCTGATAAAATATTCCGCGAATCCGCGGGTTATAAGCTAGTTTTGAAATATTATCCGGGAACTTCATAAAAGTTATAACTACTATATTATGCTTAAAAATTAAACTGTATCCCATTGAATTTTCGAAAAGATAACTATTTTGATTTTAAGAAAGTTATTGATTTTTGTTTATAGCAAATTTAGAAGGGTAACATAATATTTAATTTTTGTCACTGTGGAATGCGTAAAATTAAGTGGTACACATAATGGTTCAAGACATTCAATTTGCGTATTTAGGGGTATGACTCACTAGAATCACAACTTGCAACTACAAAGCTAGTAAATACGCTGATATGGAAGTGTACGTGGACTTGTTTAGAAAAAGAAATTACTTGAAGTGGATATAAACTCAAATTACTTTAACTTTGTTGGATAAAATATTTAAGATGCTACCATTAACTATGTAGCTACTTTCAAGTGTTGCCACGTATACAAAATCTGATGTGTCGTTTGCATGATTCCCAGCGATTTTTTGTGCATCTAATTTCTGTCTAATGGTAGCTGATAAGTCACAGCCGGTATAACAATAATAATAATCAGACGTTGAATAAATGGTAACTTATCACCTTCTCTATTATGTTGGGATTTCAATTTAAAAACCTTTTCATCAGATTGGAACTTGTCAATTTTCTTCATTTGAAACAATTTATCAACATCAGGTCAGAAGATGATTCATTTGTTTGGCATAATTTTATTTTTTGAATGTATTTTGTTATGTGATTGGCTAAAATGAGTTTAACCTGTTGCCAAAATTTCTACCAAGTGTTTGATCCAATTCCAAAAAGAAAATTGGTGTTATCTCTAAATTCTTAGAGAGGTTTTATGAGACTTACCATGGTAACTACTACTTTGTTTCTTTTTAGGAGAAATAATTGACTGTGCTACTTAGTGTTGTTGTTGTATCTATTATACATATATCTACTATTTGAAGCTCAAAGATCTTCCATGTTGATCAGATAGTGAACAGAGATGCAGTTGTGATCTGAAGAATTTGTTAGTTGTTCTAAAGGACATTATAAACTTGATAGTTGATACTAATTTCGTTGATTATTCATATTATCTAATCCTTTGGTTTGTTTTTCATCATCAAGGAAAATTAAAAAGTGAATTTGTCCAACAAAATAATAGAAATATTCATTTTTTCATGTATAAAATATTAATATATTGTTATATGATTCTATACCACTTAAAATATGTGATGAAGTTTAAGACCATCACACGGGCCTAACACTAGTTTTTACATTTAACATCTTAAGTCTTTAATGGCCTATATATATATATATATTGCTTAAAAAGCATTAATAACATCATTTTATTTTAGGTGATTTATATTTAACTTATAAATATGAGTGTGTGGATAGACCGTCTAGTTTAATTAGGTTACAAATCCCTAACCTAATTAAATTAAGATATTATATACTCCGTAATATCTTATATATTTATGAGTGTGTGATAACAACCTTTTAAATTTCAATTATAACTAGGATTGTTGTTTTGGGTATATTTGCTAATTTTGATGTTAGTCGGGTATATGATATTAGTAGTGTTTAAGGAGTGGATGCGTATAATAATCCCTTTAATTGTAGATAATTTTGTCCTTTTCATTCTATATAGAGGTAGATTTGACTTTTATGATTATAAGCCTATAAATAAAATGGGTAAACAATTTATAGAGAGTATAGATTAATTTGAATTAATTGAGAAATGTTTATTTCCTTTATTAAAACTTACTTTATTTAAGTAAATTTGTGAAGATATTATTCATTGAAATGATGACTTATATATTTGGAATATTCTTATATATGTGAAAAGCTTAACCGGGGCTACAAAGTCATTATTATTATTATTATTATTATTATTATTACTTAATGTTATATTATTAATATTATTATTATTTATTATCATTGAATTAAAAATAGTAAAATGAATATTATTTTTATTATTATTTTAATTTTATTATTATTATTTTAATTTTATTATTATTATTAATATTGTAAAAAGAAAAAGGAAATCACCGCCTTTGACTTTATCTTTGACCCGCGTTAAAGTTACGCTATGGAAACCTATATATATACACGGCATTATGCGCTCGTTCTGCATCGCAATTCCTCATAACTTATTACATGATCACGTCCCTTCTCTTGGCTTCCTGAATGTGTGTAAGTCTTTCTTTCATTCTTATTGGCTTTTGATCTCTTAATTTTGTTAAAATCGAAATACCTTCTTATGATTTTATCAAATTCTAAAAAAAATTAGGGTTTGTCTTTTGATTTCGTTAAAATCTTAAAATACAGGGGTTTTTTTGTTGACCTAATTAAGTTCTTTAAATTTGGCGTTTTTTTCTATTAATTTTGTTAAATTTGTCGAATTTAGGGTTTTTCTTCTGATTTTATCAAATTCTTTAGATTCAGGGTTTTTCTGTTGACTTTGTTAAATTAAAAAAAGTAGGGTTTTTTTTATTTGTTGATTTATGAAATTCTTCGAAATAAGGGTATTTTGTTGTTGCGAGATTGAAATCCTCCAAAAATTGACTGAGACTATTTTTGTGACAGGTGAAAGCAATGGAGATAAAGCATCTTCAAGTAGGCTAGAAGGTAAATTAATAGTTAATTAGATATAAGCTAAACTACCTGATATTTTTTGGCATTCACTTATTCAGTTATTTGAACTACTTTTTCTTTTTTGAATTGTGGTAATGTATGGCAGATTGGAGTTTAGTAAAGATACTACTAACCAGCTACGGCGGCTGTTCTTTTATATATAGCAGCACCTTATATAAAAGCAGTTCCTCATAAAAGAACACCTGACCTCATTGATTAATGTTCATCTGTATGTATGCGCAGGTGGTGGTGTTTCATGCTCAACATACATTTATGAAGCATTACAATACTGAAGAAAAGTCCTGTGGATACGGAGGCATGGGATCTGGAACCATATGATTTGGATGATAGTGATGTCAACTGCCAGAACCTTATACACAAAGACATTGTTCGTGCTTCTGATATTAAGTTTCCTCTTCCTTATAAGTCAGAATCCTTTTTCTCTTGGCATAGTGTCAGATGCTCTCGAGTACTTGTCCCCAAGACACCACAAGAAGACTCTTCCGGAATTGGCTAGAGTATCTTCAGATGGATTTTTTTATTCTTTCTGGTACATTTCTGAGCTATCATATATATTCATCTATAACTACTTACAAAGCATTTCTGAGGTATCATAGTAAGTTTCTGTTAATTTTGAAAACTTTATAAATTTATGGGTGGTAGTTCTTTTTGTATCATAGGCTTTCATATCTTGAGTTGATTATTGAATTCTTGATATTTAGTGTTGACAACCTATATATCTACAAAATCTGTTGTTAAATTTGTGGATGATCATATAAGTATCGTAGATAGTTGCTGATCCAAGGCACTCGTGGATCGCAAATCTTGTGGCTATCGTAGAATCTGCATATCCAACTCATTTAAGGGGTTTATTTTTTATTTTTGTTGGTTATTTCAGGCGAAGAAATAGCCTTCAGTTGATTTCATGAAGATTGTGCTGAAAGATGTTAACCCCAGCATGCATCCAATCCTAATTGACTGGCTTTTTGAGGTACAACAATTACCATAAAATGAATTAACAGAATGATATTGGTAATTTTTATTGGCAGTTTCCTGTAACTGTGCTATAAATTATCGACTGTTTGAACTCACTGGTTGAGAAGTTTATAACTCCTGGTCCTGATAATTTCAATCCTGCAAGTTACATTGAGAGAGAAGAAGAGTTATTTAGCAGTTTCTTGCAGGTAAAATTATGACGTGGTTTCTGTGAATTTGTCCAAATTGTCCATATGTTTCCGAAATATTCTTCTAATTTGTTACTACCGAAAGGTGTTTCTACTGTGCAGCCAGTAAGGTTGCTTTGTTTTTATTGATACGTCTTGGGTTCAGGTAATGCAAAAACAAGGTAAAGGCCTTAAATTACGACTTCTTACTTCAATATGATCACAGTTTTTTCTTCTTGAAATAGCTAAGTTTTGTTGAACTCGGAAGGGTTTATTCAAAGGTAGTACTACGTATGACCTTTATGTACTGATAGTACAACAATTGACTTGTTGTAGTAATTTCAACTTATACAAACACATATATATTAAAAAATGACAATAGCCACAGCTAGTATTTATATAATACCAGGTAACACTATGTCAAACAGCTGATAGATTCAACGAAGAGTGGCATTGGTCCCTCTAACTTAAAGTATGTGGTTTAAGTTGCTGATTTCCTATTTTGTTGTGTTGATTATACCAGGTGGAAACAGAGTTGAAGATCAAGATACTAACAGAAAGGATTGAATATGGTGAAAGATGCATTGCATTTAGGAAACTAAACGATCCAAAATCAACCAAGTATCGAGCCAGAAACCAACCTGATCCCCCAGAACAAAGCCATCACAACTGCTGCCATTTCTGCTTCTGAATGTGCCACTGATTTAGTAGCAAGAATCATGATGACACTTGTCTGATACCCATTGGTCAGTCCCAACATAAAGGTCAGTAACACCACAAATTCCTCACTTCTAAACCATATAGGTCCATGAAGGCTAGCAGCAATAGAGGATAAAACAACAGCCTTGCTATACAGCCCCATGTAGCCTTACCAATACTCATTAACATATGAATCGCTGTAAAACATTTTTCAATATAATCTCCGGCTTATTCTGACCCGTTACCTATCCACCCAACTTGCCCATTTTTGTATTTTTGGTGCAGTGACGAAGGGAAGTCTCGGGAATGACTGTTTTTGGTAAATATAGATGAAGCCAAGGTGCACCCGTTGCGACTGGTATAAACTAGTAACGAGAAAATAAGAAGTGAATCCATGAGAGTAGAGTGATAATGTTGTTTCATCAACAAAAACAATAGCGACAAGAAGGTTTACTTATTATAGTAGCAGGAAATATACACAATTTCTGGCAGTTTATGTTGGTCTATCACAGCCTTTGGGAATTCCGTGAAATTAGGGAAAATGACATATCATAGATTCAAAAAGTTAAAGATTTGCAGTGTTTGATTCACCTTATATGTTAATATCCAAAATTTCGTTTGGTGGGATTGTTTAGAGAACCAGAAAAGATGACTCCGAGCTACTTGAGGCTGTAGTATCTTCTTGTTTTGGATGTAAGTGTGAAATTGCATGAAATGCTTACATTATTATTCATTATACTGCTGGATGGTGGTTACTTACATTGATAAGATTGGTTCCAGTGACAAAAATTCTAGCGTGCATTGAAGTCTTGTGCTGAGTTTTCATTGTGTACCTGGCTAATATGTCAGGTAACTTAGAATATATTGTTATAAGAGTAAACGGTAAATGTTGTGAACCTTAAAATTTTGTTTAATAGGCTTTACAAGTACTTGATGGTTTTAATGAAATAAGATAGACAGATTTGAAAGGGCCTTTAGTGAAAGGTTCCCCCTTGTTTAGTTGCCGCAAAAAGACAGGTTTGTTCCACCACAACAAATCTTGATGTTCAAGGCTTGGTATGACACAATATCAATGTTTTATCTGTGACCACGATATACGGTAGATAGATGTAGTATGGCAATGGACATATGATATGCAGGGATTGAAGAATTTTACTCCTAGTGCTGCAAATATTCCTGGAGCTATGCAATTGGCTGACGTTAACTGCTACCCACAGGTAAGTCACTCATTCCTTCAATGAGAAGCTAGGAAGTAAAAATTGCTTTTGGAGTAATGTATATCCACGTTGAACGTTGACATTATTCTCGGAGCTATGGCATTGGTTGACAATATCCATTACCGGGAGGTAAGTTACTCCTTCCAGCACTAAAATGTTATGAATCTGATGCAGGAGTATGATAATTCAGTCAGTACAAAAGAGGCTCATTTTATGAGCCCTGCTTACATTGGGTTAGATTTGGACTCCTTAATTATGTATGGGTTCAAACCTTTTGAGGGAGGAAACATACTTTTTTGGCAACCCAACAAAGCATCTCTCGGCCCGTAAATGAAGTATCTCTTGATCCATTCAGATTGTTAGGCTTGGTGGCGGAAATTTTATCCAAGTCGTATTTTCTTGATCCTGATTCTTAGTTCCTAAGTTTGATTAATATCACACTGATTACATCCCTATGAATCAGAATCAAAAATTGCTTTTGGAGTAATGTATAGCCACGTCTAATGAATGCCTACTCGACCTTCAAAATATATATATGGCCTGCTGCTCATAAATTTCTTGAACATTATTTGTGATGATCTTTTTTTAGAATTTAGTTAGTTGTTACAGGGTAGAAGAAGTGATTCGTCGACTGTAGAATCAGGATCGGACGTAGATTATCCTTATTTTGTAACTACCCGGACTAGTTCCGTTAAAAGTCTCTTAATTTCAGTTAATATAGTTTTGCCAATATTGATATACACAACGACCTTGGGCTTGCTTGAAGATCGTGCTGTTCCATTTGTTGAGTGGTTTCAGAAACTCGTAACATTACTTGAAGAGCTCGGAAAGAAGCTGCCTCAAATACCTGCCCATTTTGGGCATGTATTAAAAGATGACTGGTCTTGACCCGCTACTCAACCCACCTGACTTGCCTATATATATTATAATAGTTGAATTTTGATTGCAGTGACGAAGGATCTGTTGAAATCTTAGGGATGACTGTGTTTGGCTATATAGATGAGGAGAAGGTGGACCCGTTGTGACATTTATAAACTAGTAAAGAGAAAGTAGTTAGTGAATCCATGGAGAGTAGTGTGATAATTTTCATTAGATTTTGGTTGGTTAGTTTGTTGTTACAGGGTAGAAGATGTTATTTATCTGACTGTAGAATTTGATCTTAACAAAAAATCAATAGTGTAGACCCTTTAGTGATGTGGTTGACTCAAACTTGTCTTCTTGTTATATGTTTCGACAGGTACTTCAGGCCATTGTTCAAAGCAACTCGAGATAGTGTTGACGGAAAATTTGCAGGAGTCCAAATTTCGTGTAAGCTACTGCATTATTTGATTGTTTGATTATTTCATGTCAAGACTGCTTGTACATCACTATTGATATGGATTGTTGTTCATTTTACTCTAGAAGTCAAGCTCTACTGCTTAACAGATCAAAGCAGACTATATTAAGAACACATAATATAAATTTTTAACGCATTCTTTTTTTTTGATTATCAATTAAAGAATTACAAGTTTGTTGCGGAGTTGGAAACTATTAAATGCAGATTTGCACACACACTCGCTAAGGAGAACACAGTCTATACCAGAAGTGGATAGAAACTGGTAATTATTAATTTATTATTCATTATTTAGGGAATAATAAAGTTCTTACAATATATATTAAAAAAACTAAACTATATTTGGGTATGCTTATACATGTTGTAGGATGGAATGGAACTGGATTTGGATTGTTGCCTGAATCAAAAATTCAAAGTTTACAATTCTTGTGAAATACAATTCTTGTAACCATCTAATTTTGTCTTTTTCACTTTGACTTTTCGGTTTGGTGTAATTGGTCAACTATAACCGGTGTGTGTTTCAGTACTCTTTTAGAAAATGAATGATAGCACCAAATGGGTTTGACTCGTTCATGCTTACATGAATCTGAGTTTACTGATTTGGGTCTGCTGTTCTTGTTGGAACTCAGGTTCTGGTAATGGTTATGTTTGACTTTGAATTCTTAACTTGCCTTTAGGGTCAAAAGGGTCCTTAGGGTAGAACAAAAACAGGTTTGTAACTAGCGGTGTACACGGATACAAATGTATTTATTTTGAGTTGTGCTTTTTAATGAACTGAAGATATACATTAAGGAAACAAGTTACCATCAAACAAATAACCATCACAAACCTAGTGGCGGGTAAGGTGCCCTGCCTCCTCAACTCTCATGTTCGAACCTTTTCAGGCAAACATTCTTATGGATGGCCACAGAAAAAGTTTAGAAACGGTCATGAGGGATACCCTTGTTGGATCGCATACATCTGAGGTAAAAAAAAGGTGACAACCACTGAAAAACCTAGCCCGTTTACCGGTTTAAATTATCATCAAATAACAACATGTAGACTTAAGGCTTAAATGGTGACTTTGGAGAATGAAATGGGTCTGAGTGGCTAATAACCTCACTCTAGACATTAGACTAAACTCGAATCAAAGTATTAGAAGAATATGAAGGATGAGAGGGGGGTTATTGTAGTTTAGCAGTTTATTGTAGTAATGGTGGGATTAGATCTTGACCATTAGATTGAGAAATTTTAATAAAAAAGCGCGGTGGTAAGATGGTAAATAAGTAGAAGTCCGTGACAGAGCTGAAAATAATGGTGATGGCAGTTTTGTAATATCGATATAGTTGATGGAAAATTAGTTTACACTGGAAAGGAGTTGCAGAGCACGTGCCCTTTCCTTTCCTCCTCAGTCTTCACGCACAATTTTTTTACTGTTATTAAAAATCTTAAATGTTTATGTTTATAATCTTTAAAATAAAATACAAAATATTATAAAACGTGAATTTGTGTTATATTTAAATTAATATTCACCTTTTTTCAGTCAAGTATTTTTGGTCAAATTTTTTTAAAAACAATTAACACGTCATCTATATAACTAAAAAAATTATCATTTTTCTATAAAATAATTAAAGATTTCTACACTTTATATGAGATTATTTTCTAAAGAAATATTTGATATATAAAATTATTTTTGTGATACACACACTTAACTCATAAAGTTATTAAAGCATTAAGTAATAAAAGATACAAACTTATTTTCGTGAAACACACTTAACGCATAACTCATTAATAACATACACAAACTTATTTTCGTGATACAAACACTTAGCGCATAAAGTTATTAACGTGCAACTTAAAGTTATTAAAGCATTAAGTAATAAAAGATACAAACTTATTTTCGTGAAACACACTTAACGCATAACTCATTAATAAGATACACAAACTTAATTCCGTAATACCCACAATTAATTAGTTACAAGGTTATTAACATATTAACGGATAATTCAGTAACAAGATACACTTTTTTACTTTTTTTTTTTTTTTTGGTAATACACACCTTAATTAGTTACGAAGTTACTAACATATTAACCTACAACTAAGTAACAAGATACACATTTTTTTCGTGATACACACATTTAATTAGTTATAATTTTATTAACGTATTAATATACAACACAATAACAATATACACAAAGTTACATATAAAGCTATTAACATATACATTTTAATGCATAACTTAGTAATAAGATACACTATTAATTTATTAAAGACAACTATGTGTCTCTTTGCTGTTTTTCCTTAATATCGTAAATAAAAAAAGAATAAAAGATTATTGTATATTAATCATTTCTTTGTAATTGTGACTAAAAAGTACTAAGAGCACGGGGTGTGGTGACACTGTCACCACAGTGTTCTGGAGAATGTTGTAATTGAGGATTTTGTGGTGTGGTGACAGTGTTCTGGACAGTGTTCTGGAGTTTTTTATTATTTGTTTTATTTGTTTTTTTAATGATAATAATTGTATAAATTAATATATAAACATAAATAAATCAAATAAAATAAGATTTAATTTATTAAAAAGACATAAAAAAAGTTACAAGTCATAAAATTAAAATAAATAATTTAAAATACATAAAAGATTACAAGTCCTAAAATTAAAATAGATAAATAAACAAATCAATCATCTCCCGCTCCCGTTCCCGATCCCGAAGCTTGCGATTCATTCCACCTCTGTTCACGATACCTCCAAAGATGTTCCACAAGGTCGGCTCGAAGTCCTTCGTGTGTCTCCCGATCACGTAGTTCCTTTGTTTTCCTCTCGTATGTGTTACATCTCTCGATCCAAGAACCTTGTATGTTTCCAACAGGTACATAATAATTTTCATTCTCAGCAATGTTGAAACCGTTGTCTTCAATTATCATGTTATGCAATATGATACAAGCATACATGATTCTTCTTATAGCGTTTACACTATAAGCTCTTGCCGGTTGTTGTAGTATATGCCACATTCCTTGTAAAACACCAAAAGCGCGCTCAATATCCTTTCGTGCGGCCGATTGTTTCCTACTGAAATAAGCCCTCTTTTGATCAATCTCGCATGGAAATCCCTTCACGAACGCTGCCCATGACGGGTATATCCCATCGGCAAGATAGTACCCTCTATCGTAATCCAAATCAGCCACTGTATATGGAACTTGGGGAGCGGAGTCATTTAGCAAATTCCTAAACAAATAAGACGTATTAAGAACATTTAAGTCATTGTTGGATCCCGCAACTCCAAAGTATGCATGCCATATCCACAAGTCGTACGAAGCGACGGCTTCAAGCATAATCGTCGGATACCCATGATCGCCTCGGGTGTATTGACCCTTCCATGCATTTGGACATTGTGTCCAAGCCCAATGCATACAATCTATGCTACCAAGCATGCCGGGAAAACCATGAAGCTCGTGATGCTTATCATACAAACGATGTATGGCTTCATTCGTTGGTTCTCTCATGTACACATTTGAATATAAATCGATAACGCACCTTGTGAAATTTTGTAAAGTTTCACGAGAAACTCTTGCTGACATTTGCAAGTATTCATCAAAGGCATCCGGAGTTGTACCGTATGCCAATTGACGAATCGCAGAAGTGACTTTTTGAAGACAAGTAAAGCCCGGTACGCCACGTGCATCGGGTCGTTGACGAAACCACAAAAAATAGTCGGGAAGTGGTTCGACGGAGTAAGAGCTAATATCCTCACAAATTCTTTGGAATAAACGGCGACTCATTCGAAATCGACGTTTGAAATATTCATGCGGATATTTCGCATTTTCGACAAAGTAATCGTTTAGTAACGTCTGCTCCGCCGTGACTCGGTCACGAGGTATGAAACGACGTGAACGAGCCGTGGAACTTTCGGCATCTTGTTGCTCATTACGATACTTACGAGCAAGCATCATAAGTTTATACGTGGTTTCGTCATCGGATGATGAATCGGATGACATTTTTGGATGAGTTTTTGATTGTTTTAATTGTGTATGTGAAAGAGTTTTTGAGATAGTGTGTTTGAATTGTGATTTGAGATTGTGTTTGAGGTGTGTTTAAATAGGAAAAAAAATTATTATTTTTTTAAAAAATTTGGCCGTTGTAACGGCTATTTTTTAAATTTAAAAATTAAATTTTTTTTTTTTTAAAAACTAACGGTAAAAAAAGAAAAAAAAAAAAAAAAAAAACGTTGCCGTTCACAACGTTCGGAAAAGGACGGCGGCCGGAAAACGCGACGAGAACGCCGTCGGGAACGCCGTCCCGGTGCGGCAGAACGCCGTCCGACGGCGTTCTCGTCGGAAAACGGTGACAAAACCCCCCACACCCCGTGCTCTAATCACTTTTACCGGCCATATTGTAGGCCATCACAGGAGCCCCTTAGTAATAATTATACTACTCTTTTTTAACATAAGTTTTATAAATGTGGCAAAGCACCACTAGGCAACAGTGTGAAAGTTTCAACTCTTCAATGGAGACATAAACAATTAGCTGGAAAGTCTGCAACTCCGGCGACTGCACGCGCGCTTTTGTCACTGTTAATCGAAAAAATTGTAATACGGTTATGTTTGGGTTCTTTTAACGATATTGTTTAGTTTCATTTGGTTTCACATGAAAACCCGAAACTCCGGCGAGTACGTAGCAACAAACCTGCGTAATTCGAAGTCCAATTCTAAATCCAAACGAATAAAAAGAACAATCAAACGAAATCTTCGATCTTTTTCACATCGCAGGTGGGTAGGAGAGAGGGACGGTGAGAACGCCGGCGAGGTGCAGGTTTCCGACGAAGGATGGAGATGAGTGGTAACGTTCGGAGAGAGATGGTGGATATGGAGTTTGAGGTTGAATGTGGTTGCTGGCATCGTCGGAGGTGATGCCGTCATCGTCAATGGTGGTCGTTGTCGGAGGAGGTGGTTGCCGAGCGTTGTCGGAGGTGCTACACAGGTACCATTAATAGAAGGTAGCTGGCCAGTGATGAAAATAAAATGAGCTTGAGTTTTACATGTGAAAAGACAAAATGACACGTGTCATTATTTTGTTGGTTCTTTTCATTACCACGGTAAAAGTTGATCTTACATGAATCTACCTCTATGAAGGATATGTACTTTAAAGCAGTACAACAGGAAAATTCCTCAATTAATGTCAATCTTCAATGAAATTGATCTCTTGTTCATCTTGTGATGTGCTAAATGTGGTAGCTGGCGATCGCAATGGAGATGAAAAGAACGGTTTTGGTGGAACTTCCAAGTTCCAACGCTTCCATACTTCCCTCTAACATTGATAACTTGACCAATCGATGGCCTTTTGTTTGGATCAGTTTGTATGCACCACAAACCAACTACAGTCATCTTTCTTGCGAGATCATTTTCTTCTGCACTTGATATATCATCTAACAGATAGCCTTCCTTCTCAAGACGACTATAAATCCAATTAGGGAAATATATCTCACTAGTTTGCCCAGAAGCGACACTTGCGTCAACATTTTTTCGGCCTCCAACCATTTCTAATAAAAGCATCCCATAACTATATACATCCGATTTATGTGACACTCCTCCAAAGTTTCTATTGAAAACTTCAGGAGCGATGTACCCAATGGTGCCTCTAGCCTCATGCATAGAGACAATACTCTGCTTCCTTGAGTACAATTTAGCAAGCCCAAAATCTGCGATTTTTGGGCAAAAATCTTCATCAAGGAGGATGTTATGTGGCTTTATGTCAAGATGCAAAATACGTGTGTTGCATCCACGATGCAGATAATCAAGACCTTGTGCAACTCCAAGTGCTATATGGGATCGTGATTCTGTATAAACTTCTCTAATGATCCATTTGGCATGAATTCATACACAAGAGCTCTTTTTTTGTAGTCGAAACAAAATCCCAAAAGAGTAACAATACTAACATGAGAAGTCCTACCAATGCTAGCAACTTCATTTATGAATTCTTGTCCACTTGCTTTTGACAAATTTAATACTTTTACTTCCACAAGATGACCATCCGATAGCTTTCCTTTATATACAGTTCCGAAACCTCCTTGGCCTAATTTATCTTGGAATGAGTTTGTCATTTTCTTGATATCAGCATACTTGTACCTTTGCGTGCCTAAGGATCCATATTGCGTGATAAACGCTTCAACACTTTTGTATTCCTCGGTTTTATGCTTAAATGAGAGTATGCAGTTGCTTGGTGAAGATTTCTTGATACAGCATATTATGATAATCAACACGATCGATAGTGCAGCAGAAACACCTCCTATAACTGTGATACAAAAGAAGCTTACAGAGTTACTGGTTGTATAAAAAGAGCTTGAAAACCTTCTTCAATATTTACAAATAACTCAAATTTGAAATGTAACTTACGTAATTTTAGTCTCCAATTTTTTGGTGCCTGCAATACCAAGTAGGCATTTTATTATACGTATTATTGTAACTAACAATATTTGTGATGTATTTTAAGTTTCCCCTTTTTTGAAAAAGACTTTGCGATGAAGTACCTTTACAACAATCTGTGGTAGTCGTACCATCAGGGCAAAAACACATGAACCCAGTCGTATTATGTCGACCACACCTCCCATCAGACTTTTGGCACTTATCACAAACCTGATCGGTCAACGTCCGCTCGAATCCTCTACTCAAGGCTCTACCAAAGTCCCTCGAGAGAAGAAAACCGTTGCTGTTGATCTCCTCAAGAAACACGCTCGTTACCACTTGATCTTCACACGAATACACACTCCAATCAAATTTCTCTGCATCAGAATTTACAATATTAACACACGACGACTCATTATTTCCATCGTTATAAGCTAAACATGGTATTTCAGTAGCAAAAGAAGGTAATCCACTACAGTTGAAGTGAAAACTTAGATTTGTCGTTGAGTCCGAGAATTTTAAAGGCAGAGTATCCAAGTTAATAGCATGTAGCACCCTAGGACACAAGTCGACAAACAGTGTAGAAACATTGACGTCAACGACAACGATACTGGTGTTCTCGTAGGTTATATTTTGGAGTTCAAGTTGAAGTAAGAAATATGTATTATTTTTACATTAACTAAAATATGTATTATATAGAGTTTTATTTTTTTGGAGTTCAAGTTCAACGATACTATATTATTTTTACATTAACTAAAATATAGGTTATATTTTTACATTAACTAAAATATGTATTATATAGAGTTTTATTTTGGAGTTCAAGTTCAACGATACTGTATTATTTTTACATTAACTAAAATATAGGTTATATTTTTGGAGTTCAACGGTATTGATCATAGTTTTTCTTTGATCAATATAGAGTTTTAAACCCGTGTATACACACAGTTAATGTAAAATGAAACTAAGTATAATTTTTCTTATATTAAAATAGTGTTTAAATTTTAAACTCGTTTATGCACACAGAAACTGTTAAATGAATACATCATCCGTTCATTGCATTTAATATATAGAGTTTTAATTTAAACTCGTATTTACACATAACACAGTTAATGTAAAATGAAACTTAAGCATAGTTTTTTTTAATTATTATTAATATAGAGTTTTAAACCCGTATATGCACATGAAAAATGTTAAATGAATACTTCATCCATTCATTGTGATTAATATATAAAGTTTTAATTTAAACTGTCTATATACACATGACATAGTTAATGTACAATGATACTTAAGCATAATTTTTTTTAATTATTATTAATATATAATTTTAAACCCATGTATACACACGATTATTGTAAAATAAATACGTAATTTGTTCATTGTAAGTATGTAATGTATTAAATAAATATTTTTGTTTGTTTCATAGAGTTCTAATGATAATAATAATAATTAATTAATTATCAATATTTAATATATTAAATTAGCTCATGAATACGTAATCACTTACATGATTCGCTAATGTGTAGCAAATAACGTTTAATTAATATTTATACTGTTTGATAAGATATAAGCTTGTTATTGTTAATATATATATGTATATATATATATATATATATATATAATACTAACAGGATAAAAAAGAAGAAAATTTAGAGAGAGAAAATGAAGAAGGATTTTTTATTATTATGATTTAATACTTTATTGATATATTCAAATTTTTATTAATATAATTTTATATTTTATTGCTTTGATTCAATATTTTATTAATAAAATTTGGTCTTTTGTTGCTATGATTCAAAAGTTTATAGTAATAAAAAGTTGAATCTTAGAATAAAAATACTGAATCATAATAACAAAAAATCTTTCTCACTCTTCTCTCCCTAAAAATCATTTTCCCTTTATCCTACTCCTATATATATATATATATATATATATATATATATATATATATATATATATATATATATATAAATATAAGGTTTATGGGGATTTATTTTTGACATGATTTTTTTTTTCTAAATTATATTTTTTAGGAAAATTAATTGGTTAGATTTTTTAGAAAAATTAAATGACTTGATTGGTCAATTGAATGTTTGATGAAATTAAGGAATTTGATTGGTTAATAAGGTTCAATTTTGTATAGAAATTTTTTAAGAGAGGTTTTCTTTTATTAATATTTAGATTAGACGGTAACAATCAGCCAATCAATACATAATTGTTACACAAACTCTTTAGTCACTTTATTTGATTGCATGTATTTGATTTGATATAAATAAAGGTAATAACTACTTGAGGTAATAAAAGACGTGAAACGCAGCAACAATTGTAATTAAATAGCAACATAATTTCAAAGTAGCTATTACCCTAAGCAAGAACACCTTTTCAATTTGGATAGATACGTATTAATATCTTACATCAGAGTAAATTCCATAAATGGTCTATATGATTTACAACGATTTACGAAAATAGTCCATATACTTCTTTTTTCATTTTTTCAGTCCAATAAATTTACATTTTGTCCGAAAATGGTCCCTCACCCACCTAAAATGACTAAAGTACCATTTATCCATTTAGATCCTGCTATCCGGAAATGTTAAAGAGAAAAGGGTACTTTAGTCATTTTAGGTGGAGCATGACCATTTTTGAGCAAAACATAAATTTATTGGACTGAAAAGGTGGAAAAAAATATAGGGACGTTTTTTGTAAATCGGCATAAACCATAGGGACAATTTATGGAATTTACTCTTTTTATCATGTATTAAAATCAAATCAAAATACAAGATATAGCATTTTAATCTTAACTTTGTATTAAAAAAGAATTAGGTAATTTGAAGGGTACTCTGACCCCGTATCATATTTCAATGGTACGCGTCTGCTCAACTCGCAAAGAGCATCAACGCAGGGCAAATCACCTGTCCACAGATCACCTACACATGATGAGGCACAGATTCGAACCCCTAATATGTCAATCATACATGTGATGTTTAGGCGTTTGCAGTGACGATACCATTGAGCAATGTCCAATTGGTCTTAACTTTGTATTATTTGCATGAAGATCAACCGATCAATACTTATACTATTTATATATATAAGAAAGAATATCTACCTATTTTATACAAGGTAGGTCTTTTTTTACTGGAAAAGCCTTTACAAAGTGTCATATCAGTATCAACAGTCTACTACTGTGACAACAGACAAAGCAAATCTAACTGCCATGTAAGAGCATCCCCAATGTATACATTTACAAAAAAAAATTCTAAAGCTTTTATGATAAAGGTTTTTATAAAAAAAAATTTGTTCCATCATTAAAAAGTTTTACAAAACTTTTCATCAATTTTATATAATATAATTACAAGGAAAGAGATTACAATGACTTGATAAATCTCAAGTCATTACACTCTCTTTCATTCAAATTATATTATATTTAATTGTGAAAAAACTTTGTAAAACTTTTTATTGATGGAGCAAAAAAATTTTTATAAATAGTTTTATAAAATGGTCATCGAGGATGTTCTAAGTAAGGCATGAAGAAAGAGAAGCTACACACCTACGTACTCATCCCTTCGGTATGGCAAACCACGACGCAAAATATAAAAATAATAATCTATAGTGACGTCACAATAAAATTATAGGTTATGAATAATTATCATGTTTTTTACTTGGATATTTAATTAATTAAATCACTCATTTTTTAATGAACGTTAACGAATAACGACACATAATTTGCATTTTATAATATTTGCATCTTTTCAACGGTACACATATTTTGTTCAATAAATAGTTTAAAAACATGACCTGAAAATTTGATGCAATTCGTTTTGACTTGAATCCATATATTTAGTTAGCTAAAAAACGACCTTAATGAATCTCAATGTGTTTACACTTGTTATATGGAATTGATCAATAAAAATCAAGATGATGCATAAATATCTAATTATGAAGTAACTTGTAGTTTATAAATTATAACATCAATAATAATAATTAAATATAATATAAGAATCACATTTGTGACATCATCTTTTAAAGTTAAGATTCAATTTAACAATTAAGTCTTTATATTTTACTTATTTGATAAATAAAACTCCTTACATAATAAATAACTAATTTAATAATTACTAAATGTCAACAAAGAAATAAAATAAAAAAAAAATCTATAACTACTTTTATTCTTATCCTTGACCATCGAGTGCACTCCCTCGTTTCTACAGTTCAAAGGGTATTTGTGTTCGGGATTAGTGTAGGAAAATGCACTTAACTTTAGTCCGATCTCTATTGTATGTACCTAACTTCGTTTTGGTCTATTGTGTGTATCAACTTTTCCTTTTGGTCTATTGTGTGTATCCAACTGACGTGACACCCATTTTTGATGGCGTGTCAATGATGTGTCATATGACGTGACACATTATATGGTTACCACGTTATCATATTAGATATCGGATACATACAATAGACCAAGTTGAAAAGTTGATACACACAATAGATCAAAACGAAGTTGGGTACACACAATAGAGATCGGATTAAAGTTAAGTGCATTCCTCTGCACTACCCATTCATGTTCTATGTCAAACATGCTGAATGCTATACGATGCACCATTCAGCTCTGAACGGGTCCATTCAGCAGTATTCAAACACACCCTAAATTAACTTTTAGTAATTAATTAGAAAAGATCAACTTATTACTTACGTTTTCTTCTCTATTTTTGTTAGACTTCATTTTCATGTTTTAATTTTTTTTTTCCAATCCAATTTCTTTTTCTTTTATCCTTATAATAATAAGAGCAAATTTACAGATCATTCATGTATTTTGTCAAAAATGTACGAATCATCCTTTAAAAAATTAAATAGTAGTAAGCATCCCTATGTTATGTATATTTGATCAATTGACATCCTTTTGTACTATAAAGGACATATATATCCTTATCCTCGATTTTCTTTTAATTATTTTTCTACTGAGTAAATTACATTGTCCGTCCCTGTGGTTTACCCTATGTTACAGACCCCGTCCCCGGGTCGGGTATCGTACGGGTCCAGTCCCTTGACTCGGAAATTTGTATCGCTGCCAGTCCCTACTCTTAACGAGTGTTAAAAAACTCCGTTATCTCAAAACACGTGCGACGCACGTGACGGGGTCTGTAACATAGGGTAAACCACAGAGACGGGCAATGTAATTTACTCTTTTTCTACTTGTTTGCATTTAACATTTTCTTGTTCAACTTTTAATTTAAAAAGTCAAACAATTACAACAAATCATCGCTATCCACTTTGAGGTTTGCCAAAAAAACGTGCATAACGTTTGCTAGCAACAAATTACACTTACACTATAATTTACTCATTTACATAACCCATAATTAGCTGTACATAAGCAAATTAAACACCATAAAGAAAATTCAGACAAAATTCGATCAATCAACATATATGTAGAAAAAATTATACCAAAAATAAGAGTAAAAGCAGTTGATGTTAAAAAGCAGCAAATGATAAGGAAACTTATTTTATAAAACCTAAGAACAATCTAATTCTGACCGAAATGGTACCGACCAGTTTGTGATTAGAGTAGGTTCATAAATTAGAAAGGGAAAAAAGTAAACTAGAAAAGAAGAAATAATACTAATAATATAATAGAAAATCGATTTTTTTATATTAAGAGAAATAACAATGGGGTATATTTGTCATTTCATGTGGATAAATATGTCAATTGATCAAATATACGTAATATAAGGATGTCCAATGCTATTTAAATTTTTGAAGGATGATCCGTGCGATAATTAGTGCAATTTGCGCTAATAATAATAAAACAATTATTTATTATCTATGTATTTGTTAATAATTAATATTAATAATGGGTGTTCATGTCAGTACCCCTCCTGCTTTTGTCTTTTATCTCTCCTTTTTGTCATTGATAATGTACCAACACACTCTCTCTATCAAAATCACATTACCAGCTACATTATTCTTTATTTTTTATTACCCTTCTAGTATTACTTTGTATTAGTTCTTCTCTAATTTATTTTTAATAAAATAAATTTTATATCTTATTATATTAATAATAATTATAGTAGAATTATAAAAAATGCTTGTTTTTACATTTTTATATTTTTGTAAAAAAATAAGGTATATTTTTTATAAAATTTAATTAAGCTACCTAAAAAATGTATTTGTATTTAGCTTTTATTATATAAATTTACTTAGCTGTTATAACGTTTGTTTAAAATGAATAGTAGGGTGTTTTATGTTTATTTTTCTGATCAGATATTTTATCTTTATTAAATATAATTGTAATTATAAAAATAAATAAATACATAATAAGTAAGGAAAGAATAAATTAAATTTGAAAAGAATAAATAGGAATAAAATATTAAGTGGTCTGGGATGATGAATGTAGGGGGTGCAATCAATACGAGCCTTAATATATAATAGATTTATATCAATCAATATTAATATTCCCTCAATTTCAAATTATTTATTCACCTTACTATTTTACTTATTCCAAAATAATTATCCACTTCAAATAATATGCATTATCGATTAAATCAGTCATTGAATAATAGAATTAAATAAATACGGATTATATGATGGTTAGATACTTTTGTGTCAAAATGTATAACTTACTACTTTACTACTGTCAATTTATCTTAATGATTTAAACATCCGTCTGGGTACACGAGTTTGAAAGCCATAATAATAATATAATAATAATAAAATAACGTGCACCTCACTATACACAAACTAGTTGAAGTAAAAGGTAGAAAAAAAATTTAGAATTTCCACAGTAATAACGAGAAAGAAGATATGAATGGAAAAAAAGAATGCAATTATTATGAGTGTGGCTGAAATACATACACGATGACTCATTTCACCATTGTTGTCCTCCGTTAACCACCACCCCTACCCCTTCTTCACAAACACACACATTCATCAATGGAGGTCTGTGGAGCTTCTGCTTTGACTTCAAGAACCTCAATTTCTCATTTTCTTCACTCTTCTCATCAACCTACTTCGGTACTACTTACATATATTCATGGATTTATGTTATTAGGGTTTATTTGTTTGGTTAAAATGGCATAAAAGTACCCCAATTTTACCAAACTTCTCGATTTCAGGTAAAAAAAAATATATATATATTTGAGTAATCCTTTTTGCCATCAAAAACGTTTTTTTTTTTTTTTAATCTTTCGAAGCATCAAAACACAGTATAATGAAGGCTTTTGACGGTTGTGGGACTACATTTTGTGTTTTCTATGTATCAGAGAGGATTTTTTATTAGAGATGAAAGAAACTTAAATATCTATGAATTTTCATTTTCAAATTGTTAAAAAAAAACCCTTTATACAACGAATTGATCAAAAAAGTTGAGCAGCCGAAAAGAGAAATTTGGTAAACTTGGGTAATTGGTATGTTATGGTTAATATTTTTGCTGTTTTTTCAGGTCTGTGAATTCAGAAGAGTTAGGGTTTGGTGCGTTAATGGCTCTTCTCAATCTCCTAAGGTGAATGAACGAATTTTTATACATCTATCTATGTCATTCATTCACGTCGAATTTGAATGCTTTTAGTTAAATGTATCTTGTATATAGGGGTGTTCGGGATTGCTTATTTGTAAGCACTTTTATGCTTAAAATATAAACAACTGACTCAGTGCTTCTGCCTTTTGAAAAGTGTTTGTTTTTGCTTATATGCTTTAAAAATAAACAATAAGCAAAGCAGGTAAAATAAGCAATTCCAAACACCCCCTATGTAGCATTATAGCTTCTGTGTCATGAATGGAGTATGTGAATTGGTGTTTAACTTGGTGAGATAATTTGAAAATAATTGGTTTGACACATAAAAAGTCAAACTGTAGCTTGACACATAAATTTGGTTTGACTCATTAAAAGTCAAGGAGAAACTCCGTACATGGTCCATCCTTTGCATGGAAAATCTATATACCTTTTAGTCGAGATTATGGCCCTATAGAACCCTGATTATGTAAAAAGAAAAAGAGTAAATTGCATGAATGGTCCCTATGGTTTACACACATTCTCACCATTAGTGCTTGTACTTTGTTTGTTGCATTGACAGCCCAAAAACTTAAAAGTTGTTGCATGCTTTGTCTCTCCTCTACCTAAAATGACTCAAATATCCTTGGTGATACTTGCTCAACATATCTATTTTGCTCGGCGATAGAAGGGTATGTTAATCATTTTAGATGGAGGAGGGATTGAGCGTGCAACAACTGTTGAGTTTTTGGACTATCCATGCAACAAATAAAGCACAGGGACTAACAGTGAGAATGTGTGTAAACCATAGGGACCATTCATGCAATTTACTCAGAAAAAAAAAGCCATAGTTATATACTAGTAGAAAAAATGTTTAGTCCTTCGTTCTGGTACTCAAAATCGTATTTTGTTGGGATTTGTTGCAGGGTAACCAGATGACAGTATCTATAACAGGAGCAACAGGTTTTATAGGGACTAAATTGGTGCAAAGGCTTTATGAAGGTACAGATATTATATCTATCTACCAGCTTAACCATCGACTTTTGTTCATATGGAGATGTTAAAGATCTGATACTTAAACAGTTATTGAAAGGATTAAGGTTTTTTTTTAGTTTCTATTACAAGTGCACTTTGGTGAATGAAATTTGTTTCAACTGTTTAAATGGTTTTGAACTTTAACTCCGAATTTGAGAGTTCCCAAAATACTACTATGACAATATATTAAGCATTAGTGATCCCGCTAGAGTTTGGAAGTGAATAGGTGAATTTAGCATCAGAATAAATACTTCTTCTAAACTCTAAAGAAAACGTAAATAAGATAAACTCATTTCTATAGTGGATTCATAATATATCTGGATTTTGAAATGGCTTTTATAACCATGTAACCTATATTATGCATTTTGTGACTTCAGGGTGTACATGTTGCATATGGTTATATATATATATATATCAGAAATTATATTCATCTCTACATTCTGCCATAACATATTTGTATCTAACTGAATCTTAATGAACTCTGGATTGCAGATCACCATAGTATCTGTGTTTTGACGCGATCAAGATCTAAAGCGCAATCTATTTTTCCGGGTAAGAAGGTATTGTTACTTGAGCTGTATGTAATATACGAAAAGGCTAAAGCTTTTTATGGAGTTCAATTATTTAACCTGAGTTAATGTGCTTAACTCAACCTGCTGACGCTGCAATATAAATACAGTAGTGTTTTTATCTAAAGTATCTATGTTTTGTCCCATTTGAGTCTTTCATCTTAAAAGCATAGTAACAAATTTCTTGTTCATTCCTCGAAACAAAAATTGCTTATTTAAAAAAAAAATAATAATGTCCCCTTTATTGGTTGTAGCCAAGGACTTTCCAGGCATTGTAATTGCCGAGGAGCCCCAGTGGAAAGATTGCATCGAAGGGTCAAATGGTGTTGTAAACTTGGCTGGGTTGTCTATTAGTACAAGATGGTCCCCTGAGGTATGTAACCAGCTTACTATTACACAGCTATATATTGGAATATAGTAACTTGACAAACCGTCATATTTGCTTACTTTCATCAATTAATAAGCTTTTTGGTACTGCAGATCAAGAAAGAGATCAAGCAAAGCAGGATTAGAGTCACCTCAAAGGTTATGCTTTGGGTTACATAAAAGAACTCCACAGAAAATGAAAAGCAATAACTTATTATTCTACTCGCATAAAGGTCCTACTGTTGCAAAATATATGAGACAATGACTCTGTTTGATTTGATTTTCTAACATTTTCAATATGTGGGTCCCATTATTTTGATATGTGGAGAATGGTGTGAAATTAGATCCTATGATAAAAGGGGGGGCCCACTAAATGAAAATTGGAGGGAAATGTTATAAAGAAAAGCTATGTTTTTGCGTACTATTGACGGGCCTGTTTCACTGACCATGAAGGTTGTTGATCTGATAAATAACTCCCCAAGTGATGCAAGACCAACAGTTTTGGTTAGTGCAACGGCAGTGGGCTATTACGGTAAGTGCCTCATAGGCCATCCTCTTTGTATTTTGTCTTCTAAAGTAGTTTGTATGCTTTTACAGTATCATCCAACTATAGCCTCAAGCTGGGAATAAACTTTTCCTTTAAATGCTTTGTTGACTGCTGTATTATTGATTATACCAGAGGCTAATAAAACATGAACATTAAGATGTTACTGCTTTTGCCAAAGGATCAGTGGGGTGTTTGTAATTTCATTCCATTTACTTGAAAATGGGTTGATTTGAGCTGCAAGTTTTTCAAATGTTTTACCTCCTAACTCTCTATATTAGAGCAAGCTAAATAATGTAATTTATTTATATTGTTTTTGTAATAATACCTAATACATTAATCATTTGTAGACTTCGAATAGGGTACATAAAAGGATTTCAGGTCAACCCAGCACGACCCCTTGACTCATAAAGAAAACTCATTTCTACCCAAACCCATTTTGCCAACTCTAGTTAACTATAAAGGAAGGTAAAAAAGAAAAAGGGTAATAAATGTTGCAATTGCATACATTTGGACATTTGGTTTCCGTATGACGTTAGATTCATCATTAGATTAATCTTCTTTTGACTTAGGTACTAGTGAAACTCAAGTTTTTGATGAGCAAAGCTCTTCTGGAAATGATTATCTTGCTGAGGTGAACTACTGAAGCCTTTTTAAATTGGATCTTAATGAATTTTACGTGTACTTGTTATTTTCCTTATGTACTTGCTACATATTTTGTATCACCAGGTCTGCAGAGAATGGGAAGGAACAGCCCTTGGAGTTGATAAGGATGTTAGACTTGCACTAATTCGTATTGGTGTGGTTCTTGGGAAAGATGGCGGGGCATTAGGTTTATTTACATTTCGTGTCACTTTTTGCATGCGTTGTGTGCCTATCTTCGAAAATGTTCACAACTCCACTATGCACATTGAAACTTCTTCTGAATTAGCCCAAAAGAATGTCCTTATGAATAAACGTTGCAATTCAAGAAAAAGAAAATTAGGATAAACAAGCGTCTGAGCATGTCATAAAGATATGCATCATAAGATTTTTGACACTTACCCCTGCGACTTTGCAGCTAAAATGATTCCCATCTTCATGATGTTTGCTGGAGGACCATTAGGCTCTGGAAGACAATGGTATTGTATTTAACTCTAAATATTGCATGTTTCCTTTTAAACAGGCTTTTTTATTTTATCCATCTGACCCATTAGACGTAAGGCATAGCCCAACTTGGCCCATTTGTTAGCAAATGGGTGGAAATTTCCATGAAAGTATGTTTTGATTTGATTTCAAAGTTTTCTTGAGATGTGGGATTCTATAACTTGCTTTGATATAATAAGCTATGCTTCAAGCAATTTTAATGATCTGTAGTTTTGTTGTTACATTGTCGTAGGTTTTCTTGGATTCATATTGATGACTTGGTGAATCTGTTATACGAAGCATTATTAAATCCATCTTATAAAGGTGAACACTTTTGCTTGTTTAATCAATATCTTCGCTTTAGTAGCTTTTTTTGTCATCAAGAATACGGTTATCTTTTAGATTTGCGACGTCCTTAAATTCTTCCATACGATATCAGGAGTTATCAATGGAACTGCACCAAACCCTGTTCGCCTAGCTGAAATGTGCGAACACTTGGGATCGGTCTTGGGCCGGCCCTCATGGTTACCAGTACCCGACTTAGCCCTCAAAGCCGTCCTTGGAGAAGGTGCTACAGTGGTAAGCATGCCATTCCATTACATTCATATATGCCTTGGTTCGGAGTAATAACATATTCCTACGATGATGTTCCTTTTACTATAAATTGTCTCAAAATGTGATTTTGGCAGGTTTTGGAAGGACAGAGGGTGGTTCCTGTTAGAGCCAAAGAGTTGGGATTTTCGTACAAATATCCATACATCAAAGAAGCATTGAAAGCCATTTTATCCCAAAAGGTTGTAGTTTGAGAATAGATCACTACCACATTTTTTGTCATACATAATTGTAAGAAACCCTGAAAAGTTAAAAGATAATTTCAACAGAAATTCCGAACAATATACAGCTGAGGCATCTCTTTATGTATCGTGGAATTGATATCTTTCTTTTCCTTTATGTATTTATATGGAATGGATTGTGAAACTTTACCCTTGTTTCAATGAGAACATAAAGGTGTTGCATTGGATCATGCCTTTTGTCACCATGACTTTGATAGTTAATTGCTTATTAAGTACTCTTTCTAGTGATAACGCCCCCAAATGTTGCAATTAAGAAAAGGGAACATGGAATGTCATACTGAATCACACGGAGGTCTATTAGCTAGAAAATGTTACGAAGTGAAATGATACAATTCCGACATTAAAGTTGTTTATCTTATTTCTGACAACTGAAGACGTATTAGATGGTCGAACAAAAACATTATATACAACTGTTGTCCGGTGACCTGATATAAAGGTAGTGCATGTCAGCTAAATTGTTATTCGGTGACATTACATCAGATTGGTTATGCGACCAAGATGGATGTTATTAAACATATATATATACACCAACCTTAAAAGTGCCCACATACCAGACCAGAGTTTAACCAGTAAACTTGACTATCCACTAACTTTTATAACTATGAAGTTAAAGCCAAGTTGCGTTACAAGTTAAATCCATCAAAAGATTTGATGGAAGTTGATAAACACAGTTGACGATTAACCCTTTAGCGAGTATTTCTTCCCTGTGAAGGCTTGGAACTTTGGTAGTATTGACAAGATATTTACATCCACTGTCATGCTTAGCAGATACATATTCGAAACAAAGAAGTAAGGTGAAATCATAGCAACATGAATGTACCAAAACTATAGGTGAAAATTTGACTCAAACAATTTTATGAATTGGTTGATTCAGGGTAACGTTTTGTCTCTAATGGGTCAACTGATGGGTAAGAAAAAAAAATTGCCCAAAAGAAAATCGGTTGACAGTCACAAAGTGCATTTTTAAACATTTTATTCACATTGATACTGAAATGATATAACTTCTGTACTCATCTTTGACATGCCAAGTATTCATCAAAAAATTACACTTTCTTGATAATAAGTGTTCAGAGTATATCCAAAGACCTGGACCATAACAACACCCATTCACCCCATTATGCAACCAGCACCACATACTAATCTATGCAATTTCATACGATAAATACCTTTTGCTTTTGAGGGGGTGCACTACGGTTGGTATTAGAACCGAACACGAGTTTCCCCTGAGATTGGCGAGAGCCGCTTTGTGAAGTAGAACCAGTAGATAATTGTCCACTACCACCAGAAACTGCAGGTTGTTTTCCTTTGGATCCAGAATCCGAGGAAACTGGTGGGGCTTGATACTTCAAAGGTTTACTATCCAACCTTCTCCCTGATCCCATAAACGGGTTAAACTTCAGTTCCTCAGGTAGAGCTGCTTGATCTGCATCAAGAGAAACAAATCAAATGATTGCATAAGCAAAAGGTAAGCCTTGAAGGTTCCAAGTAAAGTACGACTGCATGAGATTAATACTGAATTCGAGTGATCACACACGATAACAATCGTAACTATTAGTTGTGATAATCATAAAGAGGTCAACATGTATGTTTATAGTGTAAAGTATACAAGCCAGTTCCTTACCTTCAGCGGGTGTCTTGCTTGAAGGGACTGACGCAGGCCTGTCTGGTTCCTTGTAATCAAGAGGAGGAGCGAAGTCTACCTCACAGTCAGTTTCAATGATGGTTATTGCACTGGAAGGCTTTGATTCAATGATATCTATATAGTATTTCTTGTTGTTATATGCCACCATAATGCTATCTCCTGTTGTTAAACACGAAAAGTTCCTCAGAGTTGTCTCTAAGCTGCATGGAGAGAACGAAAACATACTAGGTTACGTTGCAAAACACAAATAAAAATGTACCGTCGTAAACTGGTATGCACACATATCAGACAATGGACCGACTTGTGGACTTACATTGCTTTAGGGTTGGAAATATTCAAAAAGTCTGATGTATGAGGTTGTAACTTAACATATGTACCCTTCGGAAGGGTCACATTCTTTATGTGCACAGTGTCTCCTTTTAGAAGCAGATTTTCCATCATCTAAATAGAGAAATCAGTAAGTATAATTGAGTAAGACATACCAATGCCACGACTTAGGGTGTGTTTGGATTTTCATTTTGAAACTGACATTGTGATTATAGTGAATTGAAGTCGTAACACTAAGTTTTTAGCGTTTGGATGAACATCTGCTTCTGATTATCTGATATAACTGATAAACTCAATATTGGCATAATCACTCTCAGAACACACACCCAAAGATCCCCTTAAAGGGTAAAAATAAAATAAATAATAATAAATAAAAACCCAGCAAGTAGAAGTAACTTGAGAAATGTATGTACCCAATAAGGCATGTATATCATGCCTTCATCTGCAATGAACTCGAGAACACCACAATGAGACACTCTGTCGGTAGAAGCATTGCGTAGCTCAAACAGCATTGGATAGTCAATGTGAAGGGAAGCTGCAATATAAGCTTGCTCGTCATTGTTTCACAGATAATTTTATTTTTTACTGCTTGCAAAAAATATTACTACAGAAATCAAATTTCAATAAACTAACCAAGGCGATCAAGTGCAGAAGGAGGCATTATAACTGAAAAGGAAACAAACAAATATCAGTAATTGCACGGAAAACTTGAATGGCAAAACCTAAGAGAAATATAATTAAAAAGAACTCACTTTTGTCACCATTTTCTATGTGGGGCTGAAGCAAAAACAGAAAAATCAGAGGAATAGAAACAATGTCAAAATTAATAAAACATGACATCAAGTCATAGTCGTATAATATGTACCCCTCTATTCGTAAAAATCGTAAACTTTCTTGACTTGGATTGTTTCAAACCACGAAAAAAAACAATTAAGTTTAACAAGATGAGGATCATGGGAGCCATAGTGGCAAGAATCAACCAAATGGTAATAGCTGTTCCTCTATAAGGCAGTCTCTTAGCCATGAAACCGTTGGAATCAAGCTACAAAATTTACAATTAGCAGTTACAGTATTGAGCTGATCATGGTTTTTGGAAAATGTTTGCAGGATCTATACTTCCACAAAAATTTAAAAGACAAAAAGGAGCTCATGCAAGAAAACGTAAATGTCCACGTAGAATAGTTTCATTCTAAATCAACTCAATATCAGAGTAGAGGAATTGAAGGAGTAAGTGCTAGTACACATGGTATACAAATAAAAAACTAATACATGTTAACTAAGCTTTCTAACCTTGTCAATAAAAGATTCAGGGTAGCACCTATAGGTTTGTTCAAAGGATGTTCCATGATATCTGTAATTGAAATACTGCAATTCACAAGCAATACAATGAAAAGATATGTAATACGGTTAGTATTACTCATTGCTAGTGCCATCTTCATGCTAGTAAAACAGATTCAGCCTCTGACTATCATGATAAACAAAACACTGTGGGAGACTGGGAGATATATCCCTGATTTTCAGTAGTGGTACGGTTGCACTTCTAGCACACCCTCATGAGCTAAAACCTGTCTAACTTGGTCAAATTAACCTCCAAAACTAAGTATAGCTCCTTATTAATTGCTACAAGTGAAATCCTTAAACTTGGTATAGTCAAAAGTTTTGTAGCAGATTCAAAGCCTAGTATTAATAATTTGGGGGGGAATTTACTAAAGTAACATTTTTCGAAACCTCATTTAACGAAATACTCCATAACACCAGATATGTTTTTTACAAAATAACGTTCAATTTCGCAAGACCTTTTTACCAAAAAAAATTGATGCGAAATGAGCTTTTCTGACCCTTTGTTTTGCAAAATTTGCTTTTGACCTCTGTGGCTAGGCAACTGAGAGTTCAAATGACTACTTATATAAATGAGACAATATTATATCAATTTTTTATGCTTACATTAAAAATTAAATTTATGACTCCTACAATATACATCATATACACTAGGGAAGTATTGAAGGCCTGCCTGTGAATTGTCGATGCCCAGCCTTACGCGAATATTGCAGAAAATTGGGGAACGATAATTGATCGTGAGGATGAATCACACGAAGGGTTTCAACTATCTATCGGGAAAGTTGGGGTCTTAACAAAAAACTTACTTTATTCGTGAAACTATATTGGCATCAGTAGAGAGGAGTATGATCAGATCAGGGTATACGAAGATCATTCACAATTTTTAAACTTCATCAATCGAATTAATCAATCATTTGCAATTTCAAAGAACTCAACAAAGTGTAAATCGAATTTGGGAACCGGGTGTGACAGTGAAAATCCAATGCCGAATGAAGATAAAATGATGGAGGCTTGTGAGAGTGAAGGTGGCAAATCAAATGTGATCGTGGAAGGCAGCGGCGATTGCTCATCGAAAAGTGATGATGGTCAAGATTGCCTGACGGAGAACAATATCGGAGGTAATGTTGACCGGACGGTGTGCAACAGTCCGGACAGAGAAGAGGAACGGGCGTGTGGAGGTTCGGTTGGGGTTGGTGGCTCGAGATCTGATGACGGTTTGGGTTCCAAGAATTATGATGTTATCATGTTACACTTTCCGTTTTGCTAGTTATCAAAGTTGGTGATTGTTGATATACAATTGTGTTGGTGACTATCGATATTTGTTCATAGTTTCCTAATAATATTTTATACTAATACTATTGTGTTTGGAACATGTGAATTTGTAGAACTATGAAAGAAAAATTAAAAAACTATAAATTCTTTTTTACTCTTATTGGATATCATTGAGTCATTATATATAAAACATTATAATCCGTTGCATAGCCCGAATATTATTCTAGTATCGTGGGCTATTCAACGGAACTATTTCGTGTACATGGATTAACTCATACTCAAATAATATAATAATATATAAGAAAAATGGAAGTTACTCATAAAGATAAGGATTTCCTTTTATATACTAGCCCCCTCTTCTTTATAATTTTTTTTTTACTTTCTTTTCTTACGACCTTTGTTTAAAAATTTTAAATTCACTTTTGTATATATTCATTTAATATTTTTTAAACGGTTTTTATCTGTCATTTTTCTTCTTTAATGCATTTAAACTTTTTTTAAATTTTTTTGTACTTCGTTGTTTAAAATGTATTTAAATTTATCCAAATATTTATTTAACTCATATTACCTTTATTTAAATGATAATGTAATATTTTTTATCAAAAAATATTGTACCGCTTGATTGATGTACGATGTACTTACTTTTTCTAAGTATAAGAATTGTGCATCATGGTAATAAAATACAATGCATCACGTTAATAATTGCATGCATCATAGTTAAAATCAAGTGCATCATAATAAAAAAATGCACTACATCAACTGCATCGCAGTTATAAGTGTAGTGCATCATATAAAAAAATGCACTACATCAATTGCATCGCAGTTATAAGTGTAGTGCATCATATATGTATAACGATGCATCATCATAATAATATGGTGCACCAGATTTAAAATTTGTGCAGTGCATCATAGTTCAATGTACAGTGCATCATAGTAATTTAACTATTAATAAATGTAGTGTATCAAAGTTAAGATTAGAGTGTAGTTTAACTATACAATGATGGGACATTAAGTTTTAATTTTTAATGCATCGTAATCCACTTATTTTTTAACTAATTATGCACCATAGTAATGATTGCGTTCATAGTTAAAAATTAAGTACATCATAATTAAAGATCAAGTGCATCATAACTAAAAAGTCACGTGCATAATAGTTAAAATCAAATGCATCATAGTTAAAAATCAAGCATCATAACCAAAAGTCAAGTGCATGATAGTTATAAGTCAAATGCATTGTAGTTAAAAATTAAGTGCATCATAACTAAAAGGCGAGTGTATGATAGTTAAATGTCAAGTGCATCATAATTAAATGTCAAGTGTATCATAATAATATATACAACACGTAATAGTTAAAAGTTAAGTGCATGATAGTTAAATGTCAAGTGCATCATCATTAAAAGTCAAGTGCATCGTAATAATAAACACATTGCGTCATAGTTTAAAGTTAAGTGTATAATATTCATACTTTAACGGTGCATTATCTATAATGTAGTGCACAATATTTAAAAAGTGTGTAGTGCATCATAGTAAATTAATTATAGTTATAGTGCATCAAAGTTAACAATAGAGTGAATCGTAACTATGTTATAATGGTACACTAAATTTTAATTTTGGTGTATCATAATTCATGTTTTTATGCATGATGATGTATATTATAGTTTAAGAGTATCAAATTGTTTAAATTTTAATTCTTTCAATATCAAAATTTAGTATATATGATAGTTATAAAATTATACATTAATTATATACGATAAACACAATAAAAAGGTAAAAAAAGTTAAAAGTTAAAATAAGTTGCTAATCTATTGGAAAATAAATATCAAGTCAATTGGTTATTAAATGTTTAAAACAAAACAAAAATAATTATAAAAGTAAAAAATACATCAAGTTAAAAAGTTAAAAACATGTTAAAAAAATTTAGAAAACTTTAACAAAAAAGTTCAAAAAATATATTAAAAAAACAAGATAATAAAAAAATTTTAAGAAAGTGAATGGAAAAGTAAGATAAAAGATGAGGGAATGAGAAAATAGATGAGATAAAAGAGGGGAATGATATGACACTTATTAATTTCTCATTGGTTTCCTATCTTGCTACATAAAACTACTTTTAAATCAGATCCAATCTCATTTCTTATTTAATTATGGTAAGGATTAAACTTATGTTATTTCGTTTAGCCTATTTATGTGTTTATTCTCATTTTGTTTTGATTATCGCGTTATGATATATAACTGTCAGTTGTCGCTCCTATTTTAAAAGTAAAACGAAAAGAAAATTTAATAACCATTAATTTAAGAAGGTGAACTATATACGATTTATGTGTCCTATTCATATTGAAGTATAATTGCATTTAGAAAGTCGAAAGGTAATATTCCAAAACCAACAACATTTTTATCTTTTATTGTACGCATCATTAGTCATAACAAGATGAATTATGTACGGTGCTCATCAACATGTGATGGTCAATGTAACGTATTTCCATCACCAGGTGATGGTTCTCCCCTAGTTGGTTTATATAACTTGTGTCCAGCGCCATGTGACCGGTCTTCATGAGTTGACTTATATGGCTTGTGTCCAGCACCGGGTGACCAGTCTTCAGGGGTCAGCCTATATGGCTTGTGTCCATCACCGGGTGACCGGTCTTTACGGGGTGGTGGTGCTCCCTCATTATCGTGATCGATTGATTTACCACGCGATGGTGCAGGCTCATTAACGCGATCGATTGGTAACTTGTGTCCAGCGCCTGGTGACCAGTCTTCATGGGTCAGCCTATATGCCTTGTGTCCAGCCCCAGGTGACCGATCTTTACGAGGTGGTGGTGCTCCCTCTAGCTCATTAACATGATCGATTTGTGAACCACGAGGTGGTGCTGGCTCATTAATGTGATCCCCACGAGGTGGTGCTGGCTCATTAACCTGATCGATTTGTGAACCACGAAGTGATGCTGGCTCATTAACCTGATCGATTTGTGAACCACGAGATGGTGCTGGCTCGTTAACCTTGTCGATTAGTGAACCATGAGGTGGTGTCAGTTCATTAACTTGATCCATCATTGGAACTCTTGATGCTTGAGTCAAATAATGATTTTGAGATGCAATTAAAAGAAGTAAACAAAGGGTTCTTATTATCATGGACCACATGATGAAATCTTTTTAGCTATCAACAACTCTTATACAATATAGATTGATACTTGCATAATGTTAGATCTTGCAATATTTATATACACACATTAACCTTTTACATTTAAATTTATGGTCACATGAATATCATTGCATTGTTACATGTGACCCTATCACATTTTTCTTACTATTCAATACTAAGAATAGTAAAAAGCATTTTGAAGATAGATCACTATAAAGACAAACTACTATATTTAAACTATTAAAAAAGAAACCGTTACCCTTATATGCATATCTACACATGTCTTTTACCTCAAATTCTGGTTACATGTATATCATTACACTCTTACAGATTATATCATGCTTATCTCCCTTACATATAAAAGTGATCGCTTTTCTATACACACAAACTGCATGAACTCACATGTGATCCGATCACATTTACCCTGCTATTTAACACTGAAATTAGTATAATGCAGTCAGAACCTTAAAATAATCAACCAGAAAAGATAAATTACTATATTTAAAGAAAACAAAAAGATATGAGTCACGTTTTTAGTAACTTCAAGCATTCTGATTGATTAACATAATGATTTAATTGATCTACCATTCAAAGTTGTTAAGTATTCTGATTGATTAAGGATAAATATTATGTGATATAAGCACTAGCATTTGTATTATATGTGCAAATCAAAATCGGGCGGATTTTGACCCGGAGTATAGCATACACCTAAAAAGATTAAAGAGGCCCAATTTAGTCATACATAACCAATCGTCTAGCACAGACCAATTTAGTCATCGTAAAGTTGCTAATGCTATATAGTACCTTCAATGGTATTACATTATAATACTACTTGCTAAGGAATATAAAAAGAAACGCAAAATTTGAAGACACCAAGAAACCAACCTTGTATAGCCTGTCAAACCCACCCATATCCATAATTTCGTAGACATGTTCTGTAACTGAGAAAAGAACATAAGAAATCAAGAAACGCACATAAGCATGTTGTTTAAACATCAACAACCTCATAAATGTAATCCTTTCAACGCTTTATTTTCAGCAACTTAGTAAGAAATGATCCACAGACGATATATGTATACAAAGAACTTTCAATTACAATGAAGTCAGAGGCTCGTAATTGAACAAAAAATATACTACAATTTTGTTAACCTGTAACCACAAATATTTACACAACTATATAAAATAGCAATGCAGGCATGAACACGAAATAGTGAAGAGGAGAAAATGGCATATAAAATTGAGTTCAAGTGAAATCACTATGTTAATAAAAATGAGAGAGGAAGCATCTATTACACTGGTTGAAACTTGAGATGCAGCGCATACGACTTCTCCGTGATTTGGGAATTAGGAGAACAGGACTTGTATTTATAAATAAGGGTTAAGTATATGAAAATGTAATTATTTATACGGCGTTTCATTGTGTGTAATAAGTTTTCAGTTTTATTGTTATTGTATGTATTTTGATGACGTGTCAACTTGTAATGATGACACGTGTCAACTCATACAGCAGACACGTAAGTAAAAGTACTAAAACTTACATACAATAACGATGAATAATACATTTATTACACACAATGGAAGCCCAAATAGTTTGATACACACTAAGAATGTCAGACTATAAATACTTACATTTATGTGCACTTAACCCTATAAATAACAAAAGACGGTATCAAAATTCAAATTCTGAATTTAGTTGGGACTGCCTAACCTGATATACGAACTCATGAAGCATCGAGTTAATATCAGGCTTTTGTAGCGATTTCAGAATATCAAGAATAACGTTCAAACAACTGACGAGACAAATAGTTATTGAAAAGGACATAACCCATATAACATAATATACAGAAACAGAAAACCAACAAATCATCTTCTTATTATAAAGCTAGCTGTAGTTAAACTTGGCTGTAACACTGTCCTCACTACAGGGGAATCAAGATCAAACCTCAGCAGGAAAATGAGTTACGCTGGAAGCTGGGCAACTAACGTTATCAATGAGAAGCTGCAATGTGGAGAGAGATAAATATAGAAATTCAAATTCTTAGTACAAGTCATACGGGAAATAGACAATGTTTTAAAACCCGGTTTTTTAGTCTAACCGGATGAGTGTCAATTTCTGGTCGGACCGGTTGGGCCGGAAGGTCGAACCGGAGTTGTTAAAATATGGAAACAGAATATATACATGAAGTAAAAGACATACAAAATCATGTCCACCAAACAATTTAACAATCCAACATCCAACAAGTAGACTTTGTTCAAAAACATACAATCTAACAACAAGTAAACAACATTCTTAACGACAGGATTTTGCAATTATATGTTATACTACTCCGTAACAATTAATAACGCATTGTATATCTAAAAATTGACTTTTAATAACACATTATATAGTGTAAAACATCATCAAATAATACATATCGCCTCATAAGATATTATATAATATCAACAAACTATAATTTGATAATACACCTTATATTTTCGAATATAATATATATCATGAGTGATGCAATATATATAATAAATATATTTAGCGTAAATAATTAAAACAAGTTAAATGTTAGATTAGTTGGTTAACAAGCCGTTATTTATGAATGTGGTCATGAGTTCGAATCTTCTAACCAACAATTTTATTTTATTTTCTATTTGTTTAAGATTTTAACTTTAACTTGTTCCACATTGGTGAGAATACAATCTCAACATAAGAATCACATTCTATATAATGCCAACAAAGTTCACACTCCAACTTACTATCCAATTTAAGAAGGCCTAAAGGCTTCTTAAGTTTAGAAAGTAATTTAATTATTATTTAAAAAAAATGAACCGGTTCAACACGCCGGTCCGGTTCCCGGTCCGGCCGGCCCAAGCGGCCTGCTCACTAGTCAAATTTTGGAAAAAAACCAATTTATTTTGAGCCGGAATTCTAGAAAAATCCGGTCCAACCGGTTCTTAAAACATTGGAAAAAGAAGAGAAAGGAAGGATAAGTCAAAGCTACTAACTTGCATTATAAGCACGCCCGGGTCATCAGAGATGTTTTCGATAATTTGACAGCCTTCTGATCTTTGCTCCAGGCAAGCAGCATAATCTTCAACCAGAACCAGCAGAGTTAGGTTCTAGTAGTAATGGTACAAGCCCTACCAAGCGAGAGCTGTCACATGCAAAAACAAGGTCATTCTTAAATCACAAACATGCCAAATACATACAGACTGCAAAAAAATGAAGAATTTATGACGCGTGCAAGGAGATGGTATATAAGAGACAAACAGCAAAAAAAATACAATCAGTATCTAGAGTGGAGTTGATTGTAATGCCACTAGCTGAGATTGAGTGACCACAATGTCAATATCTTCATTATGTATGCCAAACATAGTCAAATCCTGCAAATATTACGCCAATATATAAGTATTAAACATTGGCTAAACTTTTTTACTAGAAACTAAAACTCAATAACATATTCTTACACTTGAAAATGTTGACAAGCAACACCAGATTGCCATTTCTCAGAAGCATCTGTGTATGCCCTCTGAGAAAAGATGCTTATAAACCTGTTGAACATCCCAGTTAAGTTCATAGAAAGATGTACGATAAGTAAAATAGAACATGTAGAGAAATATCTGAAAAATGTAAAATCACTACCAACATCCCTATCAGTTGAGTTCTTTCTTCAGAAATGAGAGCATTTTACAGATTGATAAATAAGATGGTGGATGGGTAGTGCTAACTTCTTGCCTCTACTTCATTTAACTCAAATCTCATATCATAAACCAGTCAGGGTCACAGCATTGTAAATCTTCCCGTTACATAGCAAAGTGTATAGAAGAGAAAAAAGTGTGTGAAAGATCATCCAAGACAAACCTGAGAGCCCACCATTTTCCCAACTTGAGGTCCAACCACCACTGGTAGACCATACTGCTCAAGGAAATCCCAAATCGTATCTTTAAAGTTTGGAGAAATGTGAATAAAAGTCAATAGCGCAGTACGGAAAGCACCCTACAACACAATGGCAACAAGTGAAGCAAAGGAAAGAAGTGTGAAAACCTATAGGAAAGGTGGCAGTAGAGATGAACAAACCTTCAGATAAGGAGGCACATTTTCATAACTAAGAATTTTAAATAATGGCTCAATATCAGGAAACCATATCTTTCTTTCAATAGGGTTCCCATTTTCCACATCCTATCAAGTATCAACCATGACTTTGCGATGAACACATAGATAAGCAACAAGAGCTTTTGAATCTCCCCCTTGAATCTCTGGTATTATTGTACCCGTGGTCTAAAGTGATTAATTGAAATTATCCTCATATAAAGACAAACAAACTACTCCACGAAATAGATCGAAACGTTCTGCCCTGCAATAGTTCATACACTGTGGATGCATGCTCCTCGCTCAAAGCCTGAAAGACGGATACATAATGTAACTTGGAAGATACGTCATTGTTCATAAGAAATTAAGGATATTGCGGATACTAAAAGACCAGATCGTAATCAACAGATACGTTAAACGTATGTAAGGAGACAATTACAGACCTTGTCTCTAGCGAGTGGATGAGATAATGTAAACATATGTAAGAAGACATGACAGACCATCATCAAGTGCACAGCCCAAGCAAGTCTAGCACAGTTCATACAGGCCTCACTCGTCTGATCATTCTCAATAGCCATAACCTGGGGGGAACCCAAAGCTTACAGGTTCAAAATTAAGCTACTAAATTAGTTAGTAGTATAGTGCATAAGGGTTGTGCACTTACAGTTTCACGGAAATCATGTGTAAATAGAGCATCCTGTGACAAGATGGCCATTTAATCTGAAGATACACAGAGAACAACTGAATAAAAGTCAATATCGAATTACGCAAAGCACCCTACAACACAACAGGCAACAAGTGAAGAAAGGGAAAGAACTATGAAAACCTATAGGAAAGGTAGCAGTAGAGATGAATAAACCTTCAGATAACGAGGCACATTTTCATAACTAAGAAGTTTAAATAATGGCTCATATTCAGTAAACCATGTCTTTCTTTCAATAGGGTTCCCATTTTCCACATCCTATCAACTATGAGAAAATAACACCGTTCCCAGTTAGTACTCTCTACATTAAAATACAAAAGGTAACAAAAATAACCACAAGTCAAACAAGTAATACTGAAATATAATATAAAACAACAAACACCTTGCTAAGAACACATAGCAACAAGAGCTTTTGCATCTCCCTATTGAATCTCTGGCAATATCGTACCCGTTCTCTGAAGCGATTGCTTGAATTTATCCTCATAAATAGACAACCAATCATACAAAGTGCTCCAACAATAGATCGAAACGTTCTTGTCGCACCCCCAAATTATGATGCAGCGGAAGTCGGGTCGGGGCGCGACTAATCAGAAATCATTACACAAGTCACCACGAACGACCACTATATGCGTCGTTTTGAAAACAGTACAAAAGTATTACATTGATAAGCCAAATGTTTTACACCAATTTCTGAGTTCGCGAATAGTCCTACAGATTCTAATACATAACTAATATTACAAAATAGTAATGCAAGGAAAATCTCCGATGTTTGTAAATCATGCGACTCGAGCTATTGTGTCCTGGAGTAATCCTACTCCTGTTGTGAACCTGAGAATACATACTAAAATGGTCTACAATAATGTTGGTGAGTTCATAGGTTTAGATATCAAAATATAAATGTGAACTACGAGATTTCATAAGTGTTGCACGCATGCAAAATGATGTATACTACTGCCATGAGCTCATAGTCCGAAGCTTAACCAATATGAGTTTGCCTCCTGCAGATGCCTAATCCAGTACATCCGTATGAACAAATAATAAAGCACCCGTTTGACCAGTTAGAGCTACTAACCCGGACGGGGATGGTCAATCCCAAATAGATCTATTCTTCAAAATTCGCGCTAAGATCCATACTAACGAAACTATGATGTGTAGAGGACTTTTGTGTGGATTATGAAAGTGAAACTCATGCAATCCGTATATGTGTTTTCTGTACTCGTGTTCATGAAAATAGTGCATGTATTCTCACCCCAATAATTAAAACAGTAAAAGTGGGGCTATGAGACTCACCTGAGTCTTGAGAGCGAGCGTTTAAGTTAATAAACGTTTATCCAAAATGTAACCTGCTGGTGCCCTAAACGCACAAGGTTATGAGTAAGTGAATGTCTCAAAAGATCATTCATGCTAGTTGTCCACTCAACTAGTTATGTCCAAGTGTTTGTTTATCGTTTGCGTTTAGAAAAATAAATATGTATGGCCCGTGGGTGATATTTTGTGAAAACACAGATTTGATAAATTATGTTACGCATTTTCTACTTTTCGGTTTTGGTTAGTTGATTAGTGCGACAAGAGGGAGGGGGCGAAGCCCCTAAATGACGGGGGTCCGGGGGCAGAGCCCCTGGTAGCGGGGTCCAAGGGGTGGCAACCCCTGGCGGGGTCTAAGGGGCAGAGCCCCTGGCTGGGGTCGAGCTGTGTGCGACACTAAGGTATTATGCGACACGAAGGCTTGTGTCGCTATGTGCGACACTAAGGTATTATGCGACACAAAGGCTTGTGTCGCTAATGTGACGATTCGGGTGTTATGGCGACACAAGGTATGGTGTCGCTAGCTTTGGCGACATAGAAAGTAGTTGGCGACACAAGATTTTGTGTCGCTAGTTTTGGCGACACAGAGACTATTTTGCGACACAAGGTTTGTGTCGCAATAGCTTTGGGCCATCTGCGACACAGACGGGCTGATGTGTTTTCCTTGTTCGGGAACTTGGTCAAACGTACTCGGTTTGACCCGAAACTTTTAGGGAAGTCTTAAATATGTTTTTAGAGCTTAGGAAAATTATCGTTACGTTCCGTGGTTAACCCAAAAGTGTCGTTTCATATTTATTGCAAAAACAGTCCATGGGTTTATTTTCTCAGTTTTTGGGTCGTTTTCGGGGCTCGTTTTGGCTAACCAAAGCTTCGAAATAAAATCCAAGAAAAATCACAGTTGTTCATACATGTCTTAGCTACTTCCAGTAAATTTCTCATAATTTTTGGTTGAGTATAACTCACGAAATCGTCCAAGGATCAGACAGGGGTCCAGCAGGTCGGTTTTTGGACCTTTGCTCAGTGTTTGGTCTATATCTCACGATTTACAAAACTTCAGAAAAAGGTCAAGTACAACTTTGAAAGGTAACAGAAAATGTGAACTCTTCCAAGTTGTTTCAGTCGATTTGGATTTGTAGATCTCGAGATATGCTTTCTCAAAGTTGGTTGATTTTTCTGTCCAAAACGACAGTCCAGAAACTTCTTTTTGTAAAATCGTTTTCGTATATCAAATGACCTCAGAAAAATACCAAACCACTTGGGTTCAAAAGTAGACTCCTTGAACTTGATTTTAGACTCAAGAATCGCCCGATTTGGTTAAGAAATGAGTTAGATATCATGTGTCAAAGTCGGGTTAAGTTTTTGTCCGATGGTTAATAGTTTTACCCGAAAGTTTTTAGCATTATCTTTTGGTTTTCGGTTTAGATCTTGGACATAATTAGCATAAACGAACTTCTAACATGTATATTAACATTATCCAAGGAAGATAAACAAGATTTGAAGGAATTCTTACAAAGGAAACTCGATCTAAAGCCGAAATGAGGGAGAGTGGACTGCTGTGAACGTTTTTCTTGTTTGTGAGCTTGTTTCTCTTCTTCTTGTTGTTGTAGATGATGATGGTGGTGATTTGAGAACTTGGAAGAGGTTGTGGGATGTGGGGGTGGTGAATGATGGCTATGATTTGGAAGAGAGGTAAAGAGAAAACAAGAAACAAAAGTTTAAAAGTATGTTTAGAAAGGAAAATTGGAGAGGTGTATAAGTGTTTTAAAGGAAAGAGATGGGCCAGATGGGTGGGCTGGCTTTTCTGGGCTGGGCTGGCCGAAGTGGGCCTGACCCGTTGTGGTCTCGGGCTCGTGACTCGTTTCCTCGGTTTCGTGTTACGTTACTCGTTCGGTTAAACGTTAATCGCGCGTTTTAATAATTTAATCGTTAACGTTTATTTTTCGCGTGTTGTTTTCGATACATACTTGCTATTCTAAATTGATCAAACATTTTTAAATGTTTTATTGGACCCCTTTCAAAACATTTGACGGGTCTCTTTCGGTGTCGGGTTCGATTCGCGCGTTTTCGTCGCGTACGATACGTTTTATACGAATCGTAAAGCTTTTAGATATTATCGTAATAATATAAGTTAAATAACTATTATTTGCCATAATTATGTTATTTAATAAAATGTTTTTCACCAACGTCCATATTTATTGTGTCGGATTTCATCCGATCGAATTCGCGTAATTGAAATTAATTACGTACGTGCGTATAATACAATATACAAAGTGTTACCGTAATTAGTCCTTTTTCACACTAATTACAAGTAGTGATTACATATCTTAGGTATAAATGATGGCCTAATTTGCCGGGTGTCACAGTTCTTCCCTACAATACTTCATACACTGTGGATGCACCCTCCTCACTCAAAGCCTGAAAGGGGATACAATATACATAATGCAACTTGGAAGATACGTCATTGTTCATAAGAAATTAAAGATGTTGCAGATACTCAAAAACCAAATCGCAACCAACAGATTTGTTAAACATATGTAAGGAGACATTACAGACCTTGTCTCTAGCGAGTGGATGAGATATGTTAAACATATGTAAGAAGACATGACAGAGCATCATCAAGTGCACAGCCTAAGCAAGTCTAACACAGTTCATACAGGCCTCAATCGTCTGAACATTCACAATAGACTTAACCTGTGGGAAACACAAATTTAACAGGTTTTAAATTATGCTCCTAAACTAGTTATTAGTAGTATAGTGCAGAAGGGTTTTGCACTTACCCCGCTTCATAGGAATCATGCCTAAATGAAGCATCCTGTGACAAGATGGACATTTAATCTAGCGATACACTGAGAACATCTGATATCAAAGAAATGATAAGAGAAAAAACAAGGCTACAACTGATCTGTAACTTAGAGGTCGGTCAATTACTCAGGCAGCCAAAATAGGATATAAAATAAAGTAATGCAATCTACAGCCAAAATCAGACCAGGTTCTTTACAATGTCAGTACTGCCACTGATGTCCCTTGCGCTATCTTTTAAGGTGGTAAAAATATCTTTTACATCCTTCGGGCCTGAAAGCAAAGCACTTGAGCAATCAAAACTTACGTTTTTTGCGTGAAATTACAACAAAAAATAATAACTCATCAATGCTTACATCCCAAGTTAACTATGCTAACTTTTTACTCTACGCCGTGCCCAAAATAACCTATGGACAAAATGCATAGAATGGTAAAAAATAACCAAAAAGAAAAGGAATACCTTATAAGAAAAAAAAATCTTCAATGTATCTTATAATGTAAGGTTGCACATCAGCCTCAAGTCCCTGAAGCACAACTGCCTACAATATGCAAATGATAAGACTGGTATGATACAAAGAAGATTATACCACTCCAGGGTGGCAACAAAAAAAAGAATTCGCTAGTGTGGGATGGATGATGAAAAGATACCCGTAACAGTGTATAAAAGGGCGTTATCAAATCTCTTCTCTCTGTATACCATAGCCCCACTGCAAAGTGTAATACATACAATGGGCCTCTCCCTAGTAATCCCCACTAAACGAAGGTAATGCGTTTATAACAATCAGATACGAAATGTCTCAAGCAACACTGATTGAATTGAAGCCGCACACAGTCTTTTTCATTAAGATGGAGATCATCACTCAGCTTGAGAGCCTAAGTCAAACATTATGAAATAATATAAAAACAAAGACAATTGGAAAATAAAAGACATTATTAGTTAAAGCATGTGAACTAACGATTTGAACATCCTGATCGTCGAGTGGAATTGGCCCTGAATCGGGAAGCCTAACTTCTTTTGACTGCACTTGTGCTCTGACAGAAGGCTTCAGAGGCTACATATAAAAAGTTAATTAAAATAAAAAGCTTACGAACTGCAAGTTTAAGATCATACGAATGAATAAACGTAAAACCTTCCTGCAGTTTTGACATCGGTAAACTCAACGGTTAAACCAACTCAACCTACACGAATTTTCAAACTTCCCTCTTTCTACTTCAGACATCCTAACTAATAAATTTTGTCAAAACAGCATAGAATAAGTGTTGCTCTAGTTTCTTCAAAATACCCGTTTAACTATTCAATGCCCTTTCTCGGAGGGATCTGCAAATGCCAGCTGATAAAATGGCCCAAGCACATGATCATTTATAAATCGAAAGATCCCTATAAACCTGCCAAACATCCCAGTAAAATTCAGAGGAAGAAGTAGAAGCAGTAATTGAAAACATGTAAATAAATCTTTGAAGAATGTGAATCAGTACCTACGTCCCCTATCAGTTGTGTCCCTTTATTCAGCAGTAAGTGCATTTAAAAGATTGAGAAATGAGATTGTAGACGGGCAGTGCTAACTTCTTGCTTCTAACTTCATTTAACTCAAATCTCATATCATGAACATGTCACGGTCCTATCACTGTAAATCTTCGTGTTACAAATCAAAGTGTGTTAAAGATCATACAAGACAGGCCTGAGAGCCCATCATTTGCCCAATAAAGTAATGTAGTCTACAGTCAAAATCATACCTGGTTCTTTACAATGTCAATACTGCCACTGATGTCCCCTGCACTATCTTTTAGAGTGGTAATCTTTTACATCCTTCAGGCCTGAAAGAAAAACGCATAAGCAATCAAAACTTATGTTCTTTCAAATGAAATTACAACAACAAAATAACAAGGGAATCAAGAATATTGTGTTCATGGAAGAGAACACAAACATTGTGTTCATGATAACAACCGAGTAGTACCACCCATCACCAGAATTATGTTGGTTAGTTATTGTATGAAACTCATCAGCAGCCTTCTCATCTCCAGATAATGAATTCAGGACAGGATCATAGGCTGCCATTTTTCAAAGCGTCGCTCTTTTAAGGACAAAATTGGCTGATCATTCTAGATAATATGTCACTAGATAAACAGCAACTGTAAGGTTTTCAACATAACTGCGAAAAATAAAGAAGTAGATCAAAAGACAGATATCATATGGAGATGGAGAAAGCAGATCATTCGTGATATTATTTATTATAAAAATTAGCAATTGTAAGGTTTTCAAAATAACACTAGTCAGAATTAAATATTCAACTATACAAATATAAATATATATAGTCAACGGAAATTATTACCGGAAACGAGAGGGGCGACCGGAGAGAGGGGAGGGAGTGATGAATAGTGTAAATGAGTTGCGACGGCGATGTATGATTGAAACCTAACAGCGTGGATTCAAAGCAGTAGAACCGTAGAAAGCAGTTGTTTAGCGGAGACCATCGCCGGATGTTGCAGAATGAGAGTATAAAGGCGGGAAATATTTTGATGGAGGGTTTTAGGTTTGGATGACAGAGGTCGGTGGTGATTTGGGAATAAGGGAGGGTTTGGGATGGTTTTATAGTTTTGTATCCGCTTAACAAGTGAGCAAGTTTTTATTACCGTTTAAATTAATATTTTTACTTGCGGATTAGGTTTATTAATTATCTGCTTTACAATTACGCTACTATCTTAGCACCTCTTTTATATTAAGTTTTTCACTTACATTATTACCGTTTAATATAATTTAAATTAAGTAATTAATTAGTTAAGGAGTAGTATTATATTTAATTATTCATAGAAATAGAAATTAAACATTATTTTTTAACAAAAAAATTGCCTTCTTTTTATATTCTATTTTAAATTTTAATTACTCAAAGGATTGCTCCATTCTAATTACCTATTTCCACATTTATCCTAAATCTAAATATCTCACAAATCGTATATCTATAAATTATAAAAATTACACCGTTAAAATAAGCGTCTTTTTATCTTTAATTTCAAATCTCACGTGACATACTTTCGACGATTTTTTTTTGTTTTCTAATGGTTATGTGAAATTCGTAATGTTAAATCACATGCGATTTAACACTCACATGTGAATATATTTACAATCAAATTATAAGTTTTAAATCACTATCTATAATCAGATGTGAATAATATAAGTTACAAATTATAAGTTTAAAATCATATAAAAATAATATATTTGATAATTTAATAAACCTTCAGAAAAAAATTTAGTTATAATCACATGTGATAGAAATTAAGACTCGTTGGAATATAGCTTAATATGAAATTTCCTAATACAAACATAACGTACATTTTCATATATCAATGTAAGTATCACTAATGATAAGGAGCTTCATCACATCATGGTCAATATAATTGGTGTCCATCACCAGGTGATGGTCCTTTCCTAGTTGGCTTATATAACTTGTGTCCAGTACCGGGTGATGGTCCTTCATGTGTTAGCCTATATAACTCGTGTCCAGCACCGGGTGATGGTCCTTCATGTGTTAGCCTATATAACTCGTGTCCAGCACCCGGTGATGAGCCTTCATGTATTGGCCTATATAACTCGTGTCCAGCACCAGGTGATGGCCCTTCATTGGTTGTCTCATTGATGCAATTGATTGGTGAACCATGCGGTGGTACTAGGTCATTAACCCAATCGATTGGTGAACCATACGGTGGTGCTAGCTCGTTAACTTGATCCATTATTAAAACTCTTGATGCTTGAGTCATATAATGATTTTGAGATGCAAATAAAAAAAGCAAAGAAAGAGTTCTTATTATCATGGACCACATGATGGATATTCTTTAGCTTCAACTACTCTGATACAATATAGATAGATTGATATTTGCATAATTTAGATCTTGTAGTATTATATAGATGCACACACATGTCCACACAAACCTTTTACCTTCAAATTCATGGTCACATGAATATCACTACATTGTTGCAAATTCTGTCATGTGTGTCTCCCTAGAACATAAAAGTACTCGCAATGTTTTGTACAATAAAAAAAAATGACCTTACATGTGATTTTATCACATTTTTCTTACTAGTCTATACTAAACGTAACTACTAAACCGTTACGTTTATATATCTGCACATGTCTTTTACCGTGAATTCTGGTCACATGGATATCATTACATTCTTACAAATTATATCATGCTTATCTCCCTAACAAATAAAAATGGTCACGTTTTTTATACGCAAACTGCGTGAACTTACATGTGATCCGATTACATTTATCTTGCTATCAACACTAGAATTGGTATAATAAAGTCGGAACCTTATAATAGTCAAGTAGAAAAGATGAATTGGTATATTTAAAGAAAACAAAAAACATACTAGTAACGTTTTTAGTAACTTTAAGTGTTAATGTTTTTTGTGTTGCCCTTTGAAAGAAAGAAAAAACAGTAGCCAGTGTTTTAACATTTGAAAAATTAAAAGATAAACGACCGTGTTCCTGATCACATTTATCTAACCAACTTGGATGTTTCGATTTACGAAACAATGGATTCGATTTTTGAGTTAAATAATACTGCGTACTTCGTAGTCCAAATTGGAAAAAGGTGAAAATTTAATGGGTATATATAGAAGATATAAAAGTAAACTAATTTAAAATGACAAAATAGAAGTACATATAGTATTTTTAAGCAATTAACACAATATTTGTTGTGACACTTCGTGAGTTCGTGCATACGTATAAGAGAAAAAAGTTTGTGATCCTATCACATTTTGGTAACTTCAATTATTCAACTTTTAATGTCGATAAAACATTGATCTCCATTGTGATCAGGTCACATCTAATCGATACTTAACAATCGAATTGATAAACTGTATTTGCAACTTTACATGTAGAAATGTAAAAGATTTGATATATTAAACTCTTCATAACGTTTACGCAAACAACTCGTACGATGTTCTTTGGAAACTTAACCAAAGGAATCAATGCAAACATGCTACAATCGTTTGTAAATCGATATGTCCTGGGTTAAATGGCTCAAATCCCCCAAATGGCTCAATGATGCATATTATTTTTTAAATCAGTATATAAAAATTACTATCATTATTGGCTCTCACATTTAACATTTTTTACTTCCATAAAATGGGCAAACTGTACGTCAACCCACCTCCTTTCAAGTGGAGTGGCCCGTTAGCCAACCCAACAAACCAATATAGTCACATGTGAAATACAAGAAACAATAACTTGAAAGAGAACTGCACAAGCATGGAAATGTCATCAATTAATAAAAATCCATCTAAATTGCCTTGCCATATACAAGTGATTGTCCAGCATAGACCAATTTAGTCATCATAGAGTTGCTAATGCTATATAGAACCTTCAATGGTATTACAGTATAATACTACTTGCTAACGAATATAAAAAGAAACGCAAAATTTGAAGACACCAAGAGACCAACCTTGAATAGCCCGTGAAACCAAACCGCATCCATAAATTCGTAGACATGTTCTGTAACTGAGAAAATAAACATAAGAAATCAAGAAACGCACATAAGCTTGTTGTTTAAGCATCAACAACCTCATAAAAGTAATCTTTTCTACGCTTTATTTTCAGTAACTTAGTAAAAAATGATCCACATACGATATATGTATACAAAGAACTTTCAGATTTAATGAAGTCAGAGGCTCATATTTGAATGCAAAATGTATAATTTTGTTCACCTGTAACCACAAATATTTATGCAACTATATAACATAACAATATAGATGGAGATATAGAAATGATGAATGTTCAATTCAGTAACGTTTGGTTTGCCTATGTTTATCATCAGAAAACTGGCTGCATATATGATGCATGATAAGGTGCCAATTTCAGCCCACTTATTTATTAAAGCATCAACTTGGGTTATGTTTTATCCCAAACGGATTGAACCGTTGAACCAGTTGAAAGTTGACAAAAGTGTATTTACATCATACAGCCTCCAAAACTATCCATTTGAACAACGCAAAAAAAAACTAACCAATTAGACATATTACCCAACCTGCCCAATCGCCAACTTTGCCACCACCTAAACCATGGGGAAGGAACAATGGTCTAATCCGTGAAGTCTATAAAAGAAGAAACTGAGTAGAACCTAAATGTGAACAGCATATTAATCTAACAATACATATTCTTTCCATTACCTTCATAGGACTTCTGCTTCTAAATCACTTTTCATATTGACCAAGCACTAGTTGCTCTCTTTGAGAGCATTTTTCAGCTCTTTAGCAAGAGCACCATATTTCATCCAAGGCAGGCGTTAAGAGGTGTTTGGATGTGTGTTTCTAAACTGGGAATACATGGCAGCTTGCCATTATATTTTTGTTTACAGGTCTAAATTTTTTGTAAAGATGTTTCCCTTCAGTAAACAAAAATTTCTAACACAGGATACTACATCTTTAGAGAAAAATTTTTAGCAACTAGACTACCCATGGTTGATTCCACTCAGTATAAAAGCTTAGTGTACCAGCATTATATATGTCAAGTGTCTATAGTTTTATACCACAATAATGTTTAAATATGCATTTTCAATGTGATTAAAGAAACTTTAATAATGAGAATCAGATTAAAGAGTTGTTAGATACTTCGATTGTCAAATATGCAGTTCCACATTCTTAATGAAATTCACATTTATCGTTATAGCATATTTTCTTATATACGACCATTATCTCCAAATTTGATCACTTTGACTCTTACCTAATCTGAAAATCATTTATCAGCTTTTCTTTCAAACATTCTACACTAACTATTTCAGCTAAATCTACCCAACTAATACCAATCACAAGTTTAAACTTGCATCCAAACACCAATTCATTAATGATTCAATACACATCAAACCCATGAATGCTCAATTGTATTACATTCTACCTAAACCAAAAGAGCAACCTAAACAAACAACAATGCATTTATAAATTCAATAAACACTATCATCAATTTTATACCTTTCTTAGTAACCCATCCTGCTATTCTTGAGAATGCCAGCTAAAAATCCCAACACTGCAAATGCCAACAAAGGACTAACATCCAATGTATCGAAAACAGGCGGAATAATATTCCTAAACAAATTCAAATACGGATCGCACAAATCTCGAATAGCCGATAACGGTTGTCTATCCCACGGAATATTCGGAAACCAACTCAACAAAACCCTAACCAACAATACACCACTATATATATCTAACCATTTCGCCATTCCGGCAGCCACAACCGTCAACGGCGTATGCAACCTCGCCGGCCGGCCACTCATCGTCGCAAAAAACAACGGTCCAGCTGTTGAAATCAAGTTTTGCTTAATGTTTGAATTTACGGCAAAATTAGTAAGGTTGTGAGCGAATAATTTGGAAACAGTGACGGCGATTGCAAATAGTGTTGTGATTGTTTTTGTTGCTCCGGTGAGTAGTGGTTCCGAAGGTGTATCGGATGATAGCTCCGGAGAATTGGTGATTACCGCCGGTGAATTGGTGGATAATGATGAGGTGATAAGTAGGGTTTTGTTAGGGTTTCTGATGGAAAAGTGAGAAATTGGGGATTTTGATTTGGGTAAAGATAGAATTGAGGGTTTGTGATGAAGGAAAGTGTGTTTTTGGAGAATTAGGGTTTGGGAAGCCATTAGAGATATAGAAGATGAACAAGAAGCCATTTTTTGGATTGATTTTTTTTTTCTTCCTTTTGGTTGTTAAACCCAATCTTAATAGAGATTGTTAAACGTTATGTGGTTATTCCAGAATGTTCTGAAGTGTGGTCCTTTATGATTGAAAGGAATGGCAAAATAATCCCCTAATATTTAGTGAAAGTATGAATGAGTCCCTATAATTTAGCTGTGTTTGAATTTGCTGTTCAACAAGTCCCTATTTTATTTTTCCGTGAAAAAACATGGGGAACGGGCAATATTGGCCGCCTCACACCCCCACCTCAGAGATACTATATGGAACTATGGAAGCTATGGTTAGACGATCTGGCATACCGATAAAGAGAATATTCGCCCATAATCGAATTGAACTTGGATTTCCACTACATCTGATTTTGTTAAACTTGTCGGATGAGTCAACCCGAATTCAAGCTTGACTCATTTAATTTGAGTAACGCTATAGTTATAGCTCGAGCTCGGATTACTTCATAGAAGAAGGAAAAACTGGGAAAACTATAAAGAAATAAGTGCAGGTCATTGTCTCACCCATAAAAAGGAAATATCAAACCACTTTGATTATTAGTTAAATAAGAATCATACATTTGATGATACAAAAACTGGAAAAGTATATTATACAGAGTAACTATTAACGGCCATAACTGGTAAAACAAAAACGTTGCAAAAAAACACTTGGGACTCTTATTCATGCACCACCATGTCATGCAACAAGCTATTTAATCATGACGCAAAAATTACACAAAGTAACAGAAGTCTCGACCAACAGCATGGTCTTATTCGGATTTATGTACTAACATCATAAACACTAATGATAATGAGACCACAAAGAATTCCTTCAAGAAAATTTAGTGTACTGCAATAATTGATGTTCAAAAGCTGGAAATATAAATAACGCAAAAACATGATCTTCATTTATCAGGATAAACAACAAACAGATAGAGAAAGAAAGAACTCCATGTTTACTGTCCAGTCATCTCCTTAATCTGCTCTGGACTGACCGGCACGGGAAGACAAGATGATACCAACGATGAGACCATATAGAGCCAGAGCTTCAGCAAAGATGAGGATAAGAATCATACCCACAAAAAGCTTTGGCTGCTGTGCATTGGCTCTGTAAAGTAAAGAGATCATATTAGACAGACGTAATGCCATAAGCTATTATTTTACAATTTTCTATTTTTTCAAAGGAAACAACAAATGTCTTTTTTTCTTGAGCAACACATCGTATACCAATACGAAATAAGCTTATGGACAGTAATGTCAAATGTTCTTACTATTTTTCCAGGTTTTTACAAAATATTGATGGGTTTCGATCATATTAGCACTTTAGCAGTTTGAAAATCAATGAGACTTAATGTACAACAAGGCTTAGAGTCTAGTAATTAAATACTCCGTATGACTTAATTTGATTAGTATCTCACTAATAACAGAAACTAAAGCCCAAACAATATAAGTGTGACCAGTCAATCTTAATTTTGCTTGATCATGGCAGCCTACTCCAACAGAAATCCGTTCAAATTAGATGTTATTACAAATTTATAATGTTCTCAGAGAAGGAACCCTCTCTAACCTTGAAATACTGCTTACATCATGGCTATAGCTCGGCATGCAAGTAAAAAATTACCGGATCATCAGTTCTTATAGGCACAAATATATTTGTTCTTAGTATATGTTCTCAAAATTATACCCTCACTCCTTAACATACCCCTTCTGCCGCCATGTTACTGTTATTAGTCGACTGTTGCAAGTTAAAACCATCATTGAATCAGTCCTTTAAAGCACAAGAGCCAGGAAGTATATGATGGAAATCTACCTTTCTTTCAACTAGCAAGTCTCATATGAGATGTTCATCTATATCATCTTAACTTTTATGTACGACAGTCAAAATCCTATAATCGTCTTCAGTGAAAAAGGTGAGTTTCTTGACCCTGAATTCTTATAAATATTCTAACAAACAACTTGAGGGATGGTAACTACCAAATATGACTCGATGATAATTACGATTTTGACATGAAGATTCAAATCAATTATGAAGCAAGAACAATACCTAACACCGGCATCACCAACAATTCCGATCGCCATGCCGGCTGACAAACCAGCAAGACCACAAGCCAAACCAGAGGAAAGATGTGCATATCCATCAAACAGATAATATGATTTTGCCTTGGGGTTAATCCCGGTACTGATAATAACAGCAATAATCAAACCATAGATACCAAGCACACCAGCCATAACCACTGGAACGATAGACTTCATCACAAGTTCAGGTCTCATGACACCCATTGATGCCACACCTACACCACTCTTTGCCGTTCCATATGCCGCCCCCATACCTATACATATCAATCAATCAATAACCTAATTCAAATTTTAATTCCAGATCCACAATATCAACATCAGCAATTATAGAATTTCTAAGCAAACATAAAAATAAACATTCAATCAAATTCACCATCTCAAATCATTACAGCAATTTATATTTACTCGAACCATGTAAATCAACAAATTAAAATAAAAAAAATACTTCATAGAACAGTAAGAAGCTCGAAACCTTAGAGATAGGATCAAAACCTTAAATTCTAATCATAAAAATAAAATAAAAAAGACAGCTTTTATATCTCAAACATTCGTAGATGCACGAATTCAAATTTTCATATAAGTCAACCAATCTTAAATGCACATATTTGGCTTAGATGCATCAGGCATGGATGCAGATTTCATAAACCTGTGAATTTGTAGACTTTAATGCTTCATAATATTATAAAAAACCTCAATAGAGATATAAAAGTGTAAAGTACCAACTTATATGGTTCAAATCTAAAAAATTGAGCTTTCTTACCGTTCCTAATTTAACAGTGTTCTTACAGGATCTTTCGTTCTCATTGAATATGTATACATATATGTGTGTGAATTATGCATATAAATCGTAGTTTTAAGATATGAATTTGTTAAAACGTAACGTAGTAATTGTTAATTTAACATGATATCTATAATTAATTCATAAGCAATTGAGATATTCATGACTTAATGATAAAAACTGAAAGAGTGAATGAAATTAGGGTTAGGGGTTGAAGACCGTACAGGAGAAAACAAGGGCAGCAGCAGCACCGAGAAAACCGAAGAAAGGGGCGGTTTCATCACCGCTGAATGTTGAACCGGAAGACATATTGCGGTTAATCGAATCACGAACGATTGAAATCGATCGGAAATTGATCGGAGAAAGTGGAAAGGAGAAGAAGTTCAGATCTGTTTTTTGGGATGTGTTTTTATTTGTTTGATGTTGAACACCTGTCCTTTTGGATCACGGGAAGACAAATTTTTTTATTAAAAAAGTAAAAATAAAAATAAGAATATCCAATCATCGATTGGATCTATGAAAAGGTTTACGGAGTAAGATTTTTGTAGAGAAACGTTAGGCTCGTAAATTTTTTATAAACTTATATTTGTAAAATGAGTTTGTACTGTTAAATTAAAATGAAATGAAAAAAAATGCCAGATCTATCAAATTTGGAAGATAAAATTTTGAACATGGTTGAAGATGACGGTGAACTCGGGTTTAAACATTTCTCATCTTTAATTTATATCAACATCCTCGTATTACTCTTAAGTAGCGGCGGATCCAGTGTGTAAATAGGGGTACCCTGAACCCCATAACCCTTATAAACTAGGCCCAAATACCACTAATTAAATGAGAATTATTAATACACCCTCAAGCAAAAATGTTAAAAGACCCTCAAATTGAATACTAAATGAAACTAGGCCCACTTTTTACTGACATTCAAAAAATGACTTTTAAACGGTTGTTCTTTTATCTCAAACGTGTATTAGGGTTTTTTTTTTCTTTTTTTCTTTTATCTCAAACTGACATTCAAAAAAAATGATGTTGTTTAGGTCTTTTTTAATTTGTTTTCCATGTTATTTATGTGCTACTTGGATTATTTGGATTATTTTGTAGTGTTTGGGACTGAATTGTTACATATTATGTTGTTTTGACGATATTATTTTTATTTTTGCGATCTTCTATATCTATAGTAATTATTTTGCCCCCACGATAGAAATTCTTAGATCCGCCACTACTCATAAGATAGATAGATAAATTCAATATTTCATATCTCATAATTCCTTTTTTAATAATTTTAGCGAAACTAATTGATAGTTGAAGATACAAACTTTTGATTGAAGGTCAAAGCTGATAGTTGAAGGTAAAAATATATAAATAAAAATGATACAAATCAAACAGGCATAATGTAAACAAAATAGTTAGCCTACCTAATATTTCCTCAAAAGTTTTACATTATTCTTTGTCTTGTTGGTCAAATGAAAAGGTCCAAAAGTTTCTCAATATCATTGATCATCTTAATTAATTTTACCGTTATTGTTGTGGTTACATAAAATGTTTAAAAAAAAATACAAAGTAATTTGTAAGCATCACATTGAATTTATTTTCTCACACTTTACTTTTTTAAATTTACAGGTGTCATAGCATTTTATAACAATATTATTGTAAATCTTTTGTAACTTTTTATTAGAAAATTTTTTATACCGTTAACCAAACTCTTTTAATCCACTAGACACCTTCTCTTGGATGTATAAATATTTAAGTGAATAATCGAAATCATTATCATATTTTTGCAATTCTATATATACTTATGTTTTATTTGTCAAATTATATACTTTTAGAAAAAATTGAATTAAATGTTTTATACATAAATATTGAAGATTAGAAATAGAAGATACACTGGACTAGATTAAAAAAATACCAACGTAATTGTAACACTCCGAAATTCGTTAAATTAAAAATTGTTTACTGTTATGCGACACAAGGGCTAGTGTCGCAGGTAGCGACACAAAGCCTAGTGCGACACAAGGCTTGTGTCGCAGTGTCGGTAGAAAGTCGGTTTTGAGGGGTTAAAAGTGTAAAATAGAGGGGTTAAACCCCACTTATTGATTCCAAAGTTTTCCAGAAGCTATTAAACACCTCCAGAACGAGTTGTGTGTGAGTTTAGAGAGTTTTAGAGAGAGAAAGACAAGAAAAGTGAAGATTTTGCTAATCTTTGAAAGTGAAAGTGTTCCTGTGTGTTTCTGAAATCATTTCCAGGTAAGAGCTTGAGTTATTATGTGCTTTATCACCTTCAGAATTGTATTGGGGTTAAAAAGTGTGAATTTTACTCTGAAACTTGTTAAATTCGAAAACTGCTGCTGTTCTGTTCGTTATTGCGACACAAGGCTAGTGTCGCAGCTTGTGTCGCGGTAATGGTGTCGCAATTCTTAATTGTTGCTTTAGCGACACAAGGATTTGTGTCGCTAGTTTCTTCTGCTGATTAGTACTGTTGTTTTAGCGACACTAAGAGCTTGTGTCGCAGCTTATGTCGCTAGTTTCTACTGTTAATTGAATTGTTGTTTTAGCGACACTAAGAGTTAGTGTCGCAGGTTGTGTCGCAATAATGCATTGAGCGACACTAATCTGGTGTCGCCATGAGGGTAGTGTCGCAGGAGTAATTAATGTTTTAAATAATATTAAGTATTATCAGAGTTAATTGAATTCGGTCGCCTCGACAGGTATTTCGGGTAGCAATCCATAAATATCTGATCGTCGTCCTCGAGGTAAGTAGTAGGAATGTAAAGTATATAATTGGCTGAATTTGTTAATACTGATTGTGCTACAATTGTGCCCAGCTGTATGAGTTGAACGGCCAATTGCTGAGCGATCAATTGTGCCCAGCTGTATGAGTTGAACGGCCAATTGCTGAGCGATCAATTGTGCCCAGCTGTATGAGTTGAACGGCCAATTGCTGAGTGATCAATTGTGCCCAGCTGTATGAGTTGAACGGCCAATTGCTGAGTGATCAATTGTGCCTAGTTGTAAAAGTTAAATTGTATAAGTTGAGTGGTCAATTGATGAGTGATCAATTGTACCCATAAGGGCCAATTGTTGAGTGATCAATTGTGCCTAGCCGCATAAGTCGAATTACCAATTGCTGAGTGATCAATTGTGCTAAATTGTTCGTATGTGATTGTACCCTTCCTGTGCTTGCTAAGCAAAATGCTTACGTGTTGATTGTTGTGTGTGATAGGTACATCAAGAGTTGTGAAGGGTGGGGATCCGGGCAAGCGACCCGAGGGCTGCTAGTGATGGACTTACTATGACGAGATAGTAAGATGAGAAACTCGTAAATCATGCTCGATTATAACGTGTAATATTTTGTAATGATGAGAAACGTGTTTGTAATGAACAATGTGGTTGTCACTTTATATTAATATATAAAGTGTTTTGAGAAAGTTAATTTGAGTATAAAAAAAAAATAAAAAATAAAAAAATGGGACGTTTCAGTAATGCAACGGATACTCTTCGTCCGATGATCTATTGAATTATACATAATTTAATACTCTTTGTGTGACGTCCTTTAAACGAATGTGGATAACTCTTAATGAATTTAGTATAGAAGATATTTATAATTTGTAAATAAATCAACTTTTAATCAATTTTATATCAAACAATCATAATTGACACTTTAATGACCATTAATATTTAATATGTTACGTAAGTTAAAACGGTTATAAAATTACAATTGTGATTTGTCTTGTCCTTATTTTTTAAGGATTTAGATGTTGGGTCCAAATCCTTTTATTAAGTAGTAAGTAGTATACATATAGTTCAAAATGTAAAAATAATTATTAATGAGCGGTATATTTCCATCCCTTTTTAATAAATCCATCACAAGATTGTACAGTATAACATAAACAATTGTAGGGTGAGGTTAAAATGAGAATGACAAAAGTGTTAAGAATAGAAGAACCAATCCCGAAACCCTAAATCCTAAACACTTTACAAAACATTAAACCCTAAATTATAAACTTTGCTAAAATCTAAACCCTAAACCCTAACCCTAACCCTAACCGCAAATCAAATGTACAACTTATCAGTAACACATGTGTTACTAATTTGTAAAACCCACTAAAAATGAAAAAAAAACTCATCGAAAGTATAGTTTGTGAGATCGTAAATCGAGGAGGAGAAAACATTGAATTTTATGGTGCAATTTTTATAATTTTTCGACTTGTCATTTGTGAGATATTTAGTTTTTAAAAAGATGAGAGAAATGAGTATTTGATAAAAATGAATAGTTGAAATTGATTCTACTATTCTCACAAAATTGTTCTACTCAGTTAACCATGGTTAACCATCGTAATAGATTTATAAAAAATGATATTGCTACTCCAATCCAATCCAATAATTGATAATTTGATACCTTAAAAAGGATTGATTCCATTATTCCATTTGCTCAAAAAGATCTCAATAGCAATTATTGTCATTTACTTTCGGAGCATCTAGACCGTTGATCAAATATAGATATACAGTCACAGACGAACTCTATAAAAGCCACTGAAAAACTGCAGTCAAAAGACACTCTACTCTCACGAAGCAACAAAGTAAAAATGGCGATTAAACTAAACAGTGGATTCAAAATGCCAATAATCGGATTAGGTGTGTGGCGTATGGAAGGCAAACAAATCAAAGATCTGTTGATTAATGCTATCAAAATCGGTTATCGTCATTTCGATTGTGCTGGTATTATTACTCGTATTATTACAATTATACGGAGTATATTTAAGTGTTTGATACATGTTTTGTTATTTTATATCCGTTTCTGTATTTATCATTTGTAATTCTAGGATTTTACATTGTATTCTGATGAATTTACAAAATATTTGATGTCATTAGAGTTCGTAAAATATTTGAGCTGTTATTTGATCTCCTTACTTGATTCTGATTTTGATTAATTGATTTATTTGTGTATTTGTTTTGTGGTAATTTGATTTGATTGAGCGAGGTTTGGGATAATGAGAATATGAGATTTTGAGGTTTCGTATTTAGGGGTGTTTTCATGGGTGCTTTTGATTTGAAGTTATTATAGTGAATTGAAATTTGACTGAAAAAATTGCTTGTATGATATCTCTCTTTTTGATAAATAAATAATAGAAATTGGATCCAGAGGTATACACTATACCAGTACTGGTGATCATTGAGGTTTGATGTTTGAGTTGGATGTATGCTGTATGTTTCCAATAAGAGTTCATATCGAGTTTGGAGGTTCAAACAGCAAAAAAGTTAATTTTGGGGCTGCAATATTCTTGAGGTTTTGTGTGTTGTTTGTTCTCAAAGTTGGTTTTAATTTGAGAATCAAGTAGTGAAACGTAAGTTGATTTACTTTTGGGTTGCATAGTTGACCAACTTGCTAATACCTTTGCCCAGCAGTTAATTGACTAATTGTTTAGTTTAAGTGTCTTGAAAAGCTAATTATTATGTAATTATACATGTTGAATGCTATATACTCTAATACTCCAGTATTATAAGCAAAGTAAAAGCTTTTTTCAACTGACTTAATTGCTTTTCAAAAATTTCAATATAAAACATCTTCAAGGCTATATCATTTTATTATTCAAGTTTAACGACATATGACTTGCAAAGTCAAAATGTCCCACATATAGATGTAAGGGTAGTCAAACATTGTAGTCTTAGGTTTCAAGTTTTCAGTAAAATGTAAATGAACATGTATTGGTTCTCACCTTCTTTTGAAATTATAAGTTCGCTTTCAGAAGACCGAGTAAAAACCCGCTTGTCATTTGCATTTACCCCAACCGTCAATTTCTCCAAAAGGTTTCTCTTTTCTTTGGGAACGTTGGACACGATGTTCTAACGCGACTCCTTTCGTACAGCTGATTACCAAAATGAAGTGGAAGTCGGGGAGGCACTAGCCGAGGCGTTTAAGACAGGATTGGTGAAGAGGGAGGATCTCTTCATTACTACAAAGGTTTGTGGTCTATTTACTGCTATTAGAGCCTTAGAGGAGACAATTTCAAAACATTTATATAAAATGGGTCGGTATTATGTTTATTTTTTAATAATGGGTCAAATTAAAAAAGTTAGCTACAAAAGAAATAATTGAATGGTTTAAAAAACGCCCAAAGCATGCTAAACTGTTCACAACCTCTTAAGTTAACTTTTTTCCAAAGAACATGGATCATTATATTAGTAAGGGTAAATGACATACAAAGGTATCCAACTTTACCAAGTATCTCATTGTGGGTACTCAACTTCTATTTGATTAGTTTAAGGTATCTAAGTTTTTTTTAACTATATAAAGAGACTTATTCACATTTTGAAGCTTCACAACTAAAAACGAGGTAGTTCGAACACCAAGACAACTTAAACACCCTAATTAATAGTTATTGTATTCATTTTATAATGATTATATATATATATATATATATATATATATGAAGTGAGGAAAAAATGGACTAAAAAGAAACCATTGGTAGGCTTAGTTTCTGATTTATTTTTTGTAATTTGTTTTCTTGAGTTCAGCTATGGAACTCAGACCATGGACATGTTGTCGAGGCCTGTAAAGCCAGCTTGAAAAAGCTTCAACTAGACTATTTGGATCTCTTCCTTGTTCACTTCCCCATTGCAACAAAGCACACCGGTATTGTTAACCATGTTGTTCTTTGATGATTAGTTATGTGTGGTTTAAAATTTATTCTAAAATATTCGAGTATAAAATTTGTGGCCTGCGTTTGATTTTCCACTTAATATAGGTATTGGTACAACTGCAAGTGCATTGGATGAAGATGGTGTTTTGGACATCGACACTACCATTTCCTTGGAGACTACATGGCATGCTATGGAAGAAACTGTCTCCTTGGGCTTGGTTCGCAGCATCGGGATCAGGTTATTGCATTGTAAAACTACCTTGAAATTTTATATCAGTTGGGACATCATACTTAAAATAGATACAGTTTTCAATTGTGGTGCCAACAATTTTTGTAGTTCCCAACGTGGTTATCGATGGGTTTTGTGACTATTTCAAGATTCCATTTTTACTCATTTGGTAGTCAGCTTTTCATAGAACGAATGTAATGCCATATTAATAGAGGTAATTTTGTTTGAAAAAATGCAGCAACTACGACATTTTCTTGACCAGAGATTGCTTAGCTTACTCAAAAATAAAGCCCGCTGTAAACCAGATTGAAACACATCCTTACTTCCAGCGCGAGTCTCTTATTAAGTTCTGTCAGAAGCATGGAATTGCAGTTACGGCTCACACCCCACTCGGAGGTTCAGTGGCTAATACAGAGTGGTTCGGTTCGGTATCTTGCTTGGATGATCCAGAACTTAAAGTAAGTTTCCCATCTATCTTAGTTTCCTTCTTATATGCTCTGTTTGACTTTAAGGTTTGAATGGAATAATTTTCAGCATTGAACAGTGATCCAAAATGTTTAAAGTTTAAAGGAGTAACCTTTTCTTTTCCATTCATCTTACAACCACATACTGCAAATAGAAGTTGGCTTAAGGGGTAATAAATTTCATATCAAGATTTTCACACAAAACAACCATTTGGTTGACTTTAGAAGTCAAGGATTTTATACAAATCATGGGATTGACCTTGAAAACCCAAGACTTCAACCATATGGTTGATCTCTGAAGCCTTCTTCAATTGAATAATACTAAACACCACATCGGTCTACCAAGTGTCAACTGGAAATAAGAATAAGAGGATATACAGTTTGTCTTATAAATACCACAGGGTTGATCATTGAAGTTAAATATGTTTTGGATAGATTTTATGAACTTCCCCATAGTCAAAAGATTTCAAGGAAAACACAGTCTTGGCCTTAAAAGTCAAAGTTGTCAACCTCAAAAGTGAAAGATTTTAATGAGTATGAGTGGCTGACTTTTATCTTTCTGTACGATTAGGCCTTAGCTGAGAAGTACAAGAAAACCGTTGCACAAGTGGTTCTCCGATGGGGCATACAACGAAACACAATCATCATCCCTAAATCCTCAAAACAAGAGCGACTCGAAGAAAATTTCAAGGTGTTCGATTTTGAGTTGAGCAATGAGGATATGGAACTTATCAAGAACAAGGACCGAAAATACAGAACCAATAACCCTGCCAAGTTCTGGGGTCTTGATCTTTATGCTTAAACATTAACTAGTCGTATCTTCTTAATGCAAGCTTGGTTTTGTTAAAAGACTGTAAGAGTATCCTTTTAAGCCAAACTATAATAACGATGAATATTTCAATATGATGTTTGTAACGGGAAAATCCTTTGCTATCAGTGAAGCTCCTAGGATAACCTTTGAAATATGAACCTGGTTTAGCATACTTGTGGCTACATTGTTGAATCTCTATAATAGCTTTTTTTTCCAGATTTTGTTTTAATCTTTTGAAGATATTTTCCAAACTTACAACTAAAATCACACATACTGTATAAACAGTGTCTCAAGCAAGATTGAACCATTAAATAAAAGGGAAATCTTACCACGAGGGATTATGTTCAGAAAACTGCATCTAAAGTTATCTACTAATGTATTTTCAAGGATCGAATATGTATATTTCATATAGTTCAAAAAAAATTGCATAAACAGCAAAATATTTTTGTGTCTGTCGCGTACAAGTTATGTGCACCTAACAATATACGGAGTATTTGTTTACCTCTCAAACATCCCATAAAAGTCGTAAAATAACAAAAAAATTATTAGTTTTCTAGTTTTTCCCGGCATGTTTTGGAAAAGTAAATTCAAAATAACATAAAACATACTCTAGTGTAAGTATTTTTCGATATTGTACGGTAATTTTCTAAATAAACTCTCTGTACTTTTTAGAAATTAGAAATAATAAAATAAAAATATATATAAGTTTTATTATGATATCATCTCATACTCTACTTGTGAGTTGTGACTTGAAATCTAAAACACCGTGAGTGCAAAATCTTGGAACTCTCTCTTCTCTCTCTTCTCTCTCTCCTAAACTGGTGTGTGTATTTGATTTAAAATAAAAAATAAAAAAAATAGGGGTTTTCATCCGGCGGCGACACATACATACACACATCATCTCCTTCTTCATTATCTGTAAGTCTTCTTTTATGAAATTTCCAAGTTTCACTTTATATTATTACTGTTTGAGTAACATCAACCTAATTACCCAGTTTTTCGATCTCTTAAAACAGCCCTAATTTTTGTTTACTAGTACAGCGTTGCTATTATTATTATATTATTATATTTTATTACTATTTTTTTGTGTGGTTAATGATATCTGTATTCTGGTAATTGAAGGTTTTTGAGTGGTTTCTTGTGGAGAATTTGTATTTTAAATATTAAAGATTAGGTATATGAACATTTAGTTGTAGTATATGTGCCATTTCATAATTTAAGGTTTTTAGGATTTTGAACAGTATATATATGACCTGACAGTGACAGATTACCTAAAAAGGCTTTAAGCTGTTCGATTATCGCTGACATTCGAACTAAAAAGGCTTTATCTTGGTTCTGGAGTTAGGGGTATTTGGAAGTATTGTGGGTTAACTCCTCAGCTAAACTGATTTTAGAATTTTTTTTTTGATAAGTTTGAACATGGACCGGTTGGTTGAGCCACCATCTGAGCGGGTTGATAAATGAGCTTGATTAGCCTCTCAAGTGATGCGCACGGACTATAAGGTGGCCAAGCGTGGGCCGGATGGGGTTGTTGGGAGACGCAACTTTTTGAAGAGAGAATTTACTAATGGAAAGGGGCACAACGGCTAGTAGTTCCCTTTTGTAGCAAGATAATTTGCGTTAGTGTAAGACGTGGTACCAAACCGCATTCTCTAGGTAATAAGCATTGACATTGTTTGGCTGAGAATGTAGGTTCTGGTGAAGTTTTATTTCGTTTCCTTCTTTGATGTCATGGTTGCGTTGTTTGTATGGAAATTGGTTTGTGTGCTTGTTGAGCTGTTAAAGTAAGAGTCATTAATGAACAATTGAAACTCTCTGGCTCTCTGCCTGTGATGGACGCTGACGTCTTCTGAGCTGTTTTGGACTAAACGAATGATCATGACTTTTTATGCACTGTTTTAATTATGTAAAAAAATAATTCATGAAGATAGTTCACACCTTATTATTAAACCTGTATAAACTATCAAACAATGACCATTAGTTTAGCAAGAACTTCAGAAAATAAAATTTTATTCTTTTTTTTTTTTATGTTTTTTTAGCTTTAGCCTTTTTTTCTTCTGTAAAATTATAGCTACACAACCAGTATGCAAGGAATTGATGGTACTTCAGTGACAATTTTGCTTTGGGAAAGCTCATTAGGGGAATAATGTAACAGTGCCTCGAGCTTCATAGGTGGGGTGTAGGCCAGTTGGTGTTGCTCTTTTGGCTATCCAATGAGGTGTGAAGCAAAGTGAAAATATACTTAATGTACTCATGACGTATGAAATCAAATTTAAAGATGTCTTCAACCTGCTAGTGCCCACAAATCGTGTTTACCTTTTGTGGTACTTGATGACTCTAGAGCAGTGTCTTCTTTAAGGAGTCTTGTATCATGCTACTTACAGCTAAATACATATGATATGAAACTCTTTTACTCTTAAACGAATATGCAACCTGGTCATTTCCAATTGACGTTGTCTGTCCAAGAAGTTCAGTGACGTTTGTTACTTGCTAAAGATATTGGGTGCTGTAGGATCTTATCTTACATTTCTGTTCTTAGAATATATTAGTCCAATAGTGTGTTAGGCTCATGTTTTGAGGTCAGCAACTATATTACCATGCTTGATTATCTATGTATGTAGAAGATTTGTAGCGACTAGAGAATACATGGTATGGTTGTTTTGAATATCTAAATTAGGTTGAATTGAACTCTACTGAGAAAGATGGTTGCCTCTCGAAAGCAGATTGATTTTGTAATTTATTTGTAGTTTTCTACAACTTACACCATCAGTTCATATATTCTGTATCTGATTGATTTTGAATGGCTTTTGGTGTTCATGATACAGGGCAACATGATCATAAATAATTAAATCAGATTTCAATAAATTACGTATCGGCTCAGTCAACCGTCACTCTTGCTAATCAGGATGGACGACGGTGGGCATCGTGAAAACGGGCGCCATAGAGTAGATTACTTCAAAGGTGTTCCTTCTCAGGTAAAAAGCTTCTATCTTGATCGCTACTCCCTTCATTTGTACGAAGTTTAATGTTAGTTACGTATGTGGTTTTAATGTGTTGTGAAAATTGTAGTGGAATATGCCTCAGTACCAAGTGAAGGATCCAAATGCTATGATGATGAATAAGAAAATCATGCAAATCGTGACCGAAAGAAATACCGCTATCGAAGAGCGGGACCGAGCACTCTCTGAAAAGAAAGCGGCATTAGAGGAACGCGATATGGCTATCCAGCAGCGTGATGCCGCAATTGCCGATAGAAACGACGCTATAAGAGAACGAGATAACGCTATTGCCGCACTGCGTTTCCAAGAATCCACTATGAACACATACGTTCAACGAGGTTCTAAACGAAACCAACACCACGATACACAACCTTCGTATATGCGGGACCCACTTGTAACTGAAGCATTCCCAATAACCGCTGTTGAACCTGTTCAAAAGTCAAGGATAAGTAAGGAGACAAAACCTCGTGCTGGTGCAAGTTCAGCGAGACCGAAGAAACAGAAGAAAGTCGGGGAAGATTTGAACCGGAACGTTACGACAGATGGTTCAAAAGCCGAGTGGGATGCTCAAGAGCTTGGGCTAATGGACCAGATCAGTTTCGATGAAACAACGATGCCGATTCCAATTTGCTCGTGTACCGGAGTCGCAAGGCAGTGTTACAAATGGGGCAGTGGTGGGTGGCAGTCATCTTGTTGCACGACTACTTTATCTGTATATCCGCTCCCGCAGATGCCGAACAAGCGCCATTCTAGAATGGGTGGTAGGAAAATGAGTGGATCAGTTTTCACGAGATTGATTAGTCGGCTTGCTTCACAAGGCCATGATCTGTCGTCACCCGTCGACCTGAAAAACTACTGGGCTAAACACGGTACGAATCGCTACATTACCATCAAGTAGTACGATGGTTTTACCCTTTCCAAAATGTATAAGCAGGTTTTTGGGTAAAAATATTGTGCTTTGCTTTTGATAAGGGAGTCTGTTTAGTGGTGGAAGTTGTAGGTTTTCTTTAGGGCGTTTTTATGGATTGTATGCATGCAAGTGCTTTGCTGCATTGTTTTGTTGCTATTTTAGCTGGGCTATTTTCTGTTTCATATAATCGTTAGCCCGACTTTTCAAAATCTTTTAATCGTGTGGTGAGCCAAGTCGAGCCAATCCTGATTCGTGGTCGAAAGATTTAGGGTTAGTTGCAGGCATGGATATTGCTTGATGTGCCTTCCCGTTTTGTAAAGTTTTTAAATTGTAGAAGCTCGATTATCCGACTTACCATCACATATGGCCTTGTGAAGTTAAAAATTGGCTCTAAATTTATATCAACGGACACTGTATGTTAATATAATGAGTCTATTTAGACTCATTTCACTTTCGACCAAGCCTTTTGATGTTTTTACTGATTTCTCCCAATATTGACCCATTTCTGAAACTGACCCAATCTGCTAGGGGTCTGTTTGGTACAGAGAAATAGCAGTGGAGAAATGGAAATCAATATATTTCCTTTGTTTGGTAGGTCAAGGAAATAACGACGCGGAGAAATGAGAATTTCTCAGGAAATCACTGCCTTTGTATTTAATTTCCATCTGAAATGGGGAGATATGTGGGGAAATGATAATTGTAAAAGAAAATTTCTCCGCGTTTTACATCTGAGAAATGAGCTCGGGCTAAAACAAAAGAAGGTATAAATAAAAATCGTCACGTGCAAGTCACATTTTGGTGCAAAAATTGAAAAAGTTTGAAGCCCTTGTTCTTAAAGAAGACTTCCACTTTCATATGTTACTACCCATCTCCTCACGTCCACCGCTTCTCCCCAATCCATCGATTCTTTACCGACGACTTCTTCTTCCCCGGTGACCGCTTCTTCCCGGGAGTCTGCTTCTATGCCGGCGACTACTTCCTATGCGATTGCTTCGTCTCCGGCAGTCTTCTGCCACCCTATACGCCGTCTTTTATTTTCACAGTGGATCCCTTTCGATCTTTATTTGAATTATAACATTAAATAAATATTGATCTTGAAGGTTCATCCAATTTCTCAAAACAAGTTTTGTTCAGATTATTAAACAATGTTTATACGTGTACTTAAATAAAATGCTTTTTTTTTTGCCTAAGTTAGTTGTTTATGCTTACCCGTTTGTATTCCGCGATGCATCATAAACAAAAACAATGCAATTTTTACTGGCCAATTTCTTTAATTCGGATGGTTGGATGAAGACACCAAAAAATAAACTTATTATTGGATTATCATAAATTACTATCCAATTCATTTCCTTATTTTTATCAACCGAACAAAGGAATTGAGGTTTTTAGTTATTTCTCGAGTCCATTTCTCCACATTGCCAAACAAAAGAAATTGTTGAATTTCTCACCTAATTTTATTTCTCAGCATCAATTTATTTACCAAACATATCGTTAAGAGTGTTAAGATAACATAAGTTATGTTTTGCGGGGGTTTACCTTGTGTAGACTTGAGAGCTGAGTTCCGATTTTGTCAAGCTTTTTGTTGAGGTCTTCTGGCATTCTCATGATCCGCCCTTGTTTATGCACAAAATTGGATTTATTGAACAATAATGCTATTGTGACTTGTCACTTGTGTAGTATTCTACTTCTATAAAGTTATGTAACAAGTGAAATCAAATTGATGCGAGAATCGTTTACAATAATAATAACTTCGAATGGTTTAGTGTCAGAAAAAATACTTTCGATGTTCCTTTACGAAAGGACATAGTGCACAAAAGATGTATGTTTAAGAACTCTAATACGTCATTTATGATAATTGACGCATGTAAATCGTTTTAAAAAAAAAATTATTCAAGAAGCTTTTCATTCTTTATTATTACAATGGGCTCAGATCAGTAAGCATCAAGCCCAACACATGGATACTTGCCTTAATTCAGATTCAGATAAGTGTTAAAATTAATGTTTTATTATTTGTTTATGCGCTCAACTTTATACTCATTACTATTGTATACTTTTAACTTTTATACTTTCTATTGTATGAGGTGAACCTTTTAAAAACTCTATTGTATGCTCCTAACTTTCATACCCTCTATTGTATGATATCAACTTTTCTAATAGAGTTTTTAGAATGTTTAATTTATATCATATTACTTAGAGTTTTTAGAAAGTTCACGTAATACAATAGATACAATAGAGTTTTTTGAATGTTCACATCCTACAATAGAGATTACGAAATTTGAGAGTAGGAGTGTTCATCGGTTCGATTTATGGTTTTCTCGGTTTATTCAGTTCGGGTTGTTCGATTTTGAATTTTTTTTTTAGCAAAACCAAAAACCGAACCAAAACAGAATTCAAATTGAAAACCAAATCAAAACCGAACCGAAAACCGAATTCGAATTCGGTTCGGTGTCGGTTAAAACCGAAAAGCTTAACATTTTTTCAAAAACATCTTTCAACATACAAAACTAAGAAATATGCACGATTATACGATACAAATTATATAAATCTAATTATTAATAATTGTTATGTGTTAACCCAATTCGAGTTTATAAAACATAAAACTGTCAATGTATGTGAATTTTGATATTCAAACAAAACATTTATTTTTCATAAACACATGGTAGCTAAAAAAATTAAGTTATCAAAATGTTAAACTCTTCAAGTCTTCAATTGAAATCGAAAAATCACATATATATTAATATATAAATAATAATATTTTTATTAAATCGAATTCGGTTTTCGGTTTAACCGAATTCAAAAAATTCAAAACCGAAAATCGGATTCAAATTCGGTTTAACCGAATTCAAAAAATTCAAAACCGAAACCGAATTCAAATTCGGTTCGATTTTCGAATTAAACGGTTTTAAACCAAATAATGAACACCCCTAATTGAAAGCATACAATAGATTTAAGTTTAAATTGAGCGCATAATTAAATAATGGTCTCTAAAATTAATTTGGGCTATATAGTGGGGCCCATCATAAAACTTTGTTGACTTTAAATTAAATTAAGTTATCTTGTACACCAATAAGAATTTTAAAAAAAAATTAAGGAATAAAAGAATTAATAGGATTGCTATATTTTATTACAAAACTCACTTTTTCATTTTTAAAATTAAATATCTTATAAACGGTATGTCAATAAATTATAAAAATTACATATTTGGAGTCGGCCCTTTTGTATCTTTAATTAGAGATCTCACGAACTATACTTCTGACAAACGTTTTATGTTGTCGGTCTTACAATATAATTACATATGATTTATGATAAAAAGTTAACATGTGTTCGTGGTTATTTATTCTCGGTATATGTTAATTAATACGTGATTACAACTTAATATTCATCCACATTAATAATTATAAATAAAATTAAAAATTGTATTTGTTTTCATCAAAATCACATGTGATTGTTAGTTTTTTAATCACATATGATTTTCTATTAAAAATTGGGGTTTTGCTAAATAAAGCGGTTAGGACTCTTATTGAGCATTTCAAACATGCTTTATGAGTTGTATTAAAATCATAACTAACACTTTTTTTCCTTCTAAATATATGTTGACCCGTCAGTTTTAATTCAATGTACAAATAAGATATACATGTACAACTATATTAAAGAAAACCTAAAGGCTTGTATTAGCAAAACCCAAAAAGAAAAACAGTAAAAAAGAAAAAAACTTGAACTTAAATTATAATTTTGCATATTTAGTTAGTTTACCGTCTCACGCATGGAACCACAATGAATACTTTATCTTAATTGTTTGATTTTCTTAAGGAACAACTCATATTCAGATTCATTTATGTTAAACAAAATTAAACTATATAAAATTAAGAGTTTTATAAATAACCATAATGAAGACGACGTTTTTAGCCGAGAAAAAAAAAAAGGAAGAAAGTTGGATTTAGAGTAAAATATGGCTTTTTTGAATTATTTAATTAATTCTTTATATATTGCTACCGGATGGAGAAACCACCGTATTTTAACTTTCAATCTGAATCATTGGATCAAAAACACTTTGAATCTCAACCGTCTTTCGTTAGTAATTTCATTACCAGCGGTTTAAAGCATCATATGCAGTTTTATGAATCCCTGGTAGGCTGGTAAGAGGTTTATCTTTCAACCGATTTCCCCACGTTCACTATTCATCATCTTAACTGCCTTTAATTTATTTTTCACTTTCTTCTGTTCGTCAATTTCCTCTCAACCTCTTGAGTAAAAATTTTCTGGACTCCTCTCAATATTTTTTGGGTTGCTCAATTTTTCTGTTTTCTTTTGTAAATCAACAATTTAGGTTACTTTTATTGAATTAGGGTTTTCTAATTACACAATCTAATGAAAGATAACGCCGAATGGATTCAGGATGATGCAAACTCAATTAAACGCAGGTTATATGTATGTATCTCAATTTAACTTATGTAATTGAGTATTCATTCACCTACGATCATGAAGGTATACTTTAAATGTTATTCTCCTTTTATTATTATTAAACGTTGTACATTATATTAGATGTGCATCTGATGTACGAAATTGTTGAATTCAACTAAAGTTCGATATTACTATTATATTATGGGCCCCTGAGTCTCACATGTTCAATTGTGCCATTTTGGTTACACAAGGTCCATAGTGTTATATACATTGACTTATAGAAGTGGCCCAACCTCAATGTTCATATGGGATTCATTTACTCTGTGTCAAATTAGTGCCATTTATAAAGCCATATTGTTGATTCAAGTAAAGTCTACTTTGTATGTATCTTAAAAAGGGTTAGTTATTGTGTCAATTGCAATTTCCAGTCTTTCACATTTGATAAGTTTTTTAGTCATTATTATGGAAGGCTTATAATTTTGCTTTATCTTGAATCTTGACATGGGCAGGTCAATTAAATTTGTCAAATGAATCGTATGATTCATGAATCATAATATTTAAAGTATATTATTTCACTATATTGATGAACCAAACGTAACAATAACATGCATATTGGTTGACAATTTACTCATTTTGTGGTTACAAGGGAATTTATATAGTGGGAAGTAGTTTCATCGGTGTAGGATCAACGCTCATCGTATTACATATAAGGTACATGATACATTAGAGAGCCCTAAGGTTTTATGGTTAATGCAATTCTGAGTTTTTGTTAATTTTTCATAAGTGTACCGATAAGTTGTGGCAATATATCACACAAACACTATATCATACTGATAAGATGATATAAATGTGGTGATTGCTCAAACTAACTTTAATGTAGTTTCAACTGTAACTATGTGCAGAACACAAGTATGATATTACTCAGCCAACATACGCGTTTCTTTGAAGAGTCCACTTATAGGCTCGAGACATCGTGCCTTAGAGCCTCTTTCTCACAACCACATGGATGGATTATGGGTTGATGGAGCAACATGATGCATTGTATGTTCCGTTATTTGATCAAGTTTTAACCTTATGTGGTATAACAGTTTTGGATAATCTCTAAAATCATTGGTTCATCTTGTATGTAAAAACTTTAGTCGGTGTAAAATTGGGTTGTTTACGGGTCTTAATGTTAGGATGCTTAACATATTCAATGCTTATACATGTAGGGGATAAATGAGTCTGTTAAACTTTTCGAGTTATATGTATATGTAATAGAGTTGTTCAACCTCCTCCAGATCAAAAGGGCGATACTCTCTATGAAAATTAATTGTCCTTGACTTAACGTTGTATTGTATGTCGTTTTACTTTCTAATCTATGGTCCAATGTGGGCATTATGTAATTGACGGAAAGGGTATAAGTGTTTTCAATTATAGATCTTGATTGTATTATAATTACTTGGTCAAGTTTCATCTATGTGAGTTTTGGCCGTTGAATTGTGTACTTTGTGGCATGATCTTTGTTGCTTGCCATATTCTTATTTTTTGGATCATGTCTTTGAAGTTTGTCTTAAAGATGTTATTTTTTCTGCCATATGATGAAAGTCCTTCAATGTGTATTGGTACATGACCTAACCTAATCAAAATTTGTAAGTTAGTGTCATGGCTGGACTTTCCATTGGGACAAACCTATAGTGTAATATTTATATGGTGTAGTCGAGGCGTATTTGAGTGGTGATAACTCTAACAAGTCTTGAGCTGTAGTTGCAGTGATAACTCCCAGTTGCCGAAGATTGATTCAAGAAAAACCAGGTATATTCTACCCATACAATTATGAATGGGTCAATTAGGGTCTATATTATATCATATATAATTTGTCATAAAAGTTGCACAAGAAAATTAGCCTAAACAAAACTTGCCAAATGGGCTGAAAGTCCTTCCGATTTTTTTTAATGCATAAAATCCTCTAAACTGGAGTATTATTGAATACAAGTTTGTACTTTGTGAGCATATTTGAGTCCAATTATTTGAAAATTTTCTACATTTTGTTGTGACATATATTTGTGAGACTTTTCTAATGAGAACTAATTGCGCAATGAAATTCTATAGTATAATAATTCTCGCAATTCTGTTGTATTTTATAGTATTCCAAATAGGAGATTTTCCATATGCAAATGCATTTATGTGACGATGGGGTCATTATGTCCAACCCGCCATTTTTCATCTGTAAAGGCACGCATTATTGCAAATTGTATCTCTATGTGTTAACTTGCATCACTTTATATAACTTCAAGAATTTATTGTGCACATATAATTGCTACTTCATTTTTCAAGTTAAATAGATATGCTTTCTTAGAATAGTAGTCCATTTAGTTTATTAACCATCAAGGTAAGCCTGGGGTGTCTCTAATCAAACATGCCATTACTAGAGCTTTGAACACTGTTTTACTTTGATTTGTGAGTTCTTGTTCTAAGAATTTAGAGAAATTGTGACATAATCTGAAAATCATAAAACGGGTCTTGCTAATAATTGTTTACATTGTAATTTTATTCCTTTTTATGAAGTTTGTGCATTACAATGATGAAATATGACTGAACAAGGATTTAAACGACGTGGTTTTATTATTAGTAGAGCTCTAGCTGATCTTCCTGTTAAAAAGGTGATTCCGTTCATAGATATAATTGAATAATTATTGTCTCGGGTAGGGTTAGTGTTGGACAAGTAGATCAGGAAACATACAATTATTTTAAGTTGAGCTCTTAGTCGTATTAGGTTGTGTGTTAATCTTAAATTGTTTGTATATTTGTATTCGTTAGCATTGCTAACTGATTTAAAAACGACTTCTTTATAGTTTACTTTCATTTTGTATTTGACATTCAATTGTACTCCTCTTTTATTTTTTAGCTGCCAAGGAAAACATATGTCAAACACTTCACGTACTAAAAATAGTGTTCCTGGGGCACGCCCGGTTATTACAGCAACCTCTACATATTCAAACACATGATGGGCCGGATACTGAGTTTGTTATATTGGAACTACAGTTATGATTGTCTTTTTATGATCACCATTCTGAATTTGTATGATTTCAGGTAAACCGAGTTAGGATCATTATTTTTTCACATGTTCAAAGTAATGTGAAGTTTTTTCTTTACAGAGGTTTTTTTGTTGGGTTTTTTAAAGTCTTTTGACATTCAATTTTACATGAGATTAGGGAGGCCATTTTTTCATGGACAAAAGGGTCCAAGTTTTATAATATCATGGAAAGTACACGTATGTTTGAAGGCAGTTTCATTACAGAAACTTCAAGTAACTTTATAATGTGTAAACCAGAGTACCTTTCCGGTGATGATATTTCCACCATAGTTTTTGATAAATCCATCATAATTATGCATTGAGAGGTTGTACTGTACAAATAAACATTGCGCAGTTTTGGTGGATCTATCAAAAAGTGTGGTGGATATATCACTACCCTTCCTATAAGGAATCGGAATAACATGCTTGCGTTCTTCAGTTACCTTTCTGCACGATGATATCTTTGAATACTTTATGCAAAGCTATGACTGCCGTCTACCGGTTAACTTGGGCAATGCCCGGGTATTACACTAGTTATAAATGTCGCCTTAAGGGCTCCATTTATCAAAACCTTACAAATTGATATTTGATAAACAATTTACCGATATATGATAATTCATGTATGATTTCAACTTAATTTTTATTTAATTGTATAATTATAGTCAATGATTTAAAATTCGTATTTGATTACTCGTTAATCACATGATTCATATTTTAACGTTCAATTGCATGTGATTACAACTTAGTTTATTATGTTTAAATCTTTTTTATATCATCAATGATTTGAATTTAAATTCGATTGGACATATAAGTGTATATGATTATTATTTAGTATCAAATCACATTATAAGTTTTTAAAACCCGGTAAAAAATATTCATCGAAATTATATATGTGAGATCTCTAAGGTTGATTCTAACTATTAACGTACATTTTGTGACACATTTAATTTCAAAGAAATAAGTAAAAATAAATATTTAAAATTTTTATAATTCATTAAGGTACTGTGAAAAAATTTAATTTAAAAAAAATAATATTTAAAATAATACAATTCTATTGATATATTCTTATTCTGGAAGGCAAATTTTGGACTATTTTCATCAAAAAAATATATTGCAGACATCGACAAGCAGTTGACTTTCAAAAACACCAACTCCGACGACAAAAGGAGATTTCTACATGTGGCCACCTTCTAAAATACCAATACCAATACAATATTATTATTTATTATTAATAAAATTAGTAACTTAAATATATTTAATTTATTTGTCGTATAATCTAAGTTTCTGTTTCGTGCCTGCATCAATAATTAAATTGGAGTACAATTTAATTTTATAAAATAAAATAATGACAAAATCAAGGAATTCACACACGACTTTTCTACAAGAAAAAAAGGAATACCAGTAGAATTTAAAAATAATGACTACTGCTTATTGAAAATAACGTTAAAGACGACAAAATATTCCGTTGGATATAACTTTATGATGATGATGAATATAAACCCCACATGACTAAAATGCTTATTGAAAATAACGTTATAAATATTCTTTCTTTTTCAAAAAATAAATAAGTAGATGAAAAGACGAATGCTTATGTTCCTTCATTTATATAAAAAAAGTTGGCATGATATTTTCAGTACAAATTTATGATTCGTGTGTGTGTATATATATATATGAGTTAGATTAGATAAGGAATTTAGTATTGTTTTTGGAATTTTGTTATTTGTAACCTTACGTTTAAGGATTAATTTGTGTAAAATTTGGTGATTCATAAATTTTGTTGGGAGCAGTTATATTCAGATGATGGGTGGTTATTATCAAAGTTCAAACAATTTATGCATATCTAAATTTCTTATTCATAGTCATAAGGATTATGTTTAGTATTTTTGTTATTTTTGTTGTTACAAATTACAAAATAGAATAAAACACGTTTTCAACTAAAAATTGCTCATAAATTGCAACAGAAACGGTAGTTATTATAGAAATTCTCATTTATTGACACCTCATTTAGTAAAAGTTTTTTCTCGTTAAAATGGCCAACAACTGTGTACAATATTGGATGTGCACCCCACGTCACAATATATCCTAAGAACCAAAAAATAATAATTAATTAATTTAAATTTAAATACTTTGTTAATTAAAACTGTTAAACTAATATAATTAGTTGTATAGGTCCCCTAGTTATAACAATTGAGGGTAATTTATGGATCTAGTTAAACTCTGAAAATGGAAAAAACAAAATATTTAACTCAAACCAAGTGACTACGTTACGTTGATGATATCCCATCCCAACAAATATAAACAATTAATTAACTAACATTTTTAAAAATTGATTTATAAGTTGACCACCTTAGAAATCATGCCAATGTATAAGTCAATAACATTGATATCTCACTTCATGTGGTATTATATACTTCAAAAACGGTAAATACATTTTGTCGACATTCTACCCTCATATTTTGTTTCATGCTCAGCATCCTACCCATAAAATCATCAATGTATACATTGTACATGTTACTTTTGTTCCGATATAGGTAATTTGATGACCAGTTACCGGGAGAGCCGGTCAAATTAATTACGTGGCAATTAATATTTATATTTTTTTGGTACTTGGAATTAATATTAAGGGTAAAAATATTTTGTCGGCATCCTACCCTCGACTTTGTTCCATGGTCGACATCCTACCCATAAAACTATCACCGTCACCGAAAAATCCATGTGGCAAAAAATTAATACGTGACACACTATGTGGCTGCTTTGTCAGCATAAAATATATAGTCAAACCGTCAAATGTGTATTTTCAAGGATTCTAGCACATAATTGTAGGGTACAATGTATACATTGATAGTTTTATGGGTAGGATGCCGATCATGGAACAAAGTATGAGGGTAGGATGCCGACAAAATGTATTTACCCCTTCAAAAAATATCAAACCAACAAACTTTTTATTGTTTATATCAAATTAAATTTTAGTGTTTCGTTTTTAAGGTATACATTTTAAAATAACTAATTCTATATAACATAATATGTGTTTTTCACATTACCTAATTAAGGGTGTGTTTGTTTTGAGGGTTTAGATGGTGTGAATGGGACTAGGTATGAGATTGATACTGTTTAGTTATTTGGTTGCTAGTTTAGAAATCAAAAAATGAAAATCAAACACATAGATCGATACCAATCCTAGGAGGTGAGTTTTCTCATCCATTTCAGATTTCACACCGACTTTCTATCAATCTCATACCCATAGTGATTCATATTTTCAAACCAAACACACCCCTAAGTTATGCACAACCTCTTAGAACAAAAGTACACGTTTAACTCTTAAACATTTGTTGATGTATGTAATCAGCAATTTATTTGTTCTCTCCATCATCTAACCCATCGATGAAGTTCGTTATCCATAATATTTACATTAGATTTCGATGACAACTTAACAATAATTCATAAAAAAATGACTCACGAGGTTAGGTAAAAAGACTCGTCGCAACACTATAACTAACTCATGACTTGTTATTTGTTTACTACTTCACGTTTGAATGTATTTGGAAACTCTTAAGATGCAAGAAATAATAAAGTGCATGCACGCTCCTTTTTAACCAAAACAAAGATAAAGTATAACATTTTGGGGCTCACTTAACCATAAAATTAGGGAATATATACCCAAAAGGAGTGCGAAATTGTATAATACCATAAATAAACACAGTACTAATTATAATACTATTAATGTCTAATGGTTTTAAAACAGGTTTATAAAATAACGTATCATTAATTAAGCATTAATCGTTGGTTGAATTTTTGTCACACCCTCAAAATTTGAATAATAACAATTATGGCGGAAGCTTGGGGCGTGACTCGATCAATCGACAATAATTCGAGAGCGTATGATTATCGCAGAACATCTATAATATTAAGATGCCAATAATAGTTTTACAAACGTTACGACTTATCAAGCCATCAAAATAGCAACGTTATCAAATACATTGTTTTTACAAAAGATAAGTTCCGGGAAATTATAAATAAAACTACTTTAAGTTATTATTATAAGTAAATCCCATTTGTTCAAAATATGTCATCCTAATTATCGTGGCAAGTACGGTCCAAATATGCATGTGGTCTTGCGGCATAGCTAATTCAACGAAAAACATATTTAAAACGTCAACATAATTATTGAGTGAATTCACAGGTTTAACACTCAATCATAAACCATCATTTAGTAAATTTCATCAGTAAATCAAAGTATGGCATCGAAGGCCTAATGTACGATTATTTAAAGTTTGAAACTTAGACGGTGATCCCCCAATAGGTTTGCAAGTCCTATGAGTTAATATGCCGAAACTAAGCCTATAACCAATCCACGACCTATTGTGTATCGTTTTTGCCTTGGACAATGTAAATATACGATCCTCGATGCGAAACAACGTCGCTAGTTAGCGCGACTAACCAAAATAGTGGGAGGGAACGTCACCTCAATAGTACTATCCGTATATTCAGTGGCTAGCGTCATCTAGCTAATGGTTATAGTCATTGTTAGCAAAAGGACTTCTATGCACTACAACTTGAGAACTTAGGCTCCCATAAGGATACGTTGTGAGGTTTCAATAATCGCATAAATCAGTTATATGTTTTTCACCCCAATGTTTGAAAGCATTAAAACATTAAAATAAGGGTTGTGAACTCACCTGAGTCCGAGCGTGCTAGCAAAATGAGTTTAAGTAAATGAGCCCAAATAAGCCTCTTAGCGCCCTAAACGCATCAGGTCGAGTTAATAAATGTAGACGACTTAATAGTCCGTCTATGCTAGTTGTTCACTCAACTAGGGTTTTATGGTCCCTCATAGGCGTATGTGACAAGTTGTGATCATATAGTTTTCAAAATACTACAATCGTTTATGTCAACCTCATAATATACTATTATTCATAATATATTCATAGCGTTGATTATTGATTCGTTATATGTATCGTCTCGATCGTATTTGATTCAAAGTTCACGATTTCGTTTAATCGACTTTTAATTGTGTGTTGTACGTTATTATAATATAATCATGTTGCTTAGACCTAATATACATTTTTAATAACGCTATACGTTTTATAGCTCATTTTTATAACTTTTATCGTTAATGTACGTTTTAACTTGTTATAATTCGATTTTCACGATTTCTCGGTCTATACACTAATCATGACTACCGTCGTTATTGAATCACCGAGACCACCAAACGTGACGAAATACCTACAACTCTTTTGCTTAACCTTTCACCAAATACCTATAACTAACTCCTATTTAAATAGGCAACACGATAACTTGTCCATCAAATTAACTTCTCCTATAAGCTAACTTGATTTGTAAATCCCACTAATTTTGAAAATTGAATTATACCCCAACAAAGTTTCTCACACGAGCAATATTTTCTAATATTGAAAAAATATAAGTTTACATATGTTTAGAAACATGCATCATTTTCTGTAGAGTTTTCGCAATTTAAAGAGTATAAGCCTATCAATGTTTGCAAATAATTTCCAAATGCTAGTTATAGTAGTTTAAATTTCGATGATACATATATATAATTTATAATTATATATATAAAAAAAATCAAAATTTGACTTCTAATAATCAAAGTTAGAGACTTAAAACTAATAAATACACTTGTGGCAATGGAAACAATGAAGATTTCTTGTTAGTATGAATAAGAGACAATTATGTCAATTTATAAGGCTATTAGACAAGCTTCCACGTCCTAAAAATACATTGACAATGTGACACTCTCAACACATGGGACGTGGCCCACAATTTCCCCTAAAAGAACAATAACATGTGGATCAATCCTTTTAAATTAAGCTTTTATGATTTTATGTTTTAATTGATTATTAAGGCTTAAGGATATATTTATTTTACACATTTAACGGATAAGATTATAGAGGTTTATTATCTTAATAAAAAGTCTTAACTACTACCTTTAGAAATATGTGTAGCGCTTTTACTGAAGTCAGATTGCGGTATAGTAAAAATTATAATTTATTTATTATTCGTACGGTACTGCTACTATTCTTTTCAATAATAATAACCTGTATAATTCTACGTAGTGGAATTGTGAAATTTCGTACTTATTGTAAATAATGACTCAACAATAACTTTACATCAAAAAGATTAAAAGTACGATAGTTAAAATTGTGATAATTATAAAGTTATGTAAAATGGGAATAATCTAAATTAAAAATGAAAATGTTGAAAAGTTAAGATAAATTTTTATAAATTAAAACTCAAAATGATTTATAGATAGCATAGATAAGTATTACATCTTTAAATTGATGATTGATTGTTAATGTAGATTGGTTTCTCGTAATAATAAGACAAAAAAATTTGTCATATATAAAAATAAAAATAATTAGTTAATGATAAGAAATAAACAGTGATATAAAAAAATTAGTTAATGATACAGAGTATAAAAATAAAAAATTCTCCAAATATATGTTAAATAATAATAATAACCAAATTTAAATTTAATTTAGTTTAATTTAATATCTAAACAGAGAAATATAGCATATGTATCTTTATTAAGAAATAAAACACAAGCTAAAAGATAGCGAGAGATTCATTGCCCCATAATTTGCGGTGATGAAGGAAATAAATTGTTTTTTATATGTATTTTTGGATTTTGGATTAAAAGTACACTAGTCAAAGTCAAACTACCGGTCGGAATGAAATTGAAATTCACCCGAAATTCACATTCAAATTCAATTTCCCCCAAATTTATTTCACGCGTAATTCAGTAGTAGTAGCATACCAGTCATGATATCCGTGTACATATAATCATCGTCATCAATATGCATACATACAGTTTTATACATATATATATCTATATATTAGCAACGCCATCACACAATTATTACTTTTTGTCAAAACACAATTTCACTCCCTTTTTACACACACCAATTGCTATCTTGCGCCGCTCACTTCTCCTTCAATCAATCCAACAATTCACCGGTAATTTGTTAGTATAATAATATATATGTACATATATATATATATGTGTGTGTGTGTATGTGTGTGTGTATTGATGTTGATCGTGTCACAATTTTAGTGAATTAGGGTTTCTGATGTTGAAAGTTGAGTTATTTATTTCATTTCTGTTATTTGTGTTAGGGTTTTTAATATATTGCTTATCTATTTCTGCGTGATTGAGCTGAATACTGTATTAGGGTTTGTAGCTAGACAAGTGTAAATAGGGTTTGTAATTGGTAAGAAATGGGGGATAGTGAAGAAGGAAATAATGATATGAATCAAAGAGTACAATCATCATTCGGGACTTCATCATCAACAATTCCGAAACAACAACAACCTCAAAAGCCTTTGACTTATAATCAACTTGATATACCGCAATTAAACTCATCACAGTTTCGAGCTCAAAATCGACAGTTTCCCCCGAATTTTGCTATCGAAAACAGTGGTAAAAGAGCCGGAATCCCACCGTCTCATCCACAGTTTCCGCCGGTTTCACCCTACTCGCAGATACCGGTTACGCAAACGTTAGGGAATAGTCATAAACCTGGTGGGTCGCCGAACTTTAATCATAGTCCAGGGCCGTCTCATTCGCGATCGTTATCACAGCCTGCATTTTTCGCCCTTGATTCACTCCCACCATTAAGCCCGTCACCGTACCGTGATTCTCCATCAGCGCGTTCGCCTGATCAAGTTTTAGGTGACGTTTCAATGGATGAACGTGATGGAAATCCGCAAGCTTTATTGCCGCCTTCTTCTCCTTTTGGTAGGGGAAGTTTAGGTAGAAGTGCGGAGAATAATCTTCCCCCGCGTAAAGCGCATAGGCGGTCAAATAGTGATATTCCATTTGGGTTCTCGACTATAATGCAATCGTCTCCACCGTTGATTCCATTGAGAAGTCCGAATACTTTAGAAAGGATTACGCCTTCTAGAGATAATCAAGGGTCGAAGCCGATCCAGTTGGTGAAACGGGAAACGAGTTGGGAGAAAAGTGGTAGCGAAGGTAATGCTGAAGGAATGGGAGAGAGGAAATCTGAAGGGGAAGTTGTGGATGATTTGTTTTCGGCCTATATGAATTTAGACAATCTCGATACACTAAACTCGTCCGGAACCGATGACAAACAAGGAACCGAGAATCGTGAAGATTTGGATAGTAGAGCTAGTGGTACGAAAACGAACGGTGGTGATAGCAGTGACAACGAAGCTACAAGTAGCGTGAATGAAGGTGGTGGGATTAAAAGAAGTGCGGGAGGAGACATTGCTCCGACAACGAGGCATCATCGAAGTGTGTCGATGGATAGTTTTATGGGGGGGATGAACTTTGCTGATGAATCACCGAAACTGCCACCTTCTCCTGGTGGGCCCGTTAGTCAACTATCTCCAAATAATTCCATTGACTCAAATACGTTCAGTTTAGAGTTTGGGAATGGTGAATTTACTGGTGCCGAGCTCAAGAAGATCATGGCTAATGAGAAACTTGCTGAGATAGCTTTATCCGATCCAAAACGAGCCAAGAGGTATGTAACTTCTGATTAGTCTTTATTTCATTACTTTCACAGTAATCATTCACCATATATATTGCGTTTATGGTACTTAAAAATTACTTTTGTGGTTCTTTTAGGATCTTGGCTAATCGGCAGTCGGCTGCTCGATCGAAAGAAAGGAAAATGCGTTACATTACAGAATTGGAACACAAAGTTCAAACTTTACAGACTGAAGCAACGACCTTGTCTGCACAACTTACCTTATTGCAGGTGGGCCCTTGTTTTTTTCTAATCTTTCACCTTTTCTTTTGTTTAGTGAAAGAGTTCCACTTGAATGTTGCGTATTTTTATAGTAATAATCTTGTCATACAGAGGGATTCAGCAGGCCTTACAAGTCAAAATAATGAGCTGAAGTTTCGTCTGCAAGCTATGGAGCAGCAGGCTCAGCTTCGAGATGGTATGATTTTATATCCTATAAGCAAGTTCTAAACTTCTTATACAATGTATATCTTCTTTTTCTTATTTGGTTAAATAACTTTCCTAGGCTTGCCTAATGTCTTCCGTAGTTCCATTCATCTAATACTATTTGCCTTAAGATAAATTCATCAAAACTCTGTTTTGAGATGCCCTGTTAAAAGACAGAGACTTGCATTAAGATGCCGTTTTAGAAGGCATATAGGTTGCTAAGATTAATGTGGGGGGTAATTATTGAAGAGAGTTTTTAGGTGGTGTATACCAAAGGAGTTGACTTTATTTGCACTACATGGACCAGACAGTTAACTAATTAAGTTACATTTAGCCTACCCCTGGTAGTTGGTCCTTAATGATTTCTCAATATTTTTGTCCTAATATTATCGTCTTTCTATGCTTATTGATTTTGTGATGATGACAGCTTTAAATGAGGCTTTGACTGCTGAGGTTCAACGTTTGAAAATCACTACTGCAGAGCTAAACGGGGACGCTGCCAAGTTTTCTCAACTCTCAATCAGCCCACAGATGTTCCAGATGCACCAGCAGCAACAAGTTCATCAAATGCAACAACAAAACCAGCAGCAATCACAACAGCAAAACAGCAATTCAGCAACCAAGCATGATCCAAACTAATAGGGACCCACTTACGGTTTGGAAACCTCAAGGTGCTGAGTTTGTGCATACTATCACCGTAATGACATTAATATATATCCCAAGGGCATTCATTCATTAGTTTTTCGCGTCTTTCTGGAAGTACAGACCAAGGGGTGGGTTCTTGTAGCAACTTATTAATTTATATCGAGCTTATTAGCCATTTAATTTATATCTAGATATCTATATATACACACAATCTTTGGTGTTCAGAATGTTTTATTATCGTTCGTGATCTTTATAATTCATGGGATTTGAACTTGTTTTTGTTTATGATGAGGATTTGATTGAAGCTTTAACTTTTTGTTCTAGATTTTAAACTTTGCTTTGTATTTAGTAAATTCTAAGTCGTAGGGTCACCTGTTTGTGACCCCTTACCTACTACTCGTACTAATTGTTTATCGGATGATTTTTTCCACTTTCTGTTTTTGTTTCATAAACATCTTTCCAGTAATGGATCTGTCAATCACGTTACAGAACTTAAAAACTTTTCATTATGTACTTTTTGAAGACCATTTTTACATACTTAACAAGGGTTGAGAAAAGATGATATAGTTCTTTTTGAGAGGTCAATGCTAACAATGTGAATCAAATCGTCTATGAACAATAGATTTGGTTTATTGTTTGGTTCACCTTTTGGTTATTTCGCTCGTTATCTCATCGAGATATAATTACAACCTTCCTGTTTATCTTGTGATTAACAAACAAACGAAGAAAACAACATAGAAGGTTAACACACAAAAAGTTCATGCAACTCGAGGATTACACTTATGCAGGTGTTGCTCTGCGCCCATTAAATTAACAATTTACTATGAACTTAACCTCAACGCGAGCTTCAATTATAGCTTGAAAGTGCCTGCCTATTTTTACAAAAATCTTAATCTTAATCAAAATCAATACGTATACGTAGTATTATTATTGTTATTACTGTTGTGATGTTGATCGTCAAATTCCTGCCTTCGGTTAATAGATTAGAGACTAATTGTGGAAATGTTATAAGTACAGGGTCAGAAACAAAAAGTTATACATTTGGGATTTTGGGTCATTTGGCTAACCGGGAACGACGCCGTTTGGTTGATCGTTTCTGTTTCCACCTTTTGTGTTTTTACCAGTTACTACCACCACACACACACACCATCACTTCACCACCAAAACCCTAACAAACCCCTTCCTCCGGCAATGGAAGCAACGGCGACGGAAGTTACCGTCATAGAATCACCGAAGCTTCCGACGGAACCTCCGCCTCCGGCACCCGCTCCGCCTAGAAAGTCAGTGATTGATATGACAGTGGAAGAAATGATAGCGAAAGCAATAGTTCCGATAAAAAAGGAATATATATGTGTAGCACCTACACGAGTTGGTAATGATGAAATATCAAACGATGCCGTTCCGGCCATCACCGTTACTGCTTCCGTACCTGTCTGTAAAGAGAAGAAATCGAAACGGCAGCTGAAAAGAGAACGAAATCAGGTATATTGTTTGTGTGTGTATGTATATACATGCTTATATAGTATTTGATAATTTTAATGGTATCGCTTTAGTGTGATTAGTTTTGCTGTTTAGAGGATTTAATGATTAGCTTCTGTATGTCTGTTTTGTCGATACACAATTTCTTTTGATCAGTTATGTGAACTGCGGATTAGAATAGTTATATCTAGGTGTTATTTTGTGTAGTCAAACTGCACTAAATCGCATTGAACCTATAGTTCAGAATTATAGTAAACTAAGTTATTGTTTACTTTTTATGTGAGTAGAGAACGATAGATGTTATTCTTAACTATCATCTGACGATG